>JANAVB010023999.1:17311824-17794324 GCA_029216955.1 Iris pallida | reverse complement strand
ATGGGCCCTGGCTAAAATGGGATCGACATGGTCCCCCCTTGGGGCACCAGGGGCCCAATCAATAAGAGCATAATGTTCCGTAGAACGCCAGTGGTCGTCAGTAATCATGGGTCATCAATTCCGTATCTCCAGCGGATCTTCCGGGTCACAAGGAAAAGTGCATCGAAGCCCATATGCTAAGGAATTGTCCTTCCTGTCCAATGTCTACTATGTTGTATCCACAACAGAAAATCTCTATAACCGCTAATCAAACTAGCATGCAATTTTATTAGCGATAAATCCTTTCGCACGGCTTGTACGTACTGGTGGCCAGCCAATCACGTACGTCCGTATTCTAAATGCGGACACACAACTTCGTGGTACGACGTGTCTAGGCCAAATGAATGCAACACACATGGTGGTCCCTTAAATCTAGGTTTAATGTGTAAGAAAAATAATACATAACAGGAAATATAACTGAACAGTAAGTTCTAACAGGTTATGCCATGTATCACAGTTTATTTGTATAAATAAAATAATGAATAATACATGAAATATGAGCTAAAATAAATAAACAGCAAATGATAAGGTGTCTTACCTGGTAGGATGCCTGGTGTACTACAATGATTAATATGGCACGAACTGCGACTTCGGGTAACAACTACACAAGGTGACCTCTAATGGTGGCACGGACAGTTCCATTGGGTCTAAAATGGTCAAATTAGGAAGGGTCAATAGGTGGAAGGAAAGAATTGGCAAAGGAATAGGAAGATTGGGATTGGACAGGGTGATAATCAAAGGAATTTGAATAATTATATACATATACTATTTTTGAAAAGTATTTATAATACTTAAAGAAAATACTCTATTAGTACAAATATATGTTTTTTTTTGGTAAGTACTTAAAATCAAAAATATTTCAAGGTAAAAAATATTCTAAGTTTGTCAAAAATAAATATTTAGGTAGGAAGCTATATTTTTATTAGTCAAAAATAGATGTTTGAAAAGAATGGAAAATCATTAAATATAAATATAATAATATAGTTTAGTGAATATATAAAATATATATATATATATATATATATATATATATATATATATATATATATATATATATATATACATTAATCATAATTAGCAATAAAATTCTAGTAGACCAATTGAGAATAATAAATAATATTAGTGATAAATACTGCATATATATATATATATATATATACATTAATTAAAATTAGCAATAAAATTCTAGTAGACCAATTGAGAATAATAAATAATATTAATGATAAATACTGCAATTATAACATACTAATGTTAATACTGATAGAAAACTAGTCACAGTATATACTCTGATACATACATAATATATTTAGTACCTAATACAGTATTCTATAATAATAATATATAAAAAAAATTTAAAAAAATAATAGCTGCTTGACATTTCTGTGTTTCCTTCTTGGAACAGTGTTCCTTCTCGGGAACATATTTTCTTTTAGAAAAAGTAGCTGCAATAGAAGGGAGAGAGGGGGAGAGAGTGAGATGGGAGGAATAGAGAAGAAGAAGGATCAGATGAGAAGGAAAGGAAAAGGGGGGATCGGAGGAAGAGAGCGTTGATGAGCGAGAGGGGAGGCTGCCGGTGCGGGACTCGGCGGAGCTCTCCTGTCGCGGCGGCGGAGAATGCGGTTCGGCGTTTAGTGGAGAGCGTCGGCGGTTCAGCGGCCACTCGGAGCGGAAGAGCGAAGGGGGAACGGGAAGGACAGAGGTTTCCGGTGGTGGGCGGCGCCGGTGGCGCACAGGCGGGGTTGAAAGGGAAGGCGCGGTCGGTGGTCACGCGGTTGGCTCGCCTGCGAATGACGCTCACTCGGCCGCAGCCGAGCACGGACGCAATGCTGACGGCGTGGGATGCGGAGGAGCTTGGCCGGTCGGACGACACAGAGTGAGGAACGGAGGGGGCACGGTCGGTGGTATGCGCCGGTGATATCGGGACGGGAAGGAAGTGCTGGCGGTCGCGGTGGTGTTGCAGAGTCGGGGAGCACGGAGCGACTCGCGGTGGAGGGCGCTGGCGACGAGCGGAAGTAAGTAATTGGTGGTGGTGGTTTTAATTTGGGTTTTCTTTTGGGAAATTTCAGGGGTTTTGGGCTGTCAGTGGTGGCGCTCGGCCAAGGTGGCCGGAGGTGGTGATGGGCGATGGGTGGCGTTGGTCTGGTGTTGGTCGTGGGTGGTCTTGGGGATGTTTCGACGATGAGGGAATTTTACGGGGATAATGGAAACGGGTGGTGGTTTTGATTCTGTGGCGGCGGTTAGGCCGATGGTGGCGGTGGTAGGGATTGTGGTGGTGGTAAGGTTGTTGTCGGTTTGTAGGGGTGATGGTGTCGGCCAGGACTGTACGACAGTGGTGGTTGACTACGTTGGTGGTGTCCGGGAGGATGGATGGAAGGTGGTGTCGGGTTTTGTTGACCTACTGTCGGAACGACGGGCTTGGGATGGGTCGCCGTTGGTTGGGCGGCTGCCGGTGTTGATGCGGGCAGGGAATGGCCGTGAGGACAGGGCATGAGGCCAACGTGAAGGCTCCAGGGAGGTGGTAAGAGCTTCGGCGAGTTAGGGTTAGGGTTTGATATTGTGTTGGGGGTTTGTGTCCTGCGCGACACGGATTTGGATGTCCGGGTGTGTCGGACGGGAAGAGACATATGTATATGTAAAAAAAAATATAAGTAGTGGATGGGACACAGACACGGACACAAACATGGACACGATGCACAGGTTTTGTTTGTGGAAAATTATTTGGAGATGGTTGCGGAGAACTCAAGGAAAGCTCCCCTATATATATGGTTGAGGAATTTCGTAGTAGATAAGGATTGGGACCCAAGTAGATAATTACTTATTTAATTCAAATAATTTTTAAAACAATTTAAATCAAATCCAAATTCAATCCGATTTAAATCTAATAAACTTCCATAATATCAATTTTCAAATATAGATATTAATTTAACAATTTAAATAAATCCATAAAATCAAATCAAGATTTAAATTGCCACAATAATTTCCAAATATATTTTCCCAAAATACTAATAATAATAATTTCAAAAATTACATTATTATTTTAGAAATAAACTAACAAATATTTACGAAATATATATATGTATGCACAAATAATATTTACTTAAATATACTTTTATAGTATACCATTTTTTAAGAATATTATTTATTATTATAACTGTATAAATGAAAGGCTTTTCATAAATAAAATAAATAAAATAATGGACTTGGAAATGTTGGTATAATAGCTAAAATAATTATTACATATATTATTTTGAAACTATAAAAAAATATTTTTCTAAAAATATGTACGCTCGCACATATTCGCACTCATCGAGAAATTACGAAAAAAATGAAATTTTGTGCGCGACGTATAATGCAACTATGCGACGTAAAATACAAAAAAAAAATCAGTACCAAATTTATAGAAAAAAATATTAGAAATTTAGGGGTCTTTACACTTGTCAAAAACTGGGGATAGCCAGCCTCCTACCATGCACGACAACCATGTGTTCCAATCTAACGAGGCACAATACGACACGGATGTCTCTATTGGCGCAGTAACTCTGTCGCCTGAAGCACAGTCTACTCGTCGCCCTAAAGTACAGTAACTCTGTCGCCAGAAGCACAGTCTTTTCGTCGCCCAGAACTGTAATGACATTCGTCAGAAGCGCATCTCGCATAACGGCACAGCCCTACGAAGTGACATGGTTCCACATGGCTAGATGGGTGTATATATCTTTTCAGGATACCACCCTATCAGTTTGTTTAAACCACTACACTTAAGATAAGACAGAGTTTGATTTGTTGATAAGAGCAATATCTTATCGGTTTGTTTAAAACATAGATAAGGACGGAATTTGTTCTTATGGACGAGAGCCATATCCAACTGGTTTGTTTAAACCAATGGCCCTCTAAGATAAGACAAAATCCAACTTCAGAGACTGGAACAGAATCTGCTCCGGTTTATCCAATCAACAAATAAGCACACACCGTGTGTCGTTTATTCAGTTATGTTGATAACTCTCCAAAGATCTTGATAGAAGAGAATCCCCGTGCCTGCCACATGTCAGCTCAGCAGTAGACTTCACCGTGACCGCCTCAAGATTCTTTTATATCTTTCCATACAGTGTTCCTGTACAATCCTTATGCATATGGCATATGTGCTCCCCTATAAATAGAAGGAGTTTTTTCTCGATAAAGAGGCTTCAAAATCTTCAACTTTGACATCCTCTTGATTGGTAACCCTAGAGTTTCAATCACCAGTACCAGAAAGCCAAAGCAAGTTCCACTCGTTGTCAGATCGTCAACGGAGTAAAAGAGTCGCTGCAGTGCTCTTTCTCCACTGCCACACTTTTCTAGAAGTTTTGTACTTAGATCTCCTATTTAGTAATCAGTTGTACTCTTTTTACGTTTAAAATACAAAAAGTTCGTATAACCTTTTGTCATGGCAAATAGGCCCTATCAATGTGAAGCTAAAAGAATGTTCCATGGCACTGACGGCCAAGCTTCCGTCAAAGACCCCAGCTCTGTTAGTGGTTCGTTTGAAAGGGAAGCTGTCGATAAAAGGACATTCCTCGGCCAAACCCCTTATAGTAAAGCTGATCACTCCCACCAGCCGTAAAAGCTGGGGTTGGCAATTTAAAAGATATGGTTGTACCATATTTTCTCGCCTCTGATAATGTAGTCCCGGAGGACAATTTTTCCTACTTCATCAATAAAAGGATGCCTTCAGATTACTCTTCTTCTCTCACTATTTATTCGAGCAAGACCTAAGGTTGTCGCTGTAAACACAAATTGTGTCCGCTTACTTTATGAGCCTAGTTCTTCCGATACGCGATATGTATTTCATAGTACCAGCCCGGAAGAAGAGAGAAAAGCCCATCACCTTCGGCCGAGTAGAGGGTTCTCTGACCTATATTCCTCATGAGTCAGAACATGAAACCGGTAAAGTGCAGGTTCACTATTACACTCCTTAAGCCTGATGTATCATCCAGAAGATGGGGTATGACTTGAACAGTAATATGGGCCTTAACAATGGAAAGGGTCGACACTTGCCAATCAAGATCAACGTCCCCAAGGGTGAATCTGATCAGTATTACCACAAGACCCGTCGTTGTCTGGATTTGTCTTATCTAATCCTCATAAAATTCTATAATCTAAGGAGGAAACGTACTCGTATTCTTTAGAATCTTTCTATGACTCCGACGTTGGCATCGAAGAAGTATTCCAGAAAACGTTATCGGTGAATATGATGTTTGTAGACCTGATCGAAGAAATGACGACCATTTCTTCAAGCCTTTCGAAGTTGAACCTTGGGCTCAACAACTTGATTCTCGATGGAAAAATGCTTCGAACAGCATGAGCCTCCTGTTTGCCATGAAATATAAAAGAGCAGAACAATTATCGGAGGACTAGACTTTTACTTCATGTTACAAACTCGCTTGTACAAAGAAAGCCTAGGGACGAAAGCCTAGGTACAACAGTCTAAGTACAATTGTTTATTTTAGATTCTGGAGGGCGACGATAGAGGCTCGAGAAAGCGACGGCCGCTCTGCCTTACTCCTTGGACGATCGGTATATAGCCTTAGCTCCAGAAGATTGCTCGGCGTTGAAGAAATGCTCTCTTTGCTCTCTCTCTGCTTTTTCTCTCCAAGTATATGATGCTCTCTCTGATCTCGAAAAGTCCTCTCTGTATGAATGTGTGCGTATGTATATATTGTAAGGGAATGGCACCCTGCTATTTATAAGAATGGAGGGACCTCATTAGGGTTCACAATGATTGCCCCCTAAAAGTGGCGACGACCTGTTGATCGATCAATCTGGGCCATTAATCTTGAGTTTGATAAATCTGGGCCATTTAGTGTAGATTGTACCAAATCCTATCAGTAATTAATGCTGATTGGAATAAATCTCCGTGGTGATGATTTGCTGATGTCTGCGAATCTGAATGAATAAATTTAATTCATTCTCCTGCCACGTGTCCCAAATTATTGGAATTTGACCCAATCTTTGATTGCAGTAAATCTGGGAAATTGATTGGCTTTATAACACGTGTCCTGAGAGCCGCTGAGGAGGATTGAGCCGCATAAGGATGGAGCCGCATAAGACTAGCCACGTGTCGGGTCTGCTTGGGGAGTGGCCCCCCGAACTTTCGAACTATATGATAATTTGAGCCGCATAATGGGTAATGAGCCGCATGGAGATGATCTTTGCGAGCCGCATGGGGGGCTTCTGCTTGAGCCGCATGAGATTGTTTCTGCTTGAGCCGCATAAGGCAGCTTCATCCTAAACCGCATGGGGAGTCTTCGCTCGAGCCGCATATGACTGTCCACGTGTCAGGGCCACGTGGCAATTTCTGGATCTCGGGGGATTGTATCAGAGATCTCCTTCACTTCCCTAGGGGTCTGTCATTATGACAGAGTCATAATTACCTCTTTTGTGTCAGGGCTGCCACTTTTTCAGAGTTGTCAGCCGTCAAAGTAATTAATGCAGAAGGGGAGAACTGTTTTGCAAGCCACGTGTCTTCTGTTCTGAACCGCATAGGACGTCTTGAGCCGCATAGTCCCTTGTGCCGCATGAATCTGTGAGCCGTATGGGCTTTCTGAACTGCATGTGGTTTCCTGGCCGCATGGCTCTCCCTTTATTATTTTCCATGCTTCTACAAGACCTCCTTCAAAGTTTTCAATTTGCAAAATTGAAATACTTTGAATAAGAAGCATGGCCGCGTGGAAGCTCTTCCTAGCCGCATAGATGTCTTGGCCGCATGGAAGTTTCAGCCGCATGAAAGTTTCAGCCGCATAGACTCTTTGAACTGCAGGGGTGTCTCAGCCGCCTAATTCTTTGCCACGTCACTATGTCATGTGTATAAATCTTCTCGGGGCAGAATCCCAAGAGTTTCTGATCTTTGATTAGCTACTTTGTCTCGATAGCCGAAGAGTCGACCACGTTGTACGAGGCGTCGGTCTGTGGTCCTCCTTTCTCTATAAATAGAAGGGTATTTGGGGGGACCTCTCTCTTAGACTCTTTCTGACTATGATTTCTGTTTTGTTTTCTTCTTCTGACTGACAGACAACGATGGCACCTAGGGCTTCCAAGGCGGTGAAGAAGGCTGTGGCGAAGAGTAGGAAATCGGCTTTGTCTTCGACTGCCGCACCCCCCGTTCGTCTTGACGTTCATGTTGCCATTGAAGGTAAGGACTGTATAGAAGATTAGGCACTTTGAAACCTTAACAGCGGCTGCCCTGCTGCATGCTTCGTGCTCAATCATTTGATGCGAGCTTTTCAAATTACATGGTCCGCATACACGTTCCATGAGCCGCATGGGGTATATTCTATGTCCGAGCCGCATAAAAAGTTGTCTTAAACGGGCCGCATGAACATCTCTGAATATTTTCTGACTGTTTTCCTCATTTATCATCATTTTTTCGTCTTTGGTTCCTGTAGTGTCTCCCCGGAATGCTGAGATTGCAGTGACAGAGGAGCCGCCGCCTCCTGTCATCAATCAGGGGCCTTCCTTTGTTAAGGAGGGGGCGATGAAAGAAGAACCGGCACCTGAGAGGGACGACATCCTCCCCACTGTCGAGACTGCTGAGGGTGGCAGCGCTGGGAATTCTGATTCTCCTATCCGGGACGAGGATCTTCTTCAATTGCATCCATCATATGTAAGGTGGTTGAGGGAGTGGTATGCGCGCTTCTGCGACTAGGGTTTAGAGGCTTCTCGTAGGTGTCTATCTGTAGTCTTTGTTTTGTTTTGCTTTTCTTCTTGTCTGCATGAAGAACTGTTTTGACTTGTTTGTAGTCGTGTGGATGTAACCGATTTATGAATGAATGGAATATTTTTGCTTCACTCTTTTGCTTTTGTAATAATCATCTTATTGGGATATTTTGCATGGACCCATTGCCCCTAACGTATCCTGGTTTTGGATATGGGCAACAAGTTAAATGGAACAAACATACTTACTCAGAGGTACTAAGGACATGGTGAGTATGAGAGTCTCTTTGACGGGGCCTTCCTGCTCAGAGGTAATGAGGACATGGCAGGAGTGGGCTCAATGAAGAGGGGGTACATAGAATGACTCAGAGGTAATGAGGACATGGAAGTTCTATGTAGGGGGTGATTTGTTTTTGGTGGAAGTGAAACGACTCAGAGGTAATGAGGACATGGCCGTTTTGGAAATTTGTGGATCGCTTACCCTTTTTGTGCACTGGAAGTGCGGGTATTGGATCATGAGGGAGGATCTCTTCCAGGAAGAAAGTTCAGAGGTATGATCATACATGACTTACTATCTGAAAGAGTGACTGGGATGTGAGTTCAGAGGCACCAGCGGGTAAATGACTCGATATTGGGAAGTGTGAGTTCCGTGGCACCAGCAGGCACATGACTCGATGATCTGGGATGTTGTGGATGTGAGTTTAGCGACACGAGAGGGTACATGACTCGGGAATCTGGAGAATGGTGAGTGTGAGTTCCGCGATACCAGCGGGTACGTGACTCAATGATCTAGAAAATTGTGAGGACGAGTTCAGTGGTACTAGCGGGCACATGACTCGATAATCTGGAAAATTGTGAGGGCGAGTTCAGTGTTACCAGCTGGTATGTGACTCAAAAATCTAGAAAATTGTGAGGGTGAGTTCAGCGGTACCAGCGGGTATGTGACTCAATGATCTGGAAAATTATGAGGGTGAGTTCAGCGGTACCAGCGGGTATGTGACTCAATGATCTGGAAAATTATGAGGGTGAGTTCAGCGGTACCAGCGGGTACGTGACTCAATGATCTGGAAAATGTCGTTTAGACATAATATTTCTTCAGAAACTTGCCGTTGACGGGCAACATGAGCAAATCCCCATTCTGTTTTGCCAGGCGGTAAGCACCGTTGGAGAATACGGCCTCAATGATAAATGGACCTTCCCATTTTGGCTGAAACTTGCCGGCGGTCTTGTGAGTCATGACCATTGGTCTCTGGACCACCAGAACGAGATCGTCCACTTGGAATGTTCTGATCTTAACCTTCTTATTGAAGGCTCCAGATATGCGTGCTTGGTATAGCTCGATTCTTTGCTGAGCTAGGAGGCGCTTTTCATCTAAGGCCTCTAACTCTTGTAGTCGGCGACGGTAGTTATCATCCGTTGTGAATTGATAAGTGAGGGCGACGCGGAGTGAGGGTATTTGAGTCTCTAATGGGAGAACTGCCTCACTTCCGTACACCAGAAAGAATGGTGTGTTCCCGGTAGCTGTTCGGACTGTAGTACGGTACGTCCATAAACATTCACCGAGCTTCTCGTTCTAGTCGCGTTTGTTGGAAGAGACAAACTTCTTGAGGAGTTTGATGATTGTTTTGTTGAATGCCTCTGCCAACCCGTTCACTACTGGATTGTTTGGTGTCGAAGCAAAATTCTGGATACGGTGCTTATCGTAAAACCGATAGAAGGCGTGGCTTGCAAACTGCGGACCATTGTCGTGGATGATCCTTCGGGGCAGTCCAAAACGATAGATGACGTGATGCTTGAGGAAGCTGATCACGTTTGTAGTCTTTACTTCGGCGAGTGGAACAGCTTCTGCCCATTTGGAGAAGTAATCCGTGATCGCAAGTATGAAGCGATGTCCACGGAAGAAATGTGGAGTAATTGGACCGATGATGTCCATTCCCCATGCTTCGAAGGGCCGGGATGCCACTATCGGATGTAGGAATTCGGATGGCTGGTGAATGAAATCCGTATGGACTTGGCAGGCTTTGCATTTTCTCGCATAGTCTATCATATCCGCTACCATCGTGGGCCAGTAATAGCCCATTCGGCGAAGACGGTCTTGCAATTTAGGGCCAGGCTGATGGGCCCCGCAGACACCGTCATGAGCTTCTCGTACGGCTTCTTTGGCCTCTGCGTTTGACAGACACCGAAGCAATAATCCATCGTAGGATCGGCGATACAGCATTTTCGTCTCTACATCGTAAAAGAATCTGAGGGAACGTCGTCTAATGGAGGTGGCTTCCTTTGGATTCTCGGGCAGGATATCGTAGACGACGAAGTCGATGAATGGTTGTCTCCAGTCTGGGGCATCATCAATCGCCTGAGCGAAATAACTTACCGCCAATTGAACGTTGTTCTTGGGGCAGACTAGCTCGTGGCCTATCACATCTACCGATTGATGGGTATGATTTGGCACTGCTAGGGAAGCGGCCAGGCCTGCTAAGGCATCGGCTTCGATATTTTGGAGTCTGGGGACGTGCTCGATGAAGAACCCCTCGAACGATGAGATGATGTCGATCGTATTTGGTGGTAGGGGATCATGTCTTCGTGGCGAACTTCGTATGAGCCCCGGATCTGATTGACGATTAACAGGGAGTCGCCGTATGCTTCAAGATATTCCACCCCTGGCTCTCTTACAAGTTGGAGGCCAATGACCAGAGCATTGTACTCGGCCACATTGTTAGAGCAGGGTTCCGTGAGGCGGTTGATCACCAATCCAGAAGGGGAGACTAACACCACCCCGACTCCGACGATAATGTTGCCCTTGTGTCCCGTTCTTGAAGCACCATCGAAGAACATTCGCCATATATCATCGTAAGAGGTTGCATGCGAGTCGGCGACCTCATCTGGGATCTCTTCATATATTCTGGATGACTCCGAACTCGGGTGGACTGCCAAAAAGTCCGCCAGGGCTTGACCTTTGACAGCCTTTTGCGGGACGAAGATCATATGATAAGGGGACAACAATATTGCCCATGTAGCGAGGCGAGAGCTGAGTGCCCCTGGTTTAGTCATGAGGACCCTGAGAGGGTTGACTCGTGAGATCACATGTATTGTTTGTCCGGTGACATAGTGTCGTGTCTTCTGAATAGCGAACACCAGGGCAAGGCATTCCTTCTCCACAGCGGTGTATCGGTGCTCTGGCCCAATCATCATTCGACTGAGGTAATATATGGCTTGCTCATTGCCTGCATCATTGTTTTGTGCCAGCAGAGCCCCGAGGGAATGTTCCATTGCTCGTACGTAGAGAAGGAATGGTTTTCCAGCAACCGGGGCCACCAGAACTGGAGGGTTCGACAAATATTCTTTGATATCATCGAAGGCCCGCTGACATTCTTCATCCCATACGAACGAGACACCTTTCCTCATGAGGTGGGTGAATGGTCGACATCGCCCAGAGAGGTTGGAAATGAACCTCCTGATGTAAGCTAGCCTCCCTTGAAGGCCTCTGAGCTCGCGAAGATTTCTTGGGGGACCCATCTCCATAATTGCCTTGTCTTCTCAGGGTCTACATGGATACCCTGGGCAGTGATGATAAAATCCAAGAACTTCCCACTGGATACGCCCAGGAAGGACTTTGTGGGATTCATTTTCAAATTGTGCGCTCGTATCAGATCGAATACCGTCCTCAGATCCTGTAGATGGTCTTCCTTACGGTGACTCTTAACGGCGATGTCATCAACGTAGCACTCCACCGTCTTGCGTAAGTGGTCTCTGAAGATGATACTCATGGCTCTTTGATATGTGGCATCGGCATTCTTCAAACCGAAAGGCATGACTGTGTAGCAGTATGTGCCAATCGGTGTTCGGAATGATGTATGCTTTTCGTCGTCAGGAGATATCTTGATTTGGTTGTACCCCAAGAATCCATCCATAAATGACATACGTTCAAAGCCACAGGTGTTGTCAATCATGATGTCCGTAATAGGAAGGGGAAATTTGTCTTTGGGATATGCCTCATTCAGATTACGGAAGTCGATGCAGATTCGAATCTTCCCATTCTTCTTGAGGACAGGCACTATATTGGCGACCCAGTCAGGATGTTGCTCTTCACGAATGAAGCTGCTGGCTATCATTTTGTTAACTTCGGCTTCGATCGCGTCCATGATGGCTGGGCGGAAGCGTCGTTGTTGTTGCTTGACTGGCTTTATATCCGGCCGGATGTTGAGTTTATGAAGAGAAATATCGAGATTTAGCCCCGGCATGTCTTCATAGCTCCAGGCGAACACATCGATATATTCTTTGACAAGTTTCAGTAGCGATTCTCGCTCTTCGTCTGTTAGACTTTTACTGACAAAAATTGGTTTTGGAGAAGATTCACTGCCGAGATCTACTTGTATGACCTCATCTTCAGTGGGAGGTTCTCTTTATTTGAACCGCTTTTCCCATTGTGCATCCAGCTGCTGTGCCTACGGCTCTAGCTCGAGGATCTCAGGGATATCTTTATCTTCTTCATAAGCGTCGGCGAATGCCATGTTGACCGACAGGACTTGTCTGAATACATCTCCGATGCTGGTATCTGAGTCAAAAATTGGTGACCCTGTCGAATGTGAATGCCAGTCACATTCTTCATCTGAACTCTCAGGGGTCGTCGTGGGTGTTACATACCCTAATCCACATCGAGTTTTGCTATAGTAGTCCCGTGGTTTGCCTGTCGGGACTGGTGGCTTCAAAGGTAATCGTCGTCCAGTGCCGTAGTTCAGGCTTGGCATGGCCTCCAGATCATACCCCTATTTTTGTATGAGATACATAGATTGGGGGCTATAAAGATACAGAGGCAGTCTCCCGACATTTGATCCAAGGTCGACTTCCTCTACGGTGAAGGGATGCGGATCGTCCTTCCGGCCGAAGATGATTGGATGGTCCCCTCCCTCGATTATGCGGTAAGCGTCTTCTGCTGGAGTAAGCTGGATTGCGGTGTGCACATTTGTCACCTGTGTGTATAGGTGAGTGCCTATACCGTGTTCCATAGCATACATTGTACAGAGCTTACTAAGCTCGAGGTAGTTCAAAGATAGCCCTTTATTGATGAAGTAAGGTATCTTTTCTAGGGGGATTACATCATCTATAGAGGGAACATCAGTGTAGGCAGCCACATACTTGGCTAACTCCGGTTCCTCTTCGACTACCCCCTGTACAAACGAAGACTGAGAGGACGACCTGGGCAGCTTAATCGTCAGTGTTTCAGCTGGTGGAGCAGAGCGTGGAGTTGTTGGCAAACTTACTCGATGCTGGGCGGGGAGTAGTTGGTTCGATAGAAGTTCCAGGCCTTGCATCGGGGTGACGACCCTTCTTGGGAAGGCGTATCGTCATTGGCTTGTCGGAGGGATTGAGCTTCTCCTTTTGTGTCTGGCCGACCCTCGGTAGCCTGATTGTCAGTAGCTCCGTTGTGGGTCTTGACACTTGGCCAGACCTTGGCAGCCGGATTATCATCTGCTCTTCTTGTGCCGAGAGGCTGATTGCGTCGTTACGCAGAGTGGCAGTAAGGGGTGCAGACTTGTCAGGTTTACGAGCTTGGAGACGGATCGTCAGAGGCTCTTCTGATCTTGTGGCTGTCTCGGTACAAGCTTGCGCATCTCCTTCACTAAGATGCTTCTTCGACTTTTCGTACAGACAGGAGTCTGAGTAGTAAGATTCGACCCCTTTGAAGGGATCGATATCAGCAAACTCCGTTCTTACGAAGCCGTGTTTGTCGACATATTGGAAGCATTGGTGCAGCGTGGAAGGCACGATCATATAATCGTGTATCCAAGGACGCCCTAAGAGGATGTTGTAAGAAGTGTCTGCATCTATAACGTAGCAGGTGACTTCTGATTGGAGATCGCCAATCTGACACTTTAGACGAATCTTCCCAATTGGGTAGCTCCTGTCTGAATTGAAACCGCTGATGGCGGTGCTTGTAGGCGTCAGGCGATGTATTGGGATGCGGAGGTGATGTAGCAGACCCTTCGGGATAATGCTTATGGAAGAGCCAGGATCAATGTGCATCCGATCCACATTTACGTCCCCAATGTACCCAGTGTAGTATAGTGGGCGATCGTGCAAATTAGTTTTGATGAGCATGTCCTGCGGAGTAAAGACGATGTTGGGCATTGCTTCCGTACAGGCGCTGTCTTGGAGATCTGCAGGCGGGTTCTCTCCTGTGAGGTTGACATGAGCGAGGTACGCGTCGACGTTTTGGAGTGCATCGCTCAAAGCCGCACGAACATCCTTGGAGAGTCTCAGAAGCTCGTATAATGATAACTTGGCCGGTGTGTTGGCCAATTGCGCTAAGATGTTGAAGTTGTAGGACTTCTCCAGCCCTTGTGATGCCTCTTTCCGGAGGGATTTATCAAAGCGAGCCTCCCTCGGCCTAGGCTTGTCGGTCGTCGGAGGCTGAGCCGGTCCCGGAGTGTCGGTTGTGGTGGGCTGATAAGCTTCAGTTGGGTTGTCAGCCACAGGTTAGGATTGTGCCCCAGACCGGCTGACGACGGCTGTAGCTTCTTCGATGTCCGTCGAGATTGTGCGACAGGACCTGACTTTTCTACCCTTCTTCTTGCAGATGGAAGATGTTGTGGGCTGAGTGACTTCCGATACCAAGTCTGGATGGATCCACATGACCTCCCCTCGTGACGTCGTGAGGGGCACTAGATCAGCAGCCTGATCTCGGGGAGGTGGAAGATTAGCAATCTCTATTGTCGCTAGATGGACGGGGACCACACCGTCTTGAGTTTACATTGGAGGGAAGCTGCCGAATTGTACTGACACCATATTGGCTGCTACTGTCACCTCTTCGAAATCGATAGCCAGTGCGTTCGAATCGATGAGGTTTTTGATGTACCATTTTAGCTGGTAGAAGTCGTGTCACGACCCGCACCCACTGTGAGGGTACGAGAACGTAACAACGTCCAGCCTACGCCGCAGTGTCGATGGTAGAGCGCTGTCCTAGGTCAACATACATCTAACAATATACATCTAAACAGTTTATACTCCCCGAATGGGGGTGACATAACAGTAAAACTCAATCATAACTAAGGAAGAGATAGCACGAAATGAAATAGAACTCAAGGAAGTAAATAGATGAAATAGCAGTAGTCTAAGATAATCCCAGCAATATCCAACAGTACAAGGTCTCAGATGAAAGAATATATACAACTCATGACTCCAAATAAAATCTAACTAAGACATGTCTCAAGACTGCATAAAGTAAGATAAGCCTAACTAGCTAGTCTAGTCTAGGCAATCGGGGTGATCTCCTCAACTAGAGCTGGGTCCTCCTGAGGGTCCAGCTCGCAGGTGTCATCTATGGCTGCCCCGTAGTAGGTGTCCAGGCAGGCCTCCTCCTCGTCCTCTGTAATATTTTCAACAGGTCCAGTCAGGACAGGAGCGAGTATAGTACATCTCAACAGATCATAGCAGGTTAGAAAATATAATCATGCAGTAAAGTAAGATACAAGTACTGAAAGAAGTACAGTATGTAAACAGAGAGAAAGCTGTAAGAGAAATATCTACTATAAATAGAGAACTATCATGTGACTAGTAAGTCAGAGTACAATATAGACATGTAAATGGTATAGGAGATTCTGATAAAACACTATGGAAGAGATTCTGATAAGATACTACTTGGGTATTATTTACATGTCCATTTCTACTCCCCCGTACCCCCAATCAATACACAAGGATCCAACCAGGTTATGTTATATGATGCTATGTAACAGCCCCCGAAGGGTAGTAAACCCCGAAGGTGATAGACCCCGAAGGTGATACATAGTAGTCCCATAAATGGGATAAGGATTCTAGGAAGACTCTACGATCATAAGAGTATATGTCGTAAGTGATCAAAGAACCAATGAAGCATATGATAGGCCATATAAGTGAAACGCACAGAACATGTAGTACCTGATGCTCCCTAAGGATAACATCTCAAGAAGGGATCCATATAGTACCAATCCGTATGACCAACGTGACAGTACAAGTAAAGTAATCTACTGCAGGAGATAATTCTAAGCAGGATATCAAATGATCAGAGAATGTACTCGCCTGTATCTGAGTGTCCAATATGAAAAGTACCGTCCGAGGAGTGGTGTCTGGCTCCTAATCAGAACAGCACAAGTCACAACAAGTCCAAAATAGTAAAATGGAGTCCTACTATGCATTCTACATGATTCTAGGTCAAACTAGGCCAAAGTCAACTCCTGGTCAACTCTGGTCAACCCTAGAAGTCAAACTAGGTCAACCAAGTCTAATTAAGTCTAAACTAAGCTATTCTAATCTACACTAGCTAGCACAACCCCTAACAAGGCTAGGCAAGCCTATACTAGCTATATCACAATATAGCTTAGCTAATTCTAGAATACCTTAACAAGTCTACAACCTCACTATTACACCCATTGATTAACACCACATAATATATTACACATATCTAGGCTAGATGTAAAACCTACATCATTAGCTAACATAGAAGTATAGATATAGACATATATGCACTCATACAAATTACACACATACACATTGTATATGCCTACATACAACCATAGCCTACATATATAAAGACTTAGAAATACAGAGAATGAGAGAGGGTGCTTGTGTGTTAACATGATATGGTGTGTGTGTGTGTACTCTGTGTTTGCAGGAAATACCACAGGGAATAAAGAGGGGAACACTAGGTACTAGTGTGTGTATTGGCAGGCAGTGAAATTAGTGAAATAAGAAGAGAAGTGTGTGTGTGTGTATACATGTGTGTGCAGGAATTGATAGTGCAAAGTGTGCGTGCAGGGATTGAACATACATGCAAAAAATCAACAGTGAAGTAAAAGTGCCTGTGCTAATGTGTAAAACTGGAACTAACTAGCAGTCCTAAATGATCAGTTCAATATCAAAACTGTAAAGGACATTAGAAAAACAAATTAACAGTCCAACAGTGTATACATGTTTATTGAAAGAAGACAGTAAATGAATAGAAGGAAAGGGGCAATTCAACATCAAGTCAAAACTGGAATTGCTCACACTTAAACTCAGGTTTTTCCCTCTACTTTAATCTCAGGTTTAAACAAAACTGGAACTTAAATCTCAATTTTACATCAAGTTAATCTTAGTTAGGAAGAAAAGAAGGGAAATCAATTCATTGTCCTTCCTAATCTCATGTTCAACTTAGAAACTTGAATTTGAAATGTTGACAAAATAAGGAAGAACAATGTAAAGAGTTAACTAGTGCAAAACAGTGGCATGGTATGACAGTGCAACACATATCCTAACCCAAGTCCAGGTTTAAACCCATGTTCAGATTTAGGACAACAATACAACATTACATTTAAAACTTACCTAGATAGTCCCCAACTGTTTCCAGATTTCACCCAACTAATCTCAGATTTCATTTCAAGAGAACACTGTTAGAAATCAATCCAGTTTTGAAGAACACTACACAGTAAAATCAGTTCATAACTTATATTATAATTTATCTACCCATTTAACAGTCCACACTCATCAAATCAACACCAACTTTTGACCATGGCAAGATAACATATAGGAGAAACATAATTAGGATCTAAACTCAGTAATTAACATCATTACAGGGATTAAAATCATTAACCAACATCACTTTAGAAACTGGAATGACAGGTAATCAATTAACAGTATCAGAACATGGTTTTTAATGAGAATCAAATAGGAAAAGCTAACAAATCATGAATCTAATGGTTGTAATTAAAAGCAAACCCTTGTGCACAACCCCACGTATCCATTTCGTGTCACCTAGGCCTGACACAGTGTGTCCAGATTAGAGAACATCAAAATGATCCACACAGTGCACTGTCAGTGCACTGTCTCGTGCACACGTGCACTTGTGTCGTGTGCACGACACAAGACACGAGAGGAACTCGTGGTCATACACAGAGGTAGACCACCTATAGGGCTACCTCATGGGCCCACTGGCCTATGTCCACGACGTGTCAGGGTCGGACACGAGACCCGTATCAGTGGCAAAACAATACTGGACAGTGCAGTGGGAAAAATTGGTGCGATTGAGATTTCTCTTAAACCGCTCGATAGGACGAGCTGAAATTTGGTCTGTGACATGTCAGTCATGAGTCCCAAGTGCCACGAAAGTTTCAGCCCCAAAAGTGTCGTGTCGTGTCCGCTACAGACCCCGATAGGCAGGAGAGCACTGTAGCACGCGCACGAGCGTGTGTACGCGCGTGTCCACACCACAAAATTGACACAGAACGACACGAAAACTACGACACAAGGACAGGAACCTATAAACCAGATCAAAATCATATTTCCTATTCAAAAACATTGGACAAACCCGATCGAAATGCCCTTTGAGGCATTTCGACAAACAGTCTGTCCTAGCTTCTGAAACGTGTCCAGAACGGACACAAAACCACTGATACTCGACACGAATCCTATCCAGACCTTAGGGGAACCCTGAGGGCTTCCTATTGGTGAAGACAAAATGAAAATCTATGGAGAAATAGGGAAGTTACCTAGTGATGAACAATGGGTGAAAAATCCCCAAATAGAATAATTTCCACAACCACCCAAATCTCACAAATTGTTGTTTTCCTGCAAACAATCAATACCAACAGCAAGAATATTAATATTAGGATCTAATGCAACTAGTTTGAGGAAAAAAGGACCTAAAATGGATTTATTATGAATTTCTAAAGATGGGAGCTCACCTCTTTTTTCTTGAAATGGATTCCTATGGAAAGGAGGCTAGCCCTAGAAATTATGAGGGGTTTTATAGTGGGGGAATCCCTAGGTTGGCTAGACAAAATGTTTGGGTTGCTAATTTGGGCTTTGGGCCAAGTCACAAAGGCTATGGCTAAGTTGTTTATTAAATGGTTAGAACCATAAGTCATGACTTATGAAGTTTTAACCCATATTAGTCTAAACAACTCCAAATCACTCCTAACTAGTTCCAATGACTTAACCCTCATTAAATTAGGTCAAACCAAGGTTACTTAACCTAACTAAGTGGCCATAACCTAGATTAGTCACTAGGTTAGTCTTCTAGTCAACACAAGTCAAAGTTAACTATAGGCCCAAAATCAATTATCCTAAAAATTACCAAAAATCATATTAATTCTAATAAATCATAATAATACATAATAATTCCAAAATTTCCCAAAATTTAAAAAATGACCAAAATACCCCTAAGCTAGAAAGGTGGTAGTGACAAATCTACCCTCCTTAAAATAATTTCGTCCTCGAAATTAAAGGCGAAATACAACTGATAAGAAGGATAGAAAGCATACCTCACGGTCCAAAAAGATAAGGGTAGCGCTCGCGCATCTCATCCTCCTGTTCCCAGGTGGACTCTCCTGGAGAATAATGCCTCCATGCGACGCGTACCAAGGGTATCACCTGGTTCCTCAGAACCTTCTCCCGTCGATCCAGAATCTCCACGGGCTGCTCTAGATAGCTGAGAGAAGGCCCAACCTCTATCTCTGAATGATCGAGCACATGGCTAGGGTCAGCCACGTACCGTCTCAACTGTGATACATGAAATACGTTGTGGACCCCCACAAGTGCAGACGACAAGTCTAGCCTGTAAGCCACGTCACTGACTATCCCGCTGATAAGGAAAGGCCCGATGAAGCACGGGCTAAGCTTCCCGCCTCCACCAAAATGTGTCGTACCACGAGTCGGAGATATCCTCAAGAAAACCTGGTCTTCGACCTAATCACAAGCAAGGTCTCAATTAAAATAAATAACAAACATGATCAAAATCACAAACAACAACCTAAATCTAATCCTACTCTACTCCGTACCTCAAACTCCAAGGGCCTTCTGTGGCTATCGGCCCAATGCCGTTGTCTGTCCTGCGCCACGCGAAGTCTGTCCCTGATGAGCTTCACCTTTTCGGCCGCATCAACAACCATCTCTGGCCCCAGTAAATCTCGCTCACCAACATCATCCCAGCATAAGGGTGTACGGCACCTACGCCCGTACAGAGCCTCGAAAGGTGACATCTTGATGCTGGCCTGGAAACTATTGTTGTAGGCAAACTCTACCAAATGAAGATGATCCTCCCAGGAACCTCCAAAGTCCAAGACACACGTCCGCAGCATATCCTCAAGGGTCTGAATAGTCCGCTCTGACTGTCCGTCCGCCTGGGGGTGGTATGCAGTACTAAACTTGAGCTGAGTGCCCAAGCTGGTCTGCAGACTCCTCCAGAAATGGGAAGTAAAATGGCTATCCCGATCTGAGACGATGCTGACCGAAACTCCGTAGATCCTGACTATCTGTCGCATATACATCTCCGTCAGCCTCTCTGTAGACGTACCCACCTTAAATGGCAAGAAGTGGGCCGATTTGGTCAACCTATCAACGATGACCCAAATCGTGTCTTTTCCTCATGGAGTACGCGGCAATCCTGAAACGAAGTCCATCGTGATATGCTCTCATTTCCACTCGGGAATGGGCAGCGGCTGCAACAATCCACCGGGCCTCTGCCTCTCTGCCTTGACCTGCTGACAGACCAAGCACCTAGCTATGAAGCGATCCACCTCCCACTTCATTCCTGACCACCATACATGCTCCCGCAGATCTCGGTACATCTTGTTGGCACCCGGGTGTATAGAGTACTGAGATCTGTGGGCCTCCTGCATAATCTGCTCTCTGAGCTCCCCGCTAGGCACACATAACCTGGCACCGTACCTCAGGGCACCATCCTCTGCAAGTATAAACTCAGCATCCCCCACTCCTATACTGATCTGCTCTCTGATACTCTGCAGGGCCACATCCTCGAACTGGGCCGCCTTGATCCTGTCTATCAAGTCCGACTGAATCTGTATCCCCCATAGCTGCATCTGCACTCCCGGCACTATCACCTTAATCCCAAGGCTCTCCAAGTCGGCAAGCAAATGCCGATCCATGGTCAAACACATGGCTGTCGGATACCTACTCAAGGCATCGGCAACCACGTTGGCCTTCCCTGGATGATACTGCAGTATAATATCGAAGTCCTTCATCAACTCTAACAATCTGCGCTGTCTCATGTTCAACTCCTTCTGAGTGAACACATACTTTAAACTCTTGTGATCTGTGAAGATCTCCACCCTCTCACCGTACAGATAATGCTTTCACAACTTCAAAGCAAAAATTACTGCTGCCAGCTCCAGGTCGTGGGTAGGGTAGTTCTTCTCATGGGGACGTAACTGCCTAGAAGCATAGGCAATTACCTTCCCGTGCTGCTGCAACACACAACCCAGCCCCTTCCCTGAAGCATCACTATAAATAGTGAAACCACCTGATCCTGAAGGCAACATCAGAATCGGAGATGTCGTCAGCCGCTTCTTCAACTCATCAAAAGCTGCCTGATACTCCTCTGACCAAACATACTCAGCATCCTTCCGGGTCAACCGTGTCAACGGCTCTGCAATCTGGAAGAAATCCTGCACGAATCTCCGATAATACCCTGCCAGCCCAGGAAGCTCCTGATCTCTGCAACTGAAGTCGGCGCTGCCCATGCCTCAACTGCTACAATCTTCTTGGGGTCAACTGAGATACCATCTCCAGTCACCACATGCCCCAAGAAGTCCATCCGATCAAAGAAGAACTCACACTTGGAGAGCTTCCCATAAAGCTGCTCCTTCCTGAGAGTCTCCAGCACGATCCTCAAATGCTCCTCGTGCTCCTCCTCAGTCTCGGAATACACCAAAATGTCGTCAATAAACACCACCACAAACTGATCCAGATACTGGTAGAACACCTTGTTCACAAGGTTCATAAACACAGCTGGTGCATTGGTTAGCCCAAACGGCATAACCAAAAACTCGAACTGTCCATACCGCGTCCTGAAAGCTGTCTTGGGAATATCCTCCCTCTTCATCTTCACCTGGTGATATCTCGACCTCAGATCAATCTTAGAAAATACCCGAGCTCCGCTCAACTGGTCAAATAGATCGTCGATCCGCGGCAAAGGGTATTTGTTCTTGATCGTGAGGTTGTTGAGTGTCCTATAGTCAATACACATGCGTACCGACCCATCCTTCTTCGGCACGAACAACACTGGTGCACCCCATGGTGACGAACTCGAGCGGATGAAGCCCTTGTCCTGTAGCTCATCCACCTGCTTCTTCAGCTCCACCAGCTCGCTGTTGTTCACCCGATAGACATACTGAGAGATGGGTTCCGCTCCTGGAATGAAGTCTATCGAGAACTCTATGTCCCTGTCTGGGGGCAGTCCCGACAACTCCTCTGGGAAAACATCCATATAATCTGCTATCAAGGGGTGTGGAATCGACTGCTCCTCGACCGAGACTCCACAGAAGACTCCGCTGCTCTGCTCTGCCTAACGTTTGGAGTACTCGAACTCTGGCTCCCCCGGCGCTCTGAAGAGAACTCTACCCCCTATGCAATCAATACTGGCATGGTACCTGCTCAACCAATCCATGCCTAGTACTATATCGTAGTTCGGCAATGGCATTACGAACTGGCTCACCTCCAACTCACGGCCTTCCAAAACTACTCTCCGACCCTTACAAACATCACTCACGAGGATAATACCACCCCCGGTCGTGATCTTGTAAGTCCTAGGCAATGATTCAGCTATGATACCGTGTCTAATCGTAAAAGATACTGATATGAAGCTATACGAAGCACCGAAATCGAATAAGGCAAATGCTGGACTGGAGTCAAGAAGAATCAAACCTGCAATCAGCTCTCCAGTCACCTCTGCCTCTCCAGCTGCCATGATGAAAGCTCGCCCCTGCTGGCCTCCCCTGGCCTGCTGCTGGTGCTGGACAAACCTCTGCTGCTGCGTCGGCAGGGCTGGTCCCCGCTGCTGGCCCACTGGAGCTCTGGCTCCACCTCCCGGAGCTGCTCGTGCTATGCGGCACTCCCTCATCTGGTGGTCTGTTGAACCACACAATAGGCACAGGCCTAGCCTCTTCAGACACTCATTGAAGACGTGCCCAGGCTTCTTGCAGTAGGCACAAGTGGCTCCCTGTCTCTGACCCTGCTGGTGCTGTCTCGGTTGCTGCTGCTGAACTGGCCTCTGCTGGATCGGCTGCGGCTGAAACTGCCTCAGCTGCTGATGCTGAAAGTGGGGCCTCTTGGCCTGGCCCCCGCTGCTGCTGCCTCCAACTGGGTCCTTCTCCCTCTTGAGCCTAAGCTCAAGATCATCCTCAGCCAACAGGGCCCCTTTCAAGATCTCCTCAAATGTAGCATCTCTGCTGCCCTTGGTCAGGGACTTGACCTCCTTGACCAGACCTTTCCGGAACCTCTGGGCCTTCGCCGTCTCGCTCAAGCCCTCCACGAACCTGCCGAGACGACCAAACTCTCCAGCATACTCCTCTACTGAGAGGCTCCCCTGGACCAAGCTCTCAAACTACGACTCTAAGGCTCTCATTGCTGAATCTGGGAAGAACTTCTTCTTGAAGAAGCCCCTGAACTGCTCCCAAGTCTGCCCCGGTACCCCCACCCTGGGGTCTGACTGATACCAGGTGCGAGCAAGATCTCGCATCCGGCTAGCTGCGGCCTCGATCTGAAGGTCTGCTGGTATCCTGGCCAAGCGGAAGATCTCCTCCATATGCTCGATCCACTCGTCGGCATATAGGATCCCCTCTGTCCCCAGAAAGTCTCTGGGGCTCATCTTCTGAAACTGCTCGATCCCCGGTGTCCTCAGCTGCTGCACCATTGGTCGAGCAGCGGCTGTCGTGACGGCCAACTCCATGCCTCTGTCCTGCCGAGCCTGCTGTCGGTCCATGAACTGCTGGAAATACGCGAACATCTGAGCTGCGTCCACGTGTCCTGGAGGCGGTGGCGGCAGAAAAGGATCCTCTGGAATGACCGGGTCCTGCCTCCCAGTCGGTGGATGCATACCCCCTGCTGCGACTGCCGAGGTCTCAACACGAGCTGAGGTGGCAGGAGCTGCAGTCCCCTGGCCTCGCCGTGCTGGCTGAGAGGTAGCAGTCCCCTCTATAGCATCCTCATGAATGGCACACTGCGATCTAGTCTCTACCATCCTGAAGATAGACAAACAAGAGTATCAATTTCTGAGAAAGAAACGAAATAACAAAGGCGGACAATTATAATTCAAAGGTTCAGCTGACAAAGGATTTAGATGGCAATAAAAGAAATTTTCCTAAAGTGATTGAGTATCTTAAAATTAATGTCCTATATCCTTTAGCAGGCTGCAGTGATACTCTAGTTCGAGTACCACTACACTTCTAGCATAGACCTGCATGGGCCACCACTAAAAACGTGTCACGACCCGCACCCACTGTGAGGGTACGAGAACGTAACAACGCCCAGCCTACGCCGCAGTATCGGCGATAGAGCGCTGACCTAGGTCAACATACATCTAAACAGTTTGTACTCCCCGAATGGGGGTGACATAACAGTAAAACTCAATCATAACTAAGGAAGAGATAGCACGAAATGAAATAGAACTCAAGGAAGTAAATAGATGAAATAGCAGTAGTCTAAGATGATCCCAGCAATATCCAACAGTACAAGGTCTCAGATGAAAGAATATATACAACTCATGACTCCAAATAAAATCTAACTAAGACATGTCTCAAGACTGCAGAAAGTAAGATAAGCCTAACTAGTCTAGTCTAGGCAATCGGGGTGATCTCCTCAACTAGAGCTGGGTCCTCCTGAGGGTCCAGCTCGCAGATGTCATTTAAGGCTGCCCCATAGTAGGTGTCCAGGCAGGCCTCCTCCTCGTCCTCTGTAATATTTTCAACAGGTCCAGTCAGGACAGGAGCGAGTACAGTACATCTCAACAGATCATAGCAGGTTAGAAAATATAATCATGCAGTAAAGTAAGATACAAGTACTGAAAGAAGTGCAGTATGTAAACAGAGAGAAAGCTGTAAGAGAAATATCTACTATAAATAGAGAACTATCATGTGACTAGTGAGTCAGAGTATAATATAGACATGTAAATGGCATAGGAGATTCTGATACGACACTATGGAAGAGATTCTGATAAGATACTACTTGGGTATTATTCACATGTCCATTTCTACTCCCCCGTACCCCCAATCAATACACAAGGATCCAGCCAGGTTATGTTATATGATGCTATGTAACAGCCCCCGAAGGGTAGTAGACCCCGAAGGTGATAGACCCCGAAGGTGATATATAGTAGTCCCATAAATGGGATAAGGATTCTAGGAAGACTCTACGATCATAAGAGTATATGTCGTAAGTGATCAAAGAACCAATGAAGCATATGATATGCCATGTAAGTGAAACACACAGAACATGTAGTACCTGATGCTCCCTAAGGATAATATCTCAAGAAGGGATCCATATAGTACCAATCCGTGTGACCAACGTGACAGTACAAGTAAAGTAATCTACTGCAAGAGATAATTCTAAGCAGGATATGAAATGATCAGAGAATGTACTCGCCTGTATCTGAGTGTCCAATATGAAAAGTACCGTCCGAGGAGTGGTGTCTGGCTCCTAATCAGAACAGCACAAGTCACAACAAGTCCAAAGTAGTAAAATGGAGTCCTACTATGCATTCTACATGATTCTAGGTCAAACTAGGCCAAAGTCAACTCCTGGTCAACTCTGGTCAACCCTAGAAGTCAAACTAGGTCAACCAAGTCTAATTAAGTCTAAACTAAGCTATTCTAATCTACACTAGCTAGCACAACCCCTAACAAGGCTAGGCAAGCCTATACTAGCTATATCACAATATAGCTTAGCTAATTCTAGAATACCTTAACAAGTCTACAACCTCACTATGACACCCATTGATTAACACCACATAATATATTACACATATCTAGGCAAGATGTAAAACCTACATCATTAGCTAACATAGAAGTATAGATATAGACATATATGCACTCATACAAATTACACACATACACATTGTATATGCCTACATACAACCATAGCCTACATATGTAAAGACTTAGAAATACAGAGAATGAGAGAGGGTGCTTGTGTGTTAACATGAGATGGTGTGTGTGTGTACTCTGTGTTTGCAAGAAATACCACAGGGAATAAAGAGGGGAACACTAGCTACTAGTGTGTGTATAGGCAGGCAGTAAAATTAGTGAAATAAGAAGAGAAGTGTGTGTGTGTATACATGTGTGTGCAGGAATTGATAGTGCAAAGTGTGTGTGCAGGGATTGAACATACATGCAGAAAATCAACAGTGAAGTGAAAGTGCCTGTGCTAATGTGTAAAACTGGAACTAACTAGCAGTCCTAAATGATCAGTTCAACATCAAAACTGTAAAGGACTTTAGGAAAACAAATTAACAGTCCAACAGTGTATACATGTTTATTGAAAGAAGACAGTGAATGAATAGAAGGAAAGGGGCAATTCAACATCAAGTCAAAACTGGAATTGCTCACACTTAAACTCAGGTTTTTCCCTCTACTTCAATCTCAGGTTTAAACAAAACTGGAACTTAAATCTCAGTTTTACATCAAGTTAACACATCAAGTTAATCTTAGTTAAGAAGAAAAGAAGGGAAATCAATTCATTGTCCTTCCTAATCTCAGGTTCAACTTAGAACCTTGAATTTGAAATGTTGACAAAATAAGGAAGAACAATGTAAAGAGTTAACTAGTGCAAAATAGTGGCATGGTATGACAGTGCAACACATATCCTAACCCAAGTCCAGGTTTAAACCCATGTTCAGATTTAGGACAACAATGCAACATTACATTTAAAACTTACCTAGATAGTCCCCAACTGTTTCCAGATTTCACCCAACTAATCTCAGATTTCATTTCAAGAGAACACTGTTAGAAATCAATCCAGTTTTGAAGAACACTACACAGTAAAATCAGTTCATAACTTATATTATAATTCATCTACCCATTTAACAGTCCACACTCATCAAATCAACACCAACTTTTGACCATGGCACGATAACATATAGGAGAAACATAATTAGGATCTAAACTCAGTAATTAACATTATTACAGGGATTAAAATCATTAACCAACATCACTTTAGAAACTAGAATGACAGGTAATCAATTAACAGTATCAGAACATGGTTTTCAATGAGAATCAAATAGGAAAAGCTAACAAATCATGAATCTAATGGTTGTAATTGAAAGCAAACCCTTGTGCAAAACCCCACGTATCCATTTCGTGTCACCCAGGCCTGACACGGCGTGTCCAGATCAGAGAACATCAAAATGACCCACACAGTGCACTGTCAGTGCACTGTCTCATGCACACGTGCACTTGTGTCGTGTGCACGACACAAGATACGAGAGGATCTCGTGGTCATACACAGGGGTAGCCTACCTATAGGGCTACCTTATGGGCCCACTGGCCTGTGTCCACGACGTGTCTGGGTCGGACACGAGACCCGTATTAGTGGCAAAACAATACTGCACAGTGCAGTAGAAAAAATCGGTGCGGTTGAGATTTCTCTCAAACCGCTCGATAAGACAAACTAAAATTTGGTCTGTGACATGTCAGTCACGAGTCCCAAGTGCCACCAAAGTTTCAGCCCCAAAAGTGTCGTGTCATATCCGCTACAGACCCCGATAGGCAGGGAAGCACTGTAGCACGCGCACGAGCGTGTGTACGTGCGTGTCCACACCACAAAATCGACACAGAATGACACAAAAACTATGACACAAGGACAGGAACCTATAAACCAGATCAAAATCATATTTCCTATTCAAAAACATTGGACAAACCCGATCGAAATGCCCTTTGAGGCATTTCGACAAACAGTCTGTCCTAGCTTCTGAAACGTGTCCAGAACGGACACAAAACCACTGATACTCGACACGAATCCTATCCAGACCTTAGGGGGACCCTTAGGGCTTCCTATTGGTGAAGACAAAATGAAAATCCATGGAGAAATGGGAAAGTTACCTATTGATGAACAATGGGTAAAAAATCCCCAAATGGAATGATTTCCATAACCACCCAAATCTCACAAATTATTGTTTCCCTGCAAACAATCAATACCAACAGCAAGAATATTGATATTAGGATCTAATGCAACTAGTTTGAGGGCAAAATGACCTAAAATGGATTTATTATGAATTTCTAAAGATGGGAACTCACCTCTTTCTTCTTGAAATAGATTCCTATGGAAAGGAGGCTAGCCCTAGAAATTAGGAGGGGTTTTATAGTGGGGGAATTCCTAGGTTGGCTAGACAAAATGTTTGGGTTGCTAATTTGGGCTTTGGGCCAAGTCACAAAGGCTATGGCTAAGTTGTTTATTAAATGGTTAGAACCATAAGTCATGACTTATGAAGTTTTAACCCATATTAGTCTAAACAACTCCAAATCACTCCTAACTAGTTCCAATGACTTAACCCTCATTAAATTAGGTCAAACCAAGGTTACTTAACCTAACTAAGTGGCCATAACCTAGATTAGTCACTAGGTTAGTCTTCTAGTCAACACAAGTCAAAGTCAACTATAGGCCCAAAATTAATTATCCTAAAAATCACCAAAAATCATATTAATTCTAATAAATCATAATAACACATAATAATTCCAAAATTTCCTAAAATTTGAAAAATGACCAAAATACCCCCAAGCTAGAAAGGTGGTAGTGACAAGTCGTGTGTGGCATGGTGGACGTAACGATGGTAATGGCAGTACTTCGGGTTCTCCATGTCTGCCTGTCGCGGTTCCCGTCTTGGTGGAGGAAGCTGAATTCTGCCTCCTTATATGAGCATGTCCAAGATGGGCTTGACGTGACCGTCTTCGAAGGAGTAAGTGATTTGGGGCCATTGTTTGTCTGCTGGCTTTGGCTCAGGTTTCTGTGCGGTGTCGGCCACCATAGCCTGCTTACTCCTGCTGTCCCGTTTGTTGGAGGGGCTACCTCTATTGTCGTTGTTAGGACACCTGTCCTTATTTTCTTTGTCCGAGATGTGCAGTCCCAATTGGCGAGCCTTCTTCAATCGTTCTTCGGCGCTTGTGGCACTGATGATGAACGTCTTCCAATCTTTGAACTGACTTTCGCCCATCCAGAGACTGATTGTTGGGAGCAGTCGCTTTTGGAAAATTTCAATCAAGGAGGAATTCGTATTTCCAGATGGAAGCTTTATTGCGGTTTGGCAAAACCGCTCGATATAGTTCCTTGTTAGCTCTTTCTCCCCTTGCACGACGTCCATGAGGGTGGACATGGTGATTTCCTACCCTACTTCGTAGAATCTCTCCAAGAACTTGCGTTTGAAGCCGGCTAAGGAGTGAATGCAGTTATCTGACAGGTTGCGGTACCAGTCGAAGGCGACCCCTTCCAATGCCCCGATGAATAATCGTGTGAGAATGGCATCATCATAGGGCAGATGGTCGGTGGTGACCTCGAAGTAGGTGATGTACTGACTTTCTGAGGTTTTGCCATCATAAGGATTGATATTGAACGGCTTATATCTTGATGGAAATGGAATGTCCCTCCAGGCAGCAGGGTACGGTTGCCGTATTCTGAAGTCTTGAGAATTTTCTCGAACGTGGAACATGGCTCGGAGCTCTTGGACCTCTCTTCTTGCTTCGCGGGCCTCGTCCACCGCAGTAGGGGCCGTTGTTTCGGGAGGGTCGTTGCCCGGGTTTGGTGCCGCCGAATTCGCGTTCGTATTGACCGCAGGACCCGTGCTTGTTTGGCCGGGCGTTCCTCCTTGCAGAGTTGGAAGGGCTGCTTTAATCTCATCTACAGACTTGATCAAAGCAAGCAATATGGCTTCGAGACTATCGATGCGTTGGCGATCACTGGAACCTCATTGGCTGCTGTCTATCATGAATACCGTCTTTACGTGAGGAGAGATGGACGAAGCGGTGGAGGAAGCGCCCTCCGAATCGTACCCCTGTAGTGAGAAGTCATCGGGGTATGTGGCTATGTTCTCTTCTGGTTCAGACTCGAAAGGAACAGTACCCCCAGTCTCCGAGTTTGCCTCGTCTTGGGAATTGTGTACGTTCTCGGGGACGTCAAGGTTTGCTGGATCTGACGGGAGAGTTGCCTCCCCTGACTCATTTTCTTGGAACATCGGATTGTTGTGGAGGCTTGGAGGGGTGCTACCGCCAGTCCCAGCAACCCCCTGCATTGTGGACGACGAATCTCCCACTGTAGCAGATTTCGTCTTAGAGCGAGTACTTTGGAAAACTCCGGTGGTGGGTACCCGCTTAGACGATAGTCTTTTAGTCGCAGTGGTTGAAATCTTCGGGCTGGGGACATTTGTCTTCTTTCCCCTTCCATCAGCGGGGACCTTCTGAGCAGAGTTGCAGGAGACGACGGGAAGTGCCTCGTCTTCTGAAGATGGCTGTTACAGTCTTTGAAATACAGACTGTCGGTCTTCTCGTACCGTCGTGCTGTTGCAGCAGCAGTTAACGATGTTTTGGGTGCAGTGACGTCCGTGGGAGGACTCTTTGCACCCCGATGCATCTTTTCTTTCCTTGCGTTCGTGGAGGATGGCCTCATGCAAGTCAGATGGGTCTGGACCGACCATGTTTGCTCCTGAGATTTTGGGAGACTTTTGCGAACCTCTCTGTCTGTCTGCTGCCGGGGGCTGGACTCGAGTGGTTCTGTACAACTTCCCATCCGAGGCCCGCGTAACAGTATACGGTACGCTCGGATGGTCAGAAGTCAGCTCAGCGGACCGAACTCGCCAGGCTCACGCTGCTTTAGACTTCTTCGCTCTAGTGCGTAAGGGCACATAGTAGGAAGAGTCTAAGTGATACTGGAAAGGGTCAGACATATCTTCTTGGGAGCACAAGAGATCAGGACCATAAGACAGGCGGTCGAAGACAGAGCCGTACGGGGTAGGCGTCATGCTGCCGTCCTCAACAATCTTCATACGGCTGGCAGACGTAGCCGCATAGGCTTTCTTCATGCGGCTGGGAGTCTCAGCCGCATGAGTATTCTTCATGCGGCTGGATGATCTGGCCGCATAGACTTTCTTCATGCGGCTGGTAGATCCACCCGCATGAGCCTCCTGCATGTGGTTGGCAGATTTGGCCACAGGAGTGCTCGACTTCTTTTTGGGGCGCATAGAGTCGCTCTTTGTCCCTGCAAGTCCAGCATCATAACGTTTTCCTCTGTCGGACTTGGGGACAGCAGAGTTTTCTACGGCTCGAAGTAGAGCCGTATGAGAGTCGACTTTGCCGTCTTGGGTAGCAGAGAGTACCCCGTCCAGAGCTTGTGGAGGAGCAAATGATTTTGGTCTCCACTCGCAGCGAGCTTTCTTTGTGCGGGTTCACTTTTGGATCGGGCCGACACTTCCTTCAGAGAGCATCTCTTCAAACGCCTGTTAGTCAAAATGGACGACCATCTTCTGTTGCGTGGAGCCAAGCTTGGCTGCATCCGACTGCGTCACCAACTCCTCAGCCGTAGAGAAGTTTGGTCTACGAAACCAGAGATTCTGGGTTCGATCCCCAGCAGAGTCGCCATCGTTTTTTCCATGAAATATAAAAGAGCAGAACAATTATCGGAGGACTCGACTTTTACTTCATGTTACAAACTTGCTTGGACAAAGAAAGCCTAGGGACGAAAGCCTGGGTACAGCAGTCTAAGTACAATTGTTTATTTTAGATTCTGGGGGGTGACGATAGACGCTCGGGAAAGCGACGGTCGCTCTGCCTTACTCCTTGGACGATCGGTATGCAGCCTTGGCTCCAGAAGATTGCTCGGCGTTGAAGAAATGCTCTCTTTGCTCTCTCTCTGCTTTTTCTCTCCAAGTATGTGGTGCTCTCTCTGATCTCGAAAAGTTCTCTCTGTATGTATGTGTGCATATGTATATATTGCAAGGGAATGGCACCCTGCTATTTATAAGAATGGAGGGACCTCATTAGGGTTCACAATGATTGCCCCCTAAAAGTGGCGACGGCCTGTTGATCGATCAATCTGGGCCATTAATCTTGTGTGTGATAAATCTGGGCCATTTAGTGTAGATTGCACCAAATCCTATCAGTAATTAATGCTGATTGGAATAAATCTCCGTGGTGATGATTTGCTGATGTCTGCGAATCTGAATGAATAAATTTAATTCATTCTCCTGCCACGTGTCCCAAATTATTAGGATTTGACCCAATCTTTGATTGCAGTAAATCTGGGAAATTGATTGGCTTTATGACACGTGTCCTGAGAGCCGCTGAGGAGGATTGAGCCGTATAAGGGTTGATCCGCATAAGGATGGAGCCGCATAAGACTGGCCACGTGTCGGGTCTGCTTGGGGAGTGGCCCTCTGAACTTTCGAACCATATGATAATTTGAGCCGCATAATGGGTAATGAGCCGCATGGAGATGAACCTTGCAAGCCGCATGGGGGGCTTCTGCTTGAGCCGTATGAGATTGTTTCTACCTGAGCCGCATAAGGCAGCTTCATCCTAAGCCATATGGGGAGTCTTCGTTGGAGCCGCATATGACTGTCCACGTGTCGGGGCCACGTGGCATTTTCTGGATCTCGGGGGATTGTGTCAGAGATCTCCTTCACTTCCCTAGGGGTCTGTCATTATGACAGAGTCATAATTACCTCTTTTGTGTCAGGGCTGCCACTTTTTCAGAGTTATCAGCCGTCAAAGTAATTAATACAGGAGGGGAGAACTGTTTTGCAAGCCACGTGTCTTCTGTTCTGAGCCGTATAGGACGTCTTGAGCTGCATAGTCCCTTGTGTCGCATGAATCTGTGAGCCGCATGGGCTTTCTGAACCGCATGTGGTTTCCTGGCCGCATGGCTCTCCCTTTATTATTTTCCATGCTTCTACACCTCCCACCGAAGATGAGGTCGTACAAGTCAATCTAGGAAAATACTCTTCTTTCAGGCCATTCTTTATCAGCAAAAGCCTAAAATGGGGAGATTGTAAATCTCTCATCGAGCTCGTGAGAGAGTACATAGATGTCTTCGCCTGGATTTATGAAGATATGTCGGGGCTAGATCCAAACATCGTCGTGCACAAGTTAAATATTTTACCTAATGCTAAGCCAGTGAAGTAGCAATAACGACAGTTTTGCCCCAATATTATGGACGCCATAGAGAAGGAGGTAGACAAGCTGATAGCTTGGCTTCATCCATGAGGAACAATATCCAAATTTGGTAGCAAATATTGTCCCAGTTGCCAAGAAAAATAGAAAAAATTGAGTCTCTATAGACTTCCATGATCTGAATGTCGCCTGTCCGAAAGATGAGTTTCTATTACCAATCACCGATATGATAGTAGACTATAACTGTGGGTTTGAGCGTATGTCGTTCATGGATAGCTACTCAAGTTATAACCAAATCAAGATGTGCCCAGAAGATGAGAAACACACGTCATTCCGAGCTCCAATCGGTGTATTTTGCTATATTGTGATACCTTTCGGTTTGAAGAATGCAGGCGCTACATACCAGAGAGCTATGGGCCCCATATTCTGTAAACACTTACGTAAGACAGTCGAATGCTACGTTGATGACATCTCTGTCAAAAGTTGTGTCTGTGGTGATCACCTTTATGACTTAAGAACTGTGTTCGACCTGATGAGGGCACATCAATTAAAGATGAACCAACTAAGTCTTTCTTGGGGGTATCCAGCAAAAAATTCTTGGGATTTATCATCACTTCAAAAGGGATCCATGTCGATCCTGAGAGGACAAAATCTAACATCAAGATGCAACCGCTAAAGAACCTTCGTGAACTTTGTGGTCGTCAAGGGCGCTTAGCATACATCCGAAGGTTTATCTCTAATCTCTCGGGTCGCTGTAAGCCCTTTACTAAATTGATGAAGAAGGGAGTATCTTACGTCTGGGTCGAAGAATGCCAACGAGCCTTCGAGGACATTAAAGGGTACCTCACAAACCCTCCAGTCTTAGTAGCCATAGTCATGGGTAAACCATTTCTACTTTATGTTCGAGCCATGGAATATTCCTTTGGTGCTTTATTAGCCTAGAATAGTGATGCCGGCTATGAGCAAGCCATCTACTACCTCAGTGGGTAGCTTATCGGAGCTGAACATAAATATACCCCAGTTGAGAAAGAATATCGTGCCCTGGTTTTTGCCATCCAGAAAACTTGTCATTACATAGTGGGACAACCAATTCACGTCATCTCCAGGGTCAACCCTCTCAGGGTCCTCATGACCAAATTAAGAGCGCTAAATTCATTCCTCGCTACGTAGGCTATACTATTGTCATCTTATGATATGGTGTTTGTTCCACAAGAAATGATCAAAGGCCAAGCATTAGCTGACTTCCTGGCTGCTCATCCGGTAGATGAAAACTCAATGCTTTATGAATACATCCCAGACGAGGTAAAAGAGGCCCACATCACAACTGAAGAGCCAGTTTGGCAACTATTCTTTGACGATGCTTCAAGGACAGGTCCCAAGGGTGATATCGTGACAGGAATAGGGGTAGTATTAATCTCTCCTAATGATCTGGTCAATCAACGAGCATATTCATCCTCAGAGCCATGTTCTAATAATATAGCCGAGTACAATGCTCTTGTTATACGGCTCTGGCTAGCCAAAGAATTAGGGGTCGATTTACTGGAAGCCTACGATGACTCTCAGTTGATAGTCAACCAGGTTCGAGGGCAATACGAAGACCGACATAAAAACCTAATCCCGTATCATTAAGTAGCAATCTCGGTGATCTCTACCTTTATGAGATTCTTTATATAATACGTTCTTGGATTACAAAACCTGAAAGCTGACGCCCTGCCTAGTCTTGCGGCCTCAATAGCAGCACCAGTTAGAAGATGATACTTGCGGGGCCCACCAACCATGTCCTAAACTTCAGGATTGACTCAGACACATGGGCTATTACTGGCCTACGATGATAGCAGACGCACTGCATATGCTAAGAAATATCGAATGTGCCAAATCTATACAAATTTTATCCACCAGCCGTTGGAGTTCTTACACCCGACAGTTGCATCCTGGCCTTTTGAAGTATGGGGAATGGATATCATCGACATGATCTTCCTACCATCGTCAAAAGGTTACTGGTTCATCTTGGCTATAACCGACTATTCTCTAAGTGGAAGGAAGTAGTACCGCTCATTGATGTAAAAACTTTGGACGTGATTAAGGTTTTTAAACATCACGTCATCTACCGGTTCGGGTTGCCGCAGAGGATCATCCATGACAATGGCCCATATTTCATCAGTAGCACCTTTTGTCGTTTATATGACCAAAATCGAATCAAGAGTATAGCCTCAACTGTGTATAACCCAGCTGCGAATGGGTTGGCTGAGGCTTTCAAAAAAATGATTGTTAAACTCCTCAAGAAAGTTGTGTCTTCTAACAAGCACGATTGGAAAGAGAAGCTCAGTGAATGCCTCTAGGATTATCGAACAACAGTTCAGACACCGACTGGCGGTACACCATTCTTTCTGGTATACGAAAGTGAAGCCGTACTTTCTTTGGAACTTCAAATACCATCTCAACTAGTAGCTCATAATAGTCATATGACTACTGACGTCTACAACTGCAAGAATTGGAAGCATTAGACAAGAAATGCCTCATAGCTCAGCAGCGTGTTGAGCTATACCAAGCACGAATCTCGGAAGCTTTCAACAAAAAGGTCAAAGAAAGGTCGTTCTGGGTCGGCGATCTTGTCTTATCAGTCAGAAGACTAATGATCGTGACCCGCAAGACGACTGGGAAGTTTCAAACTAAATGGGAAGGTCCATTTGCTATAGGAACAGTCTATTCTAATAGGGCATATCTGCTAGCTAAACCCAATGAAAATTTGCTCATGATGTCTATCAATGGCAAGTTCATCAAGAAGTATTATGTTTAAACAAAGGTGGGAGTAAAATGCGTCTCCAAGTGTAACCTTCATTCCTACATCCTCATCCTATTTTGAATGTCTGCCATGTCCATAATACCTCTGAGTAGGCATTCTTGACCTTTTTTCCAACATGTCCATATTACCTTTGTTGATAAAATCATCATTCTAAAACTTACCTTATTCACATTGGTAAGTCCACAAAAAGGATCCCAAGATAAACAAACATGTCTATATCACCTCTGAGTTGTTCTCACGTTTTCTTACCATGTTCTTTCTAGAACCTCTGAGTAAGTTACCAATCTGGATTCCTATGTTAGTCATGTCCAAAATTACCTCTGAACAAATATTCTCTATCCTTCAAGATATTACCCCACAGTGATATCCGCAGTGTAAAAGAAGACAAGTCCACAAAGTTCACAATCACAAGAAATTCACATAAAGCCAGAAAAAGGAGATTAGATTTTTATTGATATTCATGATTACATATGATGGAAATCTGCTTCATGACTAGATTTTTTATTAGTGTTCATGATTACATATGATAGGAATATATTATATGGAAGATCTCTACTGAAGACACTGGCCCACTTCTCTCTTATTATAGAGAGCAGCGATGTGATAAATGCCCTTATTGTAGAGGGCAGTGATATGAAAAATGCCCCACTATAGAGGGCAGTAATGTCACAAAAATCTCCCGTACTGGGCCTGCATTAATTTTTCAAGACAAGCAGGAAGGTCGTCTTGAGTGTGTAGGATGGTCACCGTACCCCATGTGAAGATGCTGCTAGAAGATAGGGTGCCAACCTGGACAATCAATCCTAACCCTGTAGATCCAGCACTATATCGACGGACAATACGTCTCGCCTCGGGAGTAAAGACAACTAGCATATTGTACGAACGAGGATCACTTTGCTTGATCTCGTAACAAATCTTGCATTAGATCGGTTGTCTCTTCGAATCAACTAACTTATGGTGCCCTTTCACGCTCTATCTGAGTAGGCACGAGTCAAGATGCTATCTGCACAAAAAACAAAGTCAAAGAATCTGTCCTTTTTAAAAGACTTGGAAAAAGTCACACGCTCAAAGTTGCCCCACGTAATCAATAGTAAGCGAACAACGCAAGTGCGTGCCTATTAGAACAGAGCACATAGGCGCAAAACAGAAGCCTCATCGTACAGTACGTCTGCACACACGTATTCCAGCACATGCCAGAAACTTGGTGTGTGCACATGCATTATGACATAATACAAGAGTGTGCATGGTGAATGCCTTGATAGTGCCTATACGTGTTCCGGCACGTGACAGAGGTTGAAGCACGTATCACAGTGATGAAAGCTCCAGTATGTCAGTGTCCATGAATCTCTGAGAAGCCAAGTCATCCGAGAAGTGAAGTCTATGCGCGTTATGCAGCATGACAAAGGTTGAAGCACGTATCGTAGTGATGAACGCCCCAATATGTCAGTATTCATGTCCTTTGAGAGAAGCGGTTTCCTTCCTCTCTCTCTATAGCAGATTACTTACCATCAACTGAAAAATACATCACGTCCACGCTGAACGACGTCACGAAAACTTTGGGTGGCATGCCGAAGCAGGCGTCGGACGGCTTCGCTTTGAGTTTGTTCTCCTCTCCAATGAAGAAAAGAGTCGGAAAAGGCTTGACGTCGATCATGAAAAGAGGGAAAGAAAGAGAAACAAACAAAAATACTCTATCTAAGAGCCCTATTTATAGGATCAAACCCTCACTTAATGCAAACAAGCCTAGCATTTAAGGCGATGAACCTGACGCTTCGATCCTTATGACGAATGGTTTTCTAGGGATTCATCTCAATACCAATTTATAGGCCTTGAATGACGTGTATTCTGATGAGAAGGGAAAATGAACAGTTACCCACTAGAGATAGAGCTGAACTAACCATTATCATACAGAAAAATATCGTACTGATCTCATGCCGACACGCGCCCTGCTTCTGTTCAAAGTGTTTCTAACTTTACTCAAAAAGTTAGAAAACTTTGAAGGGGGTTTTGTAGCTGCATGGGTCACGTGCCTCTGTGAAGAAGAATTGACCTATGCCTTAGTTAGAGCATCAAGCCACTCATGCCACTCAGGTTGCTTACGCCTCACCTAGGCGTCGGGCTGTCCATGCCCCATCCCAAACAAACGTAATGGTCATGCCTCATCTAGGAATCAATCAGAGATGCCTCAATCTCAGTAGGAAGGATAGCTGAGAGCTTAAAAACCAAAGTCATAATTACTTTGGCTACTCATGCCTCTCTAAAGGTGTGTGTCACGTCCGACACCCTAGAGTAAGGGCACGAGACGTGGGTACGTCCAGCCTACGCTACATTATCGGCGGTAGAACGCTGTCCTAGGTCACAACATCTAACAGTTGAAGGTAAAAACAGTTATAATCCCCGAATGGGGGTGACATAACAGAATATAACTCAATCACAGCTAAGGTAGAACAAGAATAAGATAGAATGATAATAGATGATAATATCCAGGAAAGAAACATCACGGAGATACAAATCCAGAATTCTAAGTGTCTAAAATAAGTACATATCCCAAATCTCTGAAATCCAAATACAGTAATCCAAGTAAAGTAAAGACAATCCTAGTCTAAGGGAGTGTCATCTACTGCTAGTGGATCCTGCTGCTGGTCCAAGTCCAGGCACTCGTCTAGTGTAGCACCGTAGTAGGTAGGGCAGAACGCCTCAGCCTCGTCCTCTATAATATTTCAACAGGTCCAGTCAGGACAGGAGCGAGCACAGTACATCTCAACAAATCATAGCAGGTCAGGATATATAATCATGCTAGAGAGTAAGATACAAGAACTGAAGAATAATATGATAAACAGGAAAGACTGTAAATAAATAGCTATAGTATATAGAGAACTAATAGTGTCTAGTGATTCAGAGCACAAGATGGTTATGTAAACGGCACGATGTTGTACAGGAGTAATCTACAGAGGTTGTACACGAGTAATCTACTGGATTAAATACATAACCACTTCTACTCCCCCGCCCCAATCAATACACAAGGATCTGGCTAAGTTATGTTATTGTACACGAAGGTCATGTGAATACATGATTATACACGATTCACACGTATCGTACACGAATGTCACAAATACAAGGAGTACACGATGTTCACGATAAAGTACACGAACACGAAATACCCGATTTATCCGCTAAGGGGATAACATCGTCCAACAAGATCCATATAGTACTAATCCGTGTTTCCAACGTGTCAGCATCATGTAAAGTAATCTAAAGCAGGAAATATACTCCTAATACAGGATTAAAATAATCAGAGAATGTACTCGCCTGTATCCGGTGAATCTGGAGAATATATACTGTCCGAGGAGTGGTGTCTGTCTCCTATAGAACAGTACAAGTCACTATGAGTCTACAATGATAATAAGATGCAAATCAATGCATTCTACATGAATCTAGGTCAATCTAGACCAAAGTCAACTCTTGGTCAACTCTGGTCAACCCTAGAAGTCAAACTAGGTCAACCAAGTCAAACCTAAGTCAACTAGTCTAATCTAGGTCTAACAAGTCATTCTAGATTCTAACAAGACTATTCTAGGTTTACTAGGCAATATCATGCCTAACTAACCTATAACACATATCTACACAAGTCCCTCTATAAGCCTAACTATAATGCACCAAATATATTATAACTTAATATAGGATACACACATTAATATCTAATACACATATTGACAAGGCTATAATGTAACTTAGAATACATAACCTATAGCCACTCTACAATATCACACATACACTATATATATCGCACATATATATATATAAAAGCACACACACTCATATATTATATAGGATACATATATATATATATATATATATATATATATATATATATATATATATATAGAGAGAGAGAGAGAGAGAGAGAGAGAGGGGACTCAAAATATTCAAGTGTAGGTGTGTGTGTGTCAAGTGAGGCAATAGAGTGGGTGTGAGGAAAGTGTGTGTGTTAGGGAAATTCTGAAACAAGAAAACAGTGTGCTAATGTGTGTGAGTCTAGAGAGTGAGGGTGTGGTTCATGAGTGAGGAAGTGAGTGTTGAATCCTGAACAGTGAATACATGAATGTATATTTCAGTTAAAGGAAACAGTGAATGCTCAACTCAATCCCAGGTTTTGCAGAAACCACATTGCAATCAAATGAAGAGGTAAACTCAGGTATATGAAATTCATTTCAGTTCAACTAACTCCAGTTTACAGGAAACAACATACAAGGCAAAAAGGAAAGGAAATCAGTCCATCAATTATTCTCAGGAAATGGGAAAACTGAAAAATAACTCAGGTTTTAGAAGAACACAACATTGCAAATCAAATGTAAAGGTAAACTCAGGTATAGAAATTGATTTCAGTTATCAGAAAATAATCCAGGTTTTGAAGAAGAACAAACATTGAAATAAAATGAAAAGGAAATCAGTTCAGGGAATGAGAATTCAGTCCAATACAATCTAAACTCCCTCTAAGTCCCTACCCAATCTCAGTTATTTCCAGTCCATAACAATATCCAGTTATTGACAGTTAATGAAAACACACTCATTCAATTCTCAGGCATTCAGTTTACAATTAACAGTTGAATGGAGATAGAAAATCACATAACTCAATCCACAGTTAACAGTAGACAAACCTATTCAATCCCATTCACAAACAACAGTTCTACCAAGGAAAGATTGTCATTCGAAAATCTCAGGTTTTGCATAGGAAAACCAATTTAGTTTATAAAACACATTCAGTCTTTACATTGAATCAACCATAATGTCCAATCCCATTTTCAAACAGTTAACAATACCAAGTTAACAAATGGGAAAAAATCTGGGAATCTCAGGTTTTCAGCCAATTCAAAAACCAACCCAATATTCAAAGTCTCATTCTCACATCCAAAAGCCTATATTCGAATGTAAAAATTTAGCTAACATGTATTATAATATGTGGGGATAGATTACAGTGATAAAAACCAAACAAACAGGAATTAAATGTTGGGGAATTAGAAGGAACCCTACGTATCAGGACAGTGTCAGTGATAATACCATATACCCATGTTCGAAACCCATTGAACCTATTCTAATATGTGAATCTAATCTAACATAGTTAATAAATGATATATAGGAGCTAAACAACAATTATAATCATGATTTAACTACATTAAACTGAAACAAAATCATAAAGAACCAACACACACACAGCACTGTCCTGGACTGTACAGTGACAAACCCATGCACACACGAATACGTGTCCGACACGGCACGAGGACTCGTGCAACTCGAGGAACCTCATGTCAGTCAAGGACATAACGTGTGTATTGAGTTTCGTGGGTCGAAACGCTGTGTGCACAGAGCAGTGCCACCCGAACAGCAGGGCATGCCACCTGCCCGCGCGCGTGTGTGCACGAACGCGTGTACGTGTCCAGAATCTGACACGACACAACACGAAAATGTGTTCAGAACACAAGAAATGCACAAGCGAGATCAAATCCTAATTTCCTATTCAAACACAAACATAAAATTGGGTCGAAATGCCCTTTGAGGTATTTCACCAAATACCTACACACATGGGTTGATACGTGTCCGATACGGACACAAAATGGACTCGAATTCTAGGGGTAGCTATTCCTACAGCTAGGTTAGGGCTAGGGCATCCTAGAAATGTAATTAAACAGAAATTATATGGAGTAGATTGAAATATACCTATTGATGAGCAAAGGGTCAAAATCCCCAAATGGAAAGGGTTCCTCAAGCTACCAAACTCCCACAAATTATTTCTTTCCTGCAAATACTCATTACCAACAGCAAGTAGACAAAAATTAGGTCATATTGTAATTGATTTAGAGGAAAATGGAGTTGAAATGGATTTTCTATGATTTTAGAAAGATGGAGACTCACCTCTTCCAAAATAGCAAATAATTCCTAAGGAGGCTAGCCCTAATTTCTAGGAGGGGATTAAATAGGGGGAAAGGATCAATGTGGCTGCCATGGGCTGATTAGGGTTAGGGTTGGTTCATGGTGTGGGCCTATGGGCTATTAAGCCTAAGTCACAAGTCATGACTTGTGAAATCACAAGCCATTTCTTATCAATTCAAATCCTATTTTCCTAAAATAAATTCTAATGGGTTAATTATCACTAACTTAAGTCAACCTAGGTTTCCATATCCTAATCTAATAGTCATGACCTAGGTTAGCCACTAGGTTAGTCTCCAAAGTCAACATAAGTTAAAGTCCACTAAAACACCAAAATCAATTATACTAAAAATCTCTAAAAATCACATTAATTCTAATAAATCTAAATAATACATAATAATTCCAAATTAATTCCAAAATTTTGAAAATGACCAAAATGTCCTAAATACTCTCAAGCTAGAAAAGTGGTAGTGACAAATCTACCGTCCATAAAATAATTTTGTCCTCGAAATTAAAGGCGAAACTAAACTGCTGAGAATGATAGAAAAGTATACCTCAAGGTCCAAAAAGATAGGGGTACCGCTCGCGCATCTCATTCTCCCTCTCCCAGGTAGACTCTCCTAGAGAATGATGCCTCCATGCGACGCGTACCAAGGGTATCACCCGGTTCCTCAATACCTTCTCTCGGCGATCCAGAATCTCTACAGGCTGCTCTGGATAACTGAGAGTAGGTCCAACCTCAATCTCCAAATGATCGAGCACATGGCTAGGGTCAGCCACATACCGACTCAACTGTGATACGTGGAATACGTTGTGAACTCCCACTAGTGCAGGTGGCAAGTCTAGCCTGTATGCCACGTCACCGACTCTCCCACTGATAACGAAAGGGCCGATGAAGCGCGGGCTAAGCTTCCTACCTCTACCAAAACGTATCGTACCACGAGTCGGAGATATCCGCAGAAAAACCATGTCTCCAACCTAATCACAAGCAAGGTCTCAAGTTACTAAAAATCAAACACGATCAATCAAACAAAACAAAAAATAATACAACCTAATTCTAATCCTATTTCTAAATCTGTACCTCAAACTCCAGCGGCCTCTGGTGGCTATCGGCCCAGTGCCGATGTCTGTCCTGCGCCACGCAAAGTCTGTTCCTGATGAGCTTCACCTTCTCGGCTGTGTCAACAACCATCTCTGGTCCCAGTAAAGCTCGCTCTCCAACATCATCCCAAGCTGGGTGTACGACACCTACACCCGTACAGAGCCTCAAACGGTGACATCTCAATGCTGGCCTGAAAACTGTTGTTGTAAGCAAACTCCACCAAATGTAGGTAATCCTCCCAGGAAACTCCAAAATCCAGGACGTACGTCTGCAGCATATTCTCAAGTGTCTGAATAGTCCTCTCTGACTGTCCGTCCGTCTGGGGTGGTATGCAGTACTAAACTTGAGCTGAGTGCCCAAGCTAGTCTGCAGACTCCTCCAGAAATGGAAATTAAAATGACTATTCCGATCTGAGACTATGCTGATGGGAACTCCGTGAATCCTGACTATCTGTCTCATATACAACTCCGCTAGCCTCTCTGTAGACGTACCCACCTTGAATGGCAAGAAGTGGGCCGATTTGGTCAACCTTTCAACGATGACCCAAATTGCGTCTTTCTCTCCTGGTGTACGTGGCAACCCCGATACGAAATCCATGGTGATATGTTCCCACTTCCACTCTGGAATGGACAACGGCTGCAATAATCCTCCGGGCCTCTGCCTCTCTGCCTTAACCTGCTAACAGACCAAGCATCTAGCTATGAAACAGGACACCTCCTGCTTCATTCCGTACCACCAGACATGCTCTCGTAGATCCTTGTACATCTTGTTGGCACCAGGATGTATAGAGTACTGCGATCTGTGAGCTTCCTGCATAATCTGCTCTCTGAGCTCTCCGCTGGGCACACATAATCGGGAACCGTACCTCAGGGCACCATCCTTTGTAAGTGAAAACTCACTATCCTCCAATCCTGTACTGATCTACTCTCAGATACACCGCAGAGCCACATCCTCGAACTGTGTCGCCTTGATCCTGTCCATCAAGTCCGATTGTATCGGAAGGCCCCATAACTACATCTGCACTCCGGGCACAATCACCTCAACCCCAAGGCTCTCCAAGTCTGCAAGCAAGTGCAGATCCATAGTCAAACACATGGATGTCGGATACCTACTCAAGGCATCGGCAACCACGTTGGCCTTCCCTGGGTGATACTGAAGTGAGATGTCAAAGTCCTTCATCAACTCTAGCCATCTGCGCTGCCTCATGTTGAGCTCTTTCTGTGTAAACACATACTTCAAGCTCTTATGATCTGTGAAAATCTCTACCCTCTCGCCATACAGATAGTGCTTCCACAACTCCAAAGCAAAAAATCACCGCCGCCAGCTCCAGGTCATGGGTAGGGTAGTTCTTCTCATGGAAACGTAATTGCCTGGAAGCATAGGCAATCACCTTCCCATGCTGCTGCAAGACACAACCCAGCCCCTTCCCTGAAGCATCACTATAAATAGTGAATCCACCTGATCCTGAAGGCAATCTCAGAATCGGAGCTGTCGTAAGCCGCTTCTTCAACTCATCAAAAGCTGCCTAACACTCCTCTGACCAAACATACTAAGTATCCTTCCGGGTCAACCGAGTCAACGGCTCTGCAACCCGGGAGAAATCATGCACAAATCTCCTATAGTATCCTGCCAGCCCCAGGAAACTCCTGATCTCTGCCACTGAAGTCGGTGCTGTCCAAGCCTCAACTGCTACAATCTTCTTGGGGTCAACTGAGATACCATCTCCAGTCACCACATGTCCCAAGAAGTCTACTCGGTCCAAGAAAAACTCACACTTGGAGAGTTTCCCATAAAGCTGCTCCCTCCTAAGAGTCTCTAGCACTATCCGTAGATGCTCCTCGTGCTCCTCCTCTGTCTTGGAATATACCAAGATATCATCAATGAACACCACCACGAACTTGTCTAAGTACTGGTGGAACACCTTGTTCATTAGATTCATAAACACTGCTGGTGCATTGGTTAGCACAAATGGCATAACCAAAAACTCAAACTGCCCGTACCGCGTCCTGAAAGCGGTCTTGGGAATATCCTCCCCCTTCACCTTCACCTGGTGATAACCCAACCTTAAATCAACCTTGGAGAACACCCGAGCTCCGCTCAACTGATCAAACAGATCATCGATCCGCGGCAGTGGGTATCTGTTCTTGATTGTCAGGTTGTTAAGTGCCCTATAGTCGATACACATCCGTACCGACCCATCCTTCTTGGGTACGAAGAGTACCGGTGCACCCCAAGGTGAAGACCTAGATCGGATGAAGCCCTTGTCCGACAGCTCATCCACCTGTTTCTTCAGCTCTACCAACTCGCTGTTGTTCACTCGATAGACATGCTGAGAGATCGGTTCCGCACCGGGAACCAAGTCTATCGAGAACTCTACATCTCTGTCCGGTGGAAGCCCTGGCAACTCCTCTGGAAATACGTCCATAAATTCTACGATCAAGGGATGCGGAGCCACCTGCTCCTCAACTGAAGCTCCACAGTAGACTCCGCCGTCCTGCTCTGCCTGCCGTCGGGTGTACTCAAACTCTGGCTCTCCTGGCGCCCCGAACAAAACTCTACCCCCTCGGCAATCAATACGGTCGTGGTGTCTACTCAGCAAGTCCATACCTAATACTATATTGTAGTTCGGTAATGGCATGACTAGTAAACTCACTCCCAACTTTTAGCCTCCCAATAAGACACTCAGCCCTCTACAAATATCACTCACGAGGATGACCCCACCCCCGGTCGTGATCTTGCAGGTCCTAGGCAATGGTTCAGAAACCAAACTGTGTCTAATAGCATACGATACTGACACAAAGCTATGGGAAGCCCCGGAATCAAAGAGTGCAAATGCTGGAAGGGAGTCGAGAAGAACCGAACCTGCTATCAGCTCTCCTATGGCCTCGGCATCCTCAGCTGCCATGGCGAAAGCTCGCCCCTGCTGTCCACCTCGTGCCTGCTACTGGTACTGCTGGTCCCCTCTGCTGGCCTGCTGGAGCCTTGGCTGCCCCAGCTCCTCTTGGTATCGGACGCATCGACGCAACTTGACACTCTCGTATCTGATGGTCTGCTGATCCACACATCAAGCATCTGCCAAGTCTCTTCCTGCACTCGTTCTACTTGTGCCCAGGCTTCTTGCAGAAAGTACAACTAATAGCCTGCTGCCTGGGTGCCTGCTGTCCTCTCTGCTGCTGGTGCTGTACCTACTGAAAAGGTGCACGGCCCTGATGCTGGTGCTGCTGAACTGGCCTCTGCTGCTGAAAGTGCTGCTGGAAGTGAGGCCTCTTGGCCTGCCCCTGACTGCTACTGCCACTCTGGAAGTCGCGATCCCTCTTCTGCTTCAGTCCTAGGTCGTCTTCCGCCGCCATAGCACTAGAAAATATCTCAGCAAATGTGGCATTCGGTCGCTCTTAGTCAGCGACCGAATCTCTCTAATCAGACCTCGGTGAAACTTCTTCGCCTTCGTCTTCTCGATCAAGTTATCTATAAAATGGGCCAATCTACAGAATTCCCCGGCATACTCAGCTACCGGCCCTCGAACTGTGCCTCGATACCTCCCAAGGCAACATCAGGAAAGAACTGCTCCTTAAACAGCTCCTTGAATTGGGCCCAAGTCTGGCCCTCAACTCCCATCCTGGGATCTGCCTGATACCACGCACGGGCTAAGTCCTGCATCTGGCTGCCCGCCGCCTCAATCTAGAGAAGATCTGGTATCTCCGCCAGTCGGAAGATCTCCTCAATATGCTCTATCCAGTCGTCTGCAATGTGAATGCCCTCCATGCCGAAGAACTCCCGAGGATGCATCTTCTGGAAGTCCTAAATGTCCTTCTCCCTCCGACGGGGCTGCTGCTGGGCCCCCTGAACAGTAATTATCTCGACCGTAGTACGAACCAGCTGGTGTGCCTCGTCGATCCCCTGACGGAAATCGGTAGTCTGCCTCGTCTGCTGCTGCCGTTGGGACTCCAGAATCCTCTCCACGAAGGAGAAGAGATGTGCAGCATCTACCATCCCTGCAGGCGGAGGCTGCTGCAGTGGAAGGATCTCAGGAATCACAGGGTTCTGTCTCCTAGCTGCTGGAGGTGCTCCTCCTAAAGTCGCAGAGACACCGACTCCTGAGGGCTACACTGGCCCCATGGTACTGGGAGCTGGCTGCTAGACACGAGAGGTGGCAGACCCCTCTCCAGCCTCTTCCGTCACGGGGCGATGCGATCGCGTCTCAACCATCCTGGAGACACAGATCAAATAAGAAACAATTACTGAGAATGAGTCAAAAAATTAAAGGAGGACAGTTTAAATTTCTAAGGAAGACGATAGGCAGCAAAATAGATATACGGAATCTGATAAGGAATTTTTTCTATTGTGATTGAGTACCTTCATAAATATACTAATTCCTACTGCAGGCTGTAGTGGTATTATAGTTCGAATACCACTACATTTCAAACCTGACCTGCATGGGCCACCACTAAAAATGTGTCACGACCCGTACCCTAGAGTAAGGGCACGAGACATGGGTACGTCCAGCCTACGCCGCAGTGTTGGCGGTAGAACGCTGTCCTAGGTCACAACATCTAACAGTTGAAGGTAAAAACAGTTATACTCCCCGAATGGGGGTGACATAACAGAATATAACTCAATCACAGCTAAGATAGAACAGGAATAAGATAGAATGATAATAGATGATAATATCCAGGAAAGAAACATCACAGAGATACAAATCCAGAATTCTAAGTGTCTAAAATAAGTACATATCCCAAATCTCTGAAATCCAAATACAGTAATCCAAGTACAGTAAAGACAATCCTAGTCTAAGGGAGTGTCATCTACTGCTAGTGGATCCTGCTGCTGGTCCAAGTCCAGGCACTCGTCTAGTGTAGCACTGTAGTAGGTAGGGCAGAACGCCTCAGCCTCGTCCTCTGTAATATTTCAATAGGTCCTGTCAGGACAGGAGCGAGCACAGTACATCACAATAAATCATAGCAGATCAGGATATATAATCATGCTAGAGAGTGAGATACAAGAACTGAAGAATAATATGATAAACAGGAAAGACTGTAAATAAATAGCTACAGTATATAGAGAACTAACAGTGTCTAGTGATTCAGAGCACAAGATGGTCATGTAAACGGCACGATGTTGTACACGAGTAATCTACAGAGGTTGTACACGAGTAATCTACTGGATTGAATACATAACCACTTCTACTCTCCCGCCCCAATCAATACACAATGATCTGGCTAAGTTATGTTATTGTACACGAAGGTCGTGTGAATACATGATTATACACGATTCACACGTTTCGTACACGAATGTCACAAATACAAGGAGTACACGATGTTCACGATAAAGTACACGAACACGAAATACCCGATGTATCCGCTAAGGGGATAACATCGCCCAACAAGATCCATATAGTACTAATCCGTGTTTCCAACGTGTCAGCATCATGTAAAGTAATCTAAAGCAGGAAATATACTCCTAATACAGGATATGAAATGATCAGAGAATGTACTCGCCTGTATCCGGTGAATCTGGAGAATATATACTGGCCGAGGAGTGGTGTCTATCTCCTATAGAACAGTACAAGTCACTATAAGTCAACAATGATAATAAGATGCAAATCAATGCATTCTACATGAATCTAGGTCAATCTAGACCAAAGTCAACTCTTGGTCAACTATGGTCAACCCTATAAGTCAAACTAGGTCAACCAAGTCAAACCTAAGTCAACTAGTCTAATCTTGGTCTAACAAGTCATTCTAGGTTCTAACAAGACTATTCTAGGTTTACTAGGCAATATCATGCCTAACTAACCTATAACACATATCTACATAAGTCCCTCTATAAGCCTAACTATAATGCACCAAATATATTATAACTTAATATAGGATACACACATTAATATCTAATACACATATTGACAAGGCTATAATGTAACTTAGAATACATAACCTATAGCCACTCTACAATATCACCCATACACTATATATATCTCACATATATATATAAAAGCACACACACTCATATATTATATAGGATACATATATATATATATATATATATATATATATATATTTATATATATATATATATATATATATATATATATATATATATATATATATATATATGTATAGAGAGAGGGGACTCAAAATATTCAAGTGTAGGTGTGTGTGTGTCAAGTGAGGCAATAGAGTGGGTGTGAGGAAAGTGTGTGTGTTAGGGAAATTCTGAAACAGAAAAACAGTGTGCTAATGTGTGTGAGTCTAAAGAGTGAGGGTGTGGTTCATGAGTGAGGAAGTGAGTGTTGAATCCTGAATAATGAATACATGAATGTACATTTCAGTTAAAGGAAACAGTGAATGCTCAACTCATTCCCAGGTTTTGCAGAAACCATATTACAATCAAATGAAGAGGTAAACTCAGGTATATGAAATTCATTTCAGTTCAACTAACTCCAGTTTACAGGGAACAACATACAAGGCAAAAAGGAAAGGAAATTAGTCCATCAATTATTCTCAGGAAATGGGAAAACTGGAAAATAACTCAGGTTTTAGAAGAACACAACATTGCAAATCAAATGTAAAGGTAAACTCAGGTATAGAAATTGATTTCAGTTATCAGAAAATAATCCAGGTTTTGAAGAAGAACAAACATTGAAATAAAATGAAAAGAAAATCAGTTCTGGGAATGGAAATTCAGTCCAATACAATCTAAACTCCCTCTAAGTCCCTACCCAATCTCAGTTATTTCTAGTCCATAACAATATCCAGTTATTGACAGTTAATGAACACACACTCATTCAATTCTCAGGCATTCAGTTTACAATTAACAGTTGAATGGAGATAGGAAATCACATAACTCAGTCCACAGTTAACAGTAGACAAACCTATTCAATCCCATTCACAAACAACTGTTCTACCAAGGAAAGATTGTCATTCGAAAAACTCAGGTTTTGCATAGGAAAACCAATTTAGTTTATAAAACACATTCAGTCTTTACATTGAATCAACCATAATGTCCAATCCCATTTTCAAACAGTTAACAATACCAAGTTAACAAATGGGAAAAAATCTGGGAATCTCAGGTTATCAGCCAATTCGAAAACCAACCCAATATTCAAAGTCTCATTCTCACATCCAAAAGCCTATATTCGAATGTAAAAACTTAGCTAACATGTATTATAATATGTGGGGATAGTTTACAGTGATAAAAACCAAACAAACAGGAATTAAATGTTGGGGAATTAGAAGGAACCCCACGTATCAGGACAGTGTCAGTGATAATACCATATACCCATGTTCGAAACCCATTGAACCTATTCTAATATGTGAATCTAATCTAACATAGTTAATAAATGATATATAGGAGCTAAACAACAATTATAATCATGATTTAACTACATTAAACTGAAACAAAATCACAAAGAACCAACACACACACAGCACTGTCTTGGACTGTACAGTGACGAACCCATACACACACGAATACGTGTCCGACACGACACGAGGACTCGTGCAACTCGAGGAACCTCATGTCAGTCATGGACATAATGTGTGTGTTGAGTTTTGTGGGTCGAAATACTATATGCACAGAGCAGTGCCACCCGAACAGCAGGGCATGCCACCTGCCCGTGCGCGTGTGTGCACGACCGCGTGTACGTGTCCTGAATCCGACACGACACAACACGAAAACGTGTTCAGAACACAAGAAATGCACAAGCGAGATCAAATCCTAACTTTCGATTCAAACACAAACCTAAAATTAGGTCGAAATGCCCTTTGAGGCATTTCACCAAACACCTACACACATGGGTTGATACGTGTCCGATACGGACACAAAATGGACTCGAATTCTAGAGGTAGCTATTCCTACAGCTAGGTTAGGGCTTGGGCATCCTAGAAATGTAATTAAACAGAAATTACATGGAGTAGATTGAAATATACCTATTGATGAGCAAAGGGTCAAAATCCCCAAATGGAAAGGGTTCCTCAAGCCACCAAACTCCCACAAATTGTTTCTTCCCTGCAAATACTCATTACCAACAGCAAGTTGACTAAAATTAGGTCCTATTGCAATTAGTTTGGAGGAAAATGGAGTTGAAATAGATTTTCTATGATTTTAGAAAGATGGAGACTCACCTCTTCCAAAATAGCAAATAATTCCTAAGGAGGCTAGCCCTAATTTCTATGAGGGGATTAAATAGGGGAAAGGATCAATGTGGCTGCCATGGGCTGATTAGGGTTAGGGTTGGTTCATGGTGTGGGCCTATGGGCTATTAAACCTAAGTCACAAGTTATGACTTGTGAAATCACAAGCCATTTCTTATCAATTCAAATCCTATTTTCCCAAAATAAATTCTAATGGGTTAATTATCACTAACTTAGTCAACCTAGGTTTTCATATCCTAATCTCATAGTCATGACCTAGGTTAGCCACTAGGTTAGTCTCCAAAGTCAACATAAGTCAAAGTCCACTAAAACACCAAAATCAATTATACTAAAAATCTCTAAAAATCACATTAATTCTAATAAATCTAAATAATACATAATAATTCCAAATTAATTCCAAAATTTTGAAAATGACCAAAATGACCAAAATACCCTCAAGCTAGAAAAGTGGTAGTGACAGTGTGTCCCTTTTTGCTTCGTGTCTCTCTTATATGGGCACGCCTGATTCATCGTGCCCCCGTCTACGCTTATTGCTTGCTCTCGAGGTTACATTTAATGAGCATGGCTCTCTTGAGACCACCATTCGACGTTGCAATTTTTGTGCAAGTGATGAACACAGAAGTCGAGGTTCATTCCCCATAGAAATAGTATAAACAGACATGTGTCACCATGGGACTTCCCAAGCATGTGTACTTCTACCCCTGTACCTACATACGACGTACCACCTAGGACAGTAATTCCTAGGTACGTGTATGACTTGGGCACGTGCCACATGTTGAAGGCCTAGTCACACTAAGGAACGGGTTTAAAGCAGCTCGAGATTCTCTCCATCAGCAAAATTCAAATCTACTATGTGACAGTCAGCCTGTAAGCCCTCTGATAATTTCATAATTATCTAGATTAATTAGGAATTTAATATGGTTATATTTGATTTTCTAAGTTATTAATGGTTTTCCACTTTTATTTTTGATTATCATATACACGTTACCGTGACTTTCAAATTAGAAGCATAAGACTAGTCATTTTCTCCAAACCAACTTGTCATGTATGATCTACTTGAGACACTTCTCACCCATGACCTTCGTGTCCCACTCTGACATACCATCTTGTGCTTCATTTTTATCATACAACTTTCTAGACTTTAAATCAAAACTTGATTTACCCCACGTAGTCACATTTATTTTTGACTCGAATTGGAGACACCATTTTGACCCAAACCTGTCAACCCAAGATATGGACACGACCCACACTAAGACTACTACCCATATGTTGCTTGTGTCTTATTCATTTGAGACCCTGCATGCTAGTTATTTTTTTGTGATTATACATGACTAATTTAAGCCATTTAATTCACCAAGATCACTTGTGACCCGACCCGACTCAACTAGACTCAACCCAAGCACCATGTCATCCCCCTTATTTTTACCTACACACACAACACTAATTCATCCATACAAAACACCAAACACCCAACACTATTCACCCTAATCCCAAATGACCAACTCCTAATCCCAATTTAAGGAGAGATCCCCTAATTAACTCCATTCAAACCTCCTTCATGTCATTTAGCCTCTTTTGGCTATACACAAGGATTCTTGGAGAAAGTTGTATGGCACACTCAACCCCCTTGTCCAATCACCTCTAAACAACACCCACTTGCTTTTTTGAAAGCTTACACCATGACTCACTCTCTCTCTCTCTCTCTCTCTCTTCCTCTCTCCCTAGGAACCCCTACAGCCGACCAAAAGCCCCCTTCCTCATTTCAAACTCCATCTTACATTTTCCTCTCCACTTCTCTCATTCCAAAATACTTTTCCATTCTCTTCTTAACTTCTAGCAGCTCATCCCCTCTCCCAAGCCATAGTCGACATCACCATCACCACCATCTTCACTCCATTTTTATCACCTTTTTTATCTTCTCTACCTCCTCATCTTAAATCCGACAGCCCCCCCAGCCTAACTCGATAGCACACCCTTACCATCACCATCTTCATCATCTTCTCCATCCCCACACTCCTCAACGGCTTAGCCGACCCCGACTTCCTCCTATTTACCTTATCTTCTCCTCCTCCTCTTCTCGAGTGTTGCAGCTGCTACTGATGCGTTCAGCATCACTGCGTGCCACATGGTAGACCGTTGCTGCCTCCTCTCGCTCTGACGACCAGAGGGCGGCCCCCTGTTGTCGGAGGCCCTACTGCAGCGGCCACTAGCTGCTGTTACAGCAGCTGCCACGTGCTCCCTCTGCTGTCGTGTGCGTTCAGTCGGCCACCGTGAGCCCCTTCCTCCATGTCCTCTTATACATTCATGTAGAATTTGTTGGATGGTTTTGATATGTGGTTCATGGTGTATTTGTTTGATAGTGAACATTTGTACGGGTTAACACTATACACTTACCTTTATGGTTAATGTACACACATATATAACCATGTATATACGTATATGTGCCTCCATATAGTCTTGTCTAAATATGGATTTCGTGTATATATAATTTCATATATACTTTTTGTATATATATATACCCTTGTGTTCTCAGCATATATAATTTCATATATATACTTTTCATATATAAATACCCTTGTGTTCTCATTTTATAAAATTTCATATATATACTTTCTGTATATATACATATATACTTTTGTGTTCTCATTATATATAAACGTTCTCCGTATATATATAAGTATGTTTCCGTATGAATATATAAATGTTTCGTAAATATAAATATATATAAAAGTTTCATACATACATATATTATATATATATATATATATATATATATATATATATATATATATATATATATATATATATATATATATATATATATATAATATATATAAAATATATATATATATATGATTTTGAATATATAATATATATATAAATATTCTGTATATAGTTTTTTGTATAAAGGTTAATATATATATTTATATATATATGACCCCCTTTGCAAAGTAATGCCTATATGTATCTATTCCTATTATATATCTACAACTTGTGTATATATATACTTTATGTATACTCTTGTATATATATGCGATTTCGAATATAAAACTTGTGTATGTAAATTCCTATACATATATATACACGTTTCATATGAAACTTGTGGATATGCACCTATACTTGTTTATATATATATATGTCTCGATACATATATGAAAACTTGTATGTGTATTTCCTTGCAAATGTAACTTAGTATATATATATGTGTTCAGGTACTTATAAACGTATACGTAACCTTGTGTGTAGATAAACGTTTAGTCATGGATGTTCGTTTAGCGTATCATAAGCCTTGGTTGTGTATTTGTAGGTCTCTTTGATGACGTGATCGAGGCAGGAGGGACCGGGACAAGTCTTGCGTACAGCAGAGTTAAAGGCAAGTATACCTTGTCTTGTATTACTGTTTTTACATATACATCATTATTCTCTTGTTAGCGTAGACTTGGTTAGTAGAGTTCGGGAATTGCCTCGGGCGTAGTCGATGATGGCATCAACACTTAGGGTTACCTAATAGGCCTAGCTCTAGGCGACGTACCCTTAGTTGCGGAGTTGTTGTTGCAGCTCCCTTGACCATGACACATGTTACGACATGGTACTGAGTGAGATCAATCATGGCACGCACTGTCACTTTCGACTGGCTATCAGTGCGAGTGGCTCGTGTGACAGTACATATAGAGTAGGGATGGTTCTAGATAGCTGACTCTTTATAGAGAGTAGATTTTTGGGTCATGGATGCGACTTGTACGTGACTGGGAAGGGAAGACAACCAGTAGGTGTATGGGATCGTTACAGTATTCTAGCCTCAGGGGGGACCCAGTTATGGGCAAGATACCCAGTTATGGGCCATACATCTACTAGGGATACGTCCGGCAGCGGCCACTAGCTTTGCGCTAGGTACGGTCGAGAGGTATACTATTTGTATGTTTATATCAGCTCGTGATCCGACATCGGCTCGTGACTCGATGTCATTCCCTATCTACCCATCGATACGTTCCAAAGTTATTTTTATATGCATTCACTAAGACTGGCTAGCACACCCCTTATGTTTATATCGGTATTTATTTCTTGGCATGTTCCTATTGTATCTTGCTATGTCCCCTGAGGACTTGGTTCATTTCTATATCCTAACGAGCATCTGTACTCGACGATCTACGGTTCCGGAGCTGAGGAAGGATACGTTACAGGGGACTTCGAGGTGCTCCTTGAGGAGTTTCCTTGATCCAGGGTACGCTGCTCCTTTGGTTGAGAGTTTCATTATCTAGTTAGCTGTTGCTCTTAGTTATTTATCTTCTATTTCCTGTATTTACATTATGATGTACTGTGGGATTGTTTCCACCAGACTTGTATTTCCATTCAGTTGTATTTGGATATTCAGACTACTATGCATTTATTTCAGTACTTTTCTTTATGTTATCTGTGGATGAGATTTCGATGATTGTATATTGTTTGGTTAGTTACTTTTACAGCGTAGTACGCCTAATTGAGTCCATTAAATTGGACAGCTCACTCTAGGTCGTATCAGTTGGCCAGGTTATGCCCAATTCATATATTTTTTAGAGTGGGGCATGACACAGCCATAGCCCCCCCCCCACCAGTGAAGTGCGCTTGTTTATAACTGACTCTTGTTTAGGAGTGCTACGTGGCGGTTGAAGATCCTCGTGCCTGCCTACTTATAGGTGCGTAACCACTCTTCCTTTCAACTATAAATATGAGGAGTTCTCCTCCATTTGAAGCTCTAGATTCCTCCCAGTTCTCGTATTTCCTCAAGAATTCCCAAGCATTCCAGAGAGAGTTATTGTTGCTCCCCTTAGCCAGTAAAATAAAGTCCAATAACCCTCTTCCGCCATCAGATTGTCAATGGAGTAACGAAACAATCCTCTATTATCATGACCCAAATCAAAAATAAAGTTTAATTGGGAGATTCATGTTCAAGGATCCCCTCTTGTATTCTCGTTTGCAGCCTTCAACGCTCTTCTCTACAGCACCAAAAGCGATGGCAAACACCAGTATTTTATGAATTTTTAAAATTAATTTGAAGAGTAGTAGACAACCTGAATATGAACAAAACTTAATTTTAGTTTTTATCATAGATTAATGTACGCTTTTTTAATTCAGTCTCAATATAGGCAAAAAAGTTAGTTTTTAAAACCCCAAAAACCTCGATACGGAGTTCGTCCCGACAAACTTAACGACTTAGTCAAGAACCAGTCGTATCGAAAGGTGCGTATGGACTTCTTACACGTGTGGGATATGAAAGAACTTGAATTGGTTGCGTGTACACGACGAATTCGAGGCGCATCCGTCAAATTTCTCCGTATCGACCTCTTTTCAAACTAGCACACAACTTTGTGCACGTTTGTCACCTCGAGACAAAACTTGTGCCACTGCACTCGTATCATTTTTATGGTCCTGCGAGCCAAGCTTGGTCCGATTCTGAGAAGGTCGACCGGAATGCTATTTTGGGGGGCCTACAACCCGATCCAACGGGCAAAATTGTGCACAGCTCATTGGAATCCAACTTTTAACATAAGGTTGAGTTTGTATTGTCAAACAGGACCCGTAGATATATAACTTGATGACTTTAGAGACCATAGATTCTGACATACTTTTCGATGCAAATAGGTCCAACGGTGGATACCGATTTAGCCCAAAATTATAATTTTGCCCCTGTATCCAGAATTGGACTTATGGGTAGTCTATTTTAGACGTTTCACTTATTTCAAAAATATTCATAATGTTTATTTCAGCATCCGAAGATGTTTACGGGAATTGACTTTTATTGCTCTTGATTTCTAACGATTTGAGTTATTGGACGTTGCCACCATTTTTAAACAACACCTCCAGGCAAGATACCTTGCCACTATTTACTATTATTTTATTTATTTGTATTTTGTATATTTCTATCACACTGTCGTCCAAGTCATACTTGGGTGCGAGCGACTGCATTAGTCGTTTTATTGCCTTTTTTTATTTTATGCATGATGATTTAGTATTAGATGACCACCCCCATTGAAGTGAGATATTGGTATATCTCATATGGCCTTGACACTTGAGTTATCATGAGTTGTGAGTCACATGTAGGACACAAACTCGTGTAGTCGGCTGGCCATTGGTACGTATAAGACGTACGACGGTTAGGATATAACTAATGATAGAATTTGCATGATTAGTAGACTTGGAAGTTTTTAAAGGTTCATATGTGTAATGGAGATGACATAGATATGCATGGGTGGGGAAAACAGTTCCTTAGCGTATGGGCCAAGTATGCACTATCCTTTTGCATCCGGAAGCTTCGTTGGAGATACGGGCCTGACTACCCCTTTTTTGGTTCCTGTTGGCCTGTGATGTTTAAGGAATATCATGCTTTGAGGCCCCTGGTGCCCAGAGAGGGTGTTATGCCAATTCTATTACAGCCAGAGTGCCCGTGTGTTGAAGGTTTGTGTAGGCGCATGGGTCGTGCGCCCTAACATGATCAAAGTATGGTTTCAGCATCAAGCCCGACGAAGATTTATGCACGCCTAACCAAAGCAGCATGACATCAGAAGGAGACATCTCAATTTCTATGCTCTGGGCCAATCGTGCCCCCTTTGAAGGCACGACCAAATCTTCTGCTTGTACCTCGATATTTCAGACACGCCTGACCCTTCACATTACCTCCTCCCATACTGCATTAAGTGAATCATGATCTTTCTCGAGACGTCAAGTCAGACGCTTCGACTCTTATACCAAGAATGAATCTAAAAGAGTAGACTACATCCACCTTTGAAGCAGTGTAAAGACAAGCACGTGTTCCAGGTGCGTGTCTAGGTGCGTGATGCGGCCTGCTCTCCTTGCACCTCATCACCTTAGGCGCGCCTAAGTTATCATTCCCCCTGTCTATACTTATTAGTCACCATCTTCAAGATAGCATTTTATGAGCCTAAACACTTCTCGAAGACACCAAACGAGATGCTTCGATTCTCGTGCAAGTGATGAATACTGAAGTCAAAGTTTATCCCTCGAGAAAATGCAAGTAGGCGTATGTCGCCCTAAGCTCTCCTAGGCGCGTGAGCTTCTACCCTCGCGCCTACATACCACATGCCACCAGGAAGAGTGATTCCCAGGCGTGTGTGTGTGACTTGGCCAGCCACGTGTTAAGTGCCCAGTCATGCCAAAGAATGAGTTTGAAGTATTTTCGAGATTCTCTCCAACAGCATATCTACTATATGGCAATCAGCTACGGTCTCCTCACTAGTGAAGTGTGTGCCTGGCTGTAACCAACCCCTGTTTAGGGGTGCCACGTAGCAGGCTAAAGCTCGTGCCTGAGATTTTATAGGCGCATGTGCTACCCTCCTTACCAACTATAAATAGGAGGAGTTTTCCTCCATTTAAAGCTCTCGATCCCTCTCGATTCCCCTCGATTCCTGAGTTCCTTAAGAAGTTTCGAGCATCCCAAAGAGATTCCATAACGTTCCCCTCAGCTAGTGAAGTTGAGCACGAGAACACTCTCTCACAGTCAGATCGTCAATAGAGTAAAGAAATAACCCCCCACCGTCACAACCCAGATAAAAAACAAAGTGCGATCAGGGGATTCCCATTCAGGAGTTCCTCCTCGCATTCTCGTTCATAGTCTTCATAGCAACCTATTCTCAAGCTCAGAAGTGATGTCGAACAGTTTGTTCTTAGCTGCATATTCACATTAGATTAGTTAGGCACCCTGTTGCATGCATTCTTTATTTTACTACACATTCTATATGGCATGTTTTCCTGTATCTTGTACGTCCCTCTGAGGATATGGTGATCTCTCCAGGCTTAGACGACCAAGATTTTCTTCAAGAGTACGGCTCGGCACTGGATCCTTAATTTTTAGTTGATGAGGTCTCACCTACCGAGCTCTAGTGGTTTTGTTTAATAGTCATGACATTGCTATATCTTAATAGACATATTTTCCTTTATTTTATTTTATTTTAGGAGGTCGGACTCCAGTTATTTCAGACTATTTTTGTAGCTGTTTGGTAGTGGATTTGGCTCCACCTAGTTATATTCTCTTTTGACTTTTTTATTTTATTTATCTAGACTATTGTCTTTATTCTTGTGTTCTGTGGATGAGACATAGATTATTTGTGACTGCCTGGTCCTACGTATACTGGGACTGGGGCATTATATTCTCGGACTTGCCAGGTATTACTAAAGGCTCTTAGAAAATTTCTCACATATTGCAGAGCCGATGACATGGTTGATGTGCAAGTAGGAGTTTCTGTGGATAAAAGATTGTCAGAAGGCATCCGAGGAGTTAAAAAAGAGGTTAACCTCAGCACCTATTTTGATGCTTCCTTCTGGATTAGAAGGCTTCATTGTATAGAGTGATGCATCAGGTAGTGGACTTGGATGTGTCTTGATGCAATATAGAAAATTCATAGCCTACATATCGAGATAGTTGAGGGCATATGAGAAGAATTACCCTATGCATGATTTTAGTTAGCCGCAATGATCTTTGGATTGAAATTGTGGAAGCATTACTTGTACGGAGAGCGTGTGGAGATATTTACTGATCATAAGAGCTTGAAGTATATCTTCACCTAGAAGGAGCTGAATATGAGGCAGAGGTGTTGGCTAGAGTTGATATATGATTATGATATACAGCTGTAGTACAATCCTGGCAAGGCAAATGTAGTACCAGACGCTTTGAGCAGGAAGCCTACCACGTACTTCTTGATATCACGGTCACAGTTATTGAAGGATCTTCAAAAGCTAGGAATAGAGGTGATTCTGCCAGAAGAGAAAGGAGTTTTAGCCAATCTTGAAGTTCAATCATCACTAGTAAAGAGGATCAAAGCAGCATTACCTACAAATACGAGGTTTCGTAGACTTCGGGAAGGGACGGAGGCTGGAATGCAGACAGGACCGCGAATCCATGAGGATGAGACATTAAGGTGTAAAAATTGTTTGTATGTTACCAACGAAGAGTTGAGACATTAGCTGATGACCGAAGCACACATTTCCATCTATTTTATTCATCCGGAAGGTACGAAGATGTATTAGGACTTGAAGCAATACTACTAGTGTCATGGAATAAAGAGGGAGATTGCATGCTTTGTTGCGAGATCCTTAGTCTGTCAGCAAGTCAAGGTCGAGCATCAGAGGACCGCAGGGTTATTGCAGCTGCTTTTAATCTCCAAGTGGAAGTGAGAACATATTACCATAGATTTTGTCACTGGATTTCCACGGAGCCGTAGCAGAAAGGATACAATTTGGGTGATTGTGGATCGACTCACAAAGTTGTCACACTTCTTATCGTTAAGAGTTGGATAGTCCACTGAGATACTAGCTGACTTGTATATGAAGCAGATCGTAAAGTTACACGGGGTACCGGTCAGTATAGTCTCAGACCGAGATTCTAGATTCACATCGCATTTCTGGAGAAGCATGCAGGATAGTCTAGGTACGAGGCTCAAGTTCAGCACCTCGTATCATCTACAGACGGATGGCCAGTCAGAGCGCACTATTCATAACCTTGAAGATATGTTGTGATCTTGTATGTTAGATTTTTGAGGTTCTTGGAAGAATGTCACGACCCGCTCCTACTTTTCGGAATATGAGTACGCTGCCAAGTCCAGCCTACACCACAACATTGACGGTAGTACGTTGTCTAGACCTCAATGTCAATCTCAACTACAATAAAATTATATCTAATTGCTCATTCACAACAACTATTCCATTTATAAATCTGATAATACATCAAAATGATATTCGGGAACAAACCTGCTGAATTTTTAAATTCAAATACTAGAATCTATGACTAGCCTCCAAAATGCTCTACCTCTCTAGAAAGGTCCAAAGTACATAAGACATCAAGCATGGCAAGTCACCTGCAATGATCCAGTCAGAAAATTGGCAAAGTACAACCTTATTGCAATAATAAAACTTAATACAAAATAAGTTAGACAACTAGAGACGCAATAGAAAATAAAGGAAACATGTATATGAATTGAAAACAATAAACATATACAAGAACCCACTAGCAAGAACATATATGAACAAGACAACTAGCAATGCACATGTACAAGTAAAATAGATTGTGCATTTGAAATACCTTTCGACATGTGAACGGGTGGGATAATACGGCACATTATGTAAATGGCTATCAAAAATAAAAAGGTACGGCTAACCCATACGTGAGGTATATAACTTAGCTATTCAGAATAACAATAATTAGGATTTGTTCACATACATACTGAGTATTTTCCATCCGACTCACTACACAGTCAATAAACGAACAATGATACAACAAGTCCTATCGCATCACAATCGTGTCTCAACAAAATTGTAAATAAAACACAATGAAGAATAGCATTATAATGTACTGAAACATAAAGCAATAGTGTACTTGCCTTAAATTAAGTTGTAGTTGTTGTGTGCCTTGATCATGTTGGCACATAATAGGTACATTTGTTAAAATTATGCAAGCTGACCTCCGATGATGGAACAGACTATTCTGTTGAGTCAAGGATGGTCCAATTGGCCTAGGGACGATATAAAGATGTCAGGATTTGCAAGAATTAGGAGTGTACGATTAGCACAATCATGATCAATCCAATCTAGAATTTTTTAAAAAAATCAAAATAAGGAAAATTTTATTTATTTAAAAAAATATATTTATAAACTATGATATTTGAAAACTATATTTTATTAGTCGAAATATTTCTAGATAGCTATTTGAAAATATATAAAATAATATTTTAGGTCAAAACCATAATTATGTCAAACTATAGTTTTAGGTCAAAAGCTTTATTTAAGATACCACGAAATAATACAATAATAGTTTAAGCTTCTAAACCACAAAAACAAAAGTATTTGTATTTATATAGGCCCATTTGAAAGTCCAAATAGGGAAGACTACAAGAATATATAACCTTAATATAAGAAGCCCATAACTTTTATGAAATCCAAACCATAAAATAACCTCAAAATAACTTACTAAATTCTATGAAAAAAAACCCAAAATACTTATTTATTATTGGCCCAACCATCTGGGCCAATAAATAATTTTACCAAAATTGTTCAGCCCAATAGTCCATATGTGGAGCCCAAAATATTATTACATTTCCTAGCCCAAACCATTTATTGTTAAAAGCTACAATTCATAAATCTAACTTGACTTTCATTTAAAAGCCCATAAATACCTAATACCCCTACTAGGCTTCTCATCCATTAAATAAAAAACAATGAAAAGGAAAAAAAAAGAGAAAGAGAGTGGGAAGGCCAGAGAACAAAGGGGGAGAGAGTGAGAGTTCAAGAGGTGGAAGCGATCGGGAAGGAGTGCTCACCAGAAGGCAGTGCTCGGTTGGTCGACGACGGCCGCTCGTGGGGCTGATGGCGGTTGCGAAAGTAGCGGTCTTGTCGAGCTCGACTCTTTTATGGGAGGTGGGGACAATCGAAGAAGAGGAGTCGTGGCGGTGGTGGAAAGATTGACGCACACCGATGCAGAGAGGGCTCGATGGCTCTAGGAAGCGCACGGAGGGAGGCAAATCTCGGCAGTCGGGAGGAGTCATTCCCAGACTCGACGGTGCTCGCCAGTGGAGCAGATCTAAAGAAGTCAGTCCTACACGGAGGTATTAGACGAGGGAGACGGCGAATAACCGACGCGGCTTGGCGAGGAGGCGAGGTAGAAAAGAAGTGGTGGTGGTTGTGGTCGAGATGGTAGGGATACGGTGGTTCCGATTACAAGGCAGAGGTTTGGCGAGCTGTGGCTACGGTGGTAGTCATGGTTGGTGATGTTGCCGGAGAGGGAGGCAGGGGGCTGGTGTTGCCGGAACCGGTAAGGGCAGGTGGCCGACACAGGAGTGGAGGAGGGAAGACGATGGTGGTCGGAAGGGACGTCGGGCGATCGGTTCCCTTTTTATATCCATGGATGAACCCAATATCTACTACATATACCATTATCTTTACCTATCCATAACATAAACTTACCAATATCTAAACATTTACCCTTTACCAATATAATATACATATATCCATATATCCTACTATAGACCCATATTCCTAACTATTTACCCATTACCTTAGCTATGAACTCACTTACCTTGACCAATACCCTTACCTACCTATCCATAACATATAGGATATACATATGTAGCTATATACTATACTCATATGTAGGATTACCTTAATTACCTATATGCATACATATCAATTTACCTATATATATATATATATATATATATATATATATATATATATATATATATATATATATATAAGTCCCCTCATGTTTGCTCTCCACTACAGCCCCGCTTACCCTCCCCCCTCATCCCCCGCCCATGGCTGCCCGACCGCCCCGGCTACCCGCCATCGGCGGCGAAGCCGCGGCCGTCTAGCTTCGGATTTTCGTGCCCCCCACCCTTACCTCCCTCGGCGGCAGCCGAGAGGGTCGCCCGCTGGCGGCAGACACCCGCCGAGGAACGCTTCCACGACTCCGGCATGGTCTCCCAATCAACTGGCGCTCGTTGGATTCTCCTCCGCCGGAGTAGCACAGAAACTCTGGTGGCCGGCCACGCTTCCCGTCCAGGCCGCCGGCAACTCTCAAGGTCGGACTGCTACGTTCTCCGATCGTGGAGGATCTAAGTCACCCCCCCACTCCGGTGGCCCCTACCCCTAGCAGCGCCGTGTAGTACCCTTTCCCCGCTGGGCGCGAGAGGACTACTATCCTCGGCCACCTCGGACTTCAGACACCCCATCCCGAGGAAATCGAATTTGAATTTTAAAATTTTGATTTTCCCACTTGTGGCCTCCTCGGAGCCATATGCGCCTAACTCCTCGCTCAAGAGTCATGCACCCTACTCGAGTAGAGGCCCACTTGTGCCCCCTGCCAAAGAGCAGGGCTATGCGCCCGCTATTCCAGCTGTAGAGGCTACGCCCAGTCCTAAAATTGCCCATCTTGCGTAATCTTATGCATCCGTACCCGCAACGGGTTATGCGCCCATCTACGCAGTCGCAGAGTATGCACTCGAGTCAGGCGAGCTTCGTCAGTCATGCACCCTTCCATTCGCTAATGGCGATGCTTCCCCTAGCGTATGTGTCCAACCTCAGTCAGGCGAGATCGCTCACCCAATTGTGACCTGCCATACGATGCTACCGAGCATTTGTGGGCATACGTTCCCCAACCAATGGTGATGAACCCCCTAGCTCATGCGCCCAACCATCCTTGAGGCTCCATACGCCTCAGTCCACGCCAGGGCTTCTTCGACTACCTATGGCGCCCATCAAGGTTGATCCCGATCTCTAACGCTCGCAGTGCGGAGGACTCTCCCTGGTGCGCGACGCTGCCCCTGTTCCCCTCAACCGGCACCACTCCTCGCCAGTGTAACGGTCCTTCCCCTCCGGAATCAAAGCGACACCCTCCACTTACGTGGATATTCTACGGTCGGATAGAGTAGCACAGTTACCCCTCCCCAGAAGATGCCCAAACTTCCTGAGATCGATTTCCCTACCCCACCCGAAGGCCAACCCATCAGAGTATCATTCTCCCCTGACGAGATTTCCACTTTATCCTCAGCCTTCTCGAAGACCTTCGTATTAAAATTCCAGGCCGGATGCCCCCAAACTGCCCGTAGCTAAATAAGCCATAGTAGGCTGAAGTCTTAAGTCAGCATACAAGGTTGCACCGTTATACTCTAAGCACCTTCTCCTCCACCTATCATTAGACCTCGACTACTCCATGGTATGGGCTAAGGGCACCACCCACATCGGGCCCCACGGCATGAAGATCGCCAAATGGTCCCCTAGTTTTAACCCCAATGTCGACTCAATAATCATCTCGACGTAGATCACATTGCCGAACCTTCCCCTAGTCTGCTTCACCCTCGCAGTGCTCAAGAGAATTGCCAGCGCCTTCGGGACCCTGGTAGCTATCGCAGATGAAACACGCAATCTGACCAAAGGCAACTACGCCAAAATTTATATAGAGATCGACCTATCCTTCGACCCACCCCCTCTCATCCAGCTCGAGCTAGGAGTATGGACACACCTTCAGACGCTGGAGTATGACAACAGCATATGCTTCTGCCAACACTGTCAGATCAGAGGCCACCTTACAAAGCATTGCTTTAAGGCTCATCGGGAGCTCAAGAAGAAACCTCCACCCAAGTCTCAATCTCTAAAAAAAGTCACAATCTCTAAAAAAAGTCATAACCCCCTGCCCAAGCCCTATTCTACCCCCTCCCCCCCCCCAATTCACACTCTCACTTCGCCGAAAGCGACGGCTCCCCCAGCCCACACTCCTCCTCCTCGTCGAATAATAACAGATCTCCAGACAAGTCCACGGACATCACCCTCATCAACAAATTCGAGATCCTAAGCACCCCCTCACCGGATGACTCCATGACAGACCCCCTCCCCGACAAACCTATGAGCGCTGAATGTGAGGTGACCGTCGAAGGACTAGTCGACATCGAGTCGGTCCACTCAGGGGAGCATCAGTTGGCGATGGTTAGCCACCAAGCCCCTATGGACTCACCCATCTCCTTCTCACCGTTTAAGGTCGTACAGTCTTTAGGCAGGGAATACGAGGCCAGGATCCGACAAGCACAAGATGCCGATTTCCTAAACCCCAACAACCCTCCAGCACTTTGGCCAAGATCGAGACAGAACTCGCCCACCCCCCGAAGGAAGCCTCATGAACGTCAGCCCCCGACATCCGTGCATTGACGGCAACACTCAACGCAATGACCAAAAGAGTCCCCAAAATCCCTCAAAGCAAGAAGAAAAATAAACAAGCTCAAGAACCCTCGGCTAGGACCACCCGGTCAACCACCAAAATCAAACCCACCCCCAATCACAATCTTTCCAATGCTTAATATCCTAGCATGGAACGTCAGAGGGCTGGCCAATAAACCTACCATGAGGAGATTAATCATCCTAACCAAAATTCACCGGATCGACATCATTGTGATCATCGAACCCAAAATCCCCCAGAGAAAACTCAAATCCATCCAACTTTAGCTCGGGTTCACGAACGCCATCGCTGGGTGCCACGACATCTGGATCCTCTTCTCTGACGAATGCATATTTGCCACCGTCCTCGACTCCGATCAGGCCCTCTCCTGTTGGGTGGCACATCCCTCTCTTTTCGCCCGCTCCCACATCTTTGCTGTCCACAACAACTGTGACTTCGTCGAGCGCAAGCAGCTCTAGAACACCCTGTTGGACACCCACAGCTCCCTTCACCATCCCCCGTGGCTCTGCTTTGGCGATTTCAACACGATCGTGAACACCGAAGAAAAATTCGGGGGACTCCCCCCACTAGTCGGCCATGAACGACTTCAACTCCTTTACTTTTCAGGCCAACCTTCACCTCCCTCTCATTCTCTGGTAACTCCTTCACCTGGTGTAACATGCAAGAAGGTCCTAGACGCCAATACTCTCAGCTTGACCGTGCCCTCGTCAACAAAAGATAGGACGACATGAATCTCATATCCAACCTCTTCCACCTTAACTCCACAGAATCTGACCACTCACCTCTCCTTATTGAGGTCAGTAACAACTCCAACCCTATTAAAAAATCTTTCAGATTCCTAGATTTCTAGAGACATCACCCACAATTCCAGAACATCATGACTTCCGCCTGGAACTCGACGTACAATACGGACCCCCTCATCAGAGTTGTCGCGAGACTCAAGGCCACCAGAGTCGCCCTAGCGTCCTGGAGCAGAACCGCCTTTGGCAACATCTTTCAAGAGGCTAAGGCCGCGGAAGGCGATGTCACTCGTACGGAGATTAGGTCCGCCATGGTTAACTCTCCTGAGTCCCGCACCACGCTTAATTTAAACAAGGCGATCCTCAAATCCCGCTTGAAAGTAGAAACAAAATTTTAGAAACAAAAAGTCAGGTTGACCTGGGATATCAAAGGCAACAGAAATTATGCCTTCTTCTATGTCTGCGTCAGGGGGCAGAGGCATCATCTTACCCTTCATCAAATCTTCGACGATAACGGCATCCTTCTCAAAGACCAGCGGAGCATCCAAACGGCCGCCGTCGATTTCTACTCCAAATTATTCATAAAAGAAATCGTCGTCAAGGATGAGGGATTTCTGGGTAAGGTCCATCTCCTTATTGATGAGCACGACAATGAGCGGCTATTAATCACCCCATCGACGGATGAGGTTAAGTCGGTGGTATGGGCCCTCGACGAATACAGTGCTCCTGGCCCAGACAGATTCACGGGGGTGTTCTTTCGATCCTACTGGGATATCATCAGAGCTGACATGCTCAACGCCGCAACCACTTTCCTTAAAAGTGCCTGTTACCCCAAATCATTATCTCGAGCCAACCTCATTTTAATCCCAAAAAAAGAGAACCCGGAGACATTCAAAGATCTTAGACCTATCAGCTTATGTACATTCATCAACAAAATTATTTTCAAGATCATCGCCAACCGCATGTCTAACATCCTCCCCAAGATTATTTTCGAGGAAAAAAGCAGTTTTTTCCCAGGTCGGAATATCACTGACAATATTTTGCTGGCCTAGGAAATGATCACATGCATGAAATTCCTGTCTAGGGGGGCAGCGTCGCCATTAAGCTTGATATGGAGAAGGCTTACGATCGCCTGGACTGGCAATTCATGCTATGGGTTCTCAGGGCCTTCGGGTTCTCCAAAACCTGGATAGATATCCTATTCAGATCCATAAGAAATTCTTGCTTCTCTACCGTCATCAATGGCCAGGCGGACGGTTTCTTAAAATCTAGCAGTGGCGTTCGCCAAGGAGACCCCCTATCCTCTACCATCTTTATTATTGCAACTGAAGCCCTCAGTTGAAACCTTAACAGCATGGCCGTCATCCTCAGATTCTACCACTTTCATACCACCTCCGGATGCCCTCATATCACTCACCTGGCTTACGCCGATGACATCCTAATATTCTCTTCCGACGACATCGGCTCCGTGGAGGTGGTTAGCAGCATCCTCGAAAAATATACCAGTTATTCTGGACAACGGATCAATCATGAAAAAAGTGTCATCTATACCCCCCACAAAGTCGGCAGGAGCCACTCAGCATCTCTCACCAATCTCACCTCCTTCTTCATAGCTTACCCTCTATTCATCTACCTGGGCTGTCCTCTAGTTTATAGCAGATAGAACACGGGCATCTTCGCCGGGCTTGCTAACAAGGCTAGGAATAAGATCGAAGGATGGCACAATACAACCCTCTCTCCAGACGGCAAGATGATCCTCATCAAGCACGTTCTGTCCTCCATCCCAATCTACACCCTGGTCGTCTGCTCCCCGCCCGTCAAAGTTCTCTCCTCTTTAGAGGCCCTCTTCGCCATGTTCTTTTGGGGCCATCAAGACGGTAAGGACAAGCACCACTGGGCTAGCTGGGACACGATGGCTAAACCTACGGAGAAGGAAGGTCTCGGATTCATCAAATTATCCCACATTGTGGATGCCTGCTCTATGAAATTATGGTGGAAGTTGTGACCACGGAACTCTCTCTGGGCGCGGTTCATGAAAGCCAGATACTTCCAACATTCTCACCCTACGAGGGTCATAGCCAAAAAATTGCTCCTCCTCATCCTGGTACCGCATCCTTCACGGATGCCAGCTTACCGAACCCCTCATCCGCATGAGGCTTGGCGACGGTAGCTCGTCGCCTTGTCACGCGCGGTGGATCGGGAACACGGTCTACCATCTATCCCCGAACGCTCCTAACAACTGTATGATTCCTGATCTTTGGGACCTCACTACGGGTTGGAGATGGGCGAGGATCAGAGATAGGATCGGGCTAGAGGCGACCACCGAGTTGGCCGCCACAGACGTTCGGATCAATGATCTCCTGGATGCACTAATTTGGGCCCCTAATGCCGGAGGATCATTCACTATGGCCTCAGCCAGGCATGAGGTGGGGGTGGTAGTGTGTCGTCCCCATTGATAGCTCCATACTGGCAATCATGCATCCCCAACAAGTGGTCTTTTTTCTTCTGGAGAGCTCAGCGTAGGAAGCTTCCGACTGATGACTCTCTTACGACCATAGGCTTCAGCCTTGCCTCTAGTTGTCACTGCTGCACCTATCCCCACTCAGAAACAGTTGAGCACATCCTGTTTTCATGAGATCTTGCCACTCAGCTGTGGCATGACTTGTCTAGCCGATGCAGGATGGCGCATAGGCCTGGGGGCTTCAACAATCTTCTTGACGATTGGGGCAATTTCTATGGCCATCAGATCACCGTTGCCGCTGGAATTTGGGTTCTCTGGAAGAACCAGAACAAATACAGGTACGAAGGCCGCCAATACAACCCATCTCAACTGATCAGCGAAGTCCTCCGTTAAATTCTTAAGATCAGGAATCGATGCTCTCACTCTCCGGACCGCTTTTGGCAGGCGTTACGCTAACCTATTGAGCGGCCCCCGGCATTCGGTCTCAGCTTTTTGGTTTTTTTGTTTCACAGCGCTCGGCGCACTTACTTGTATAGGCTTCGGTATTTTGTGCCTGATACATCAATAAAAGTCCTTTTGTTAATATATATATATATAAATATAAAATGACTTCTTCTTCTCCCTCGGTCTCTCGTAACTGGTGCTCCGCGGTGTCCTCAGGACGCTAGTGGCCCGACGGTGCCCTTCCCTAGCTTCTTCCCCTCCCCCTCCCCCCCGTATCCTCCATCGTGCTCGGTTCATCGCTCGCTTCTCTGTTGATCCTCTGTGGGTGGCCCCCTGGTCACCCGATCTCCTGGTCCCAGTGGTTTGCCCTCAGTCCCCCCTTGTCGATGGGGCTACTTCGATGGTAGCTCCTTCCGACACCTCGGAGGTGCCCCTTCCTAGCCACGGTGGTTTATCGATCGACCTGGCTCGTTTCCGGACTTATTCAATTGCCGGTGCTTCATCCCCCCTCGGTTCTTCGTTGGGTCCCGAGGCGTCTACTGCTCTGTCCTCGGGTCCTGTGCCTTCCACCTCCTTCCAGCTGTACTTTTAAAATTTCGAATACCCCCTTGCCAGCTGGCTCAGCCTTCAGTCTCGGTCAACGTCTGCCATTTGGGGCCCCCTTCTCTTCCCAGGTGCGCTGGGGCGCGTCTTCCTATGCATGTTGGACCGCACATTCTTGCTTCGCGCTCCCCTTTACCCCCTTCTTGGGAGGGCTGCAGTCAATTCAGTAATCAAAATACCTCTTTGTGATTAGTGGCACTTGCCCCCTTTTGCCCTCTTTGGATGGCGTGAGCTCGTTGCGCCCCTGGTTGGCGCACAACCATCTGTTTTTCCTTCAATGGGCGCATTTTTACTTGCACCATTCGTTGGTCAGGCGGCTGTCAACCCCGCACTTCCTACTATTGACCTCGTTCTCTTTGTACGCTCCTCTATGGCGCACTCTTGGGTCCCCCTGTACACTCCCTATTCAGTCGCCTCCTTCACCAGTTGGCGTAGATTCTTGGGCTGCTTCAGTCGGTGCTCCTTCCAACCTCTTGGATGTAGAGGCCTCACCCCCGATTGCCTCGCTGGATGAGGAGTTTCCTTCTCTTGTACCTCTTTCCTCTCCTGCAGTGGCCGCCTCCAGTGCCACTCGGCCAGGCTTTCTTACCTGTGCGGGCGGGGCTGTGGTGACCCACCCCGCCTCATCTTCATCTCCACAATACCCCACAGTTCTTCCACCTCAAAACCCTCCCGCCCTGTCATCTGTTAAAATGCTCTAGCCAGATCGCTCTGTCAACTACTATTCACCTATTACTACAGTTGAACTGCCAGACATCGAGCTCCCTGAATCGACACATGATCACGGGATTATCGTATCTTTTTTCCCTGCTGAAATCACATCCTTGTCTGCCACTTTCAAGTACACCTTTGTCCTTAAATTCTCTAGTGGGTGCCCAAAGCAGTCGAGGGTCCAAGAGGTTATTGCCAGTTGGGGCCTAACCTCGGGGTACAGGATGGCACCGATGGACCCTAAGCACATGTTTCTTCACCTATCCTCGAAAAGCGATCATAAGAACGTACGGTCCAGAGGCACCGGCAGAATTGACTCCCATATCATAAAAATTGTCAAATAGACTCCGGCCTTCAACACCAAAGAAGATTCTGCAAACGTTTCGACGTAGGTCACCCTTTCGAAACTGCCCCTTATTTGTTTTACCCCCGCGATATTGAAAAGGAATGCCAACTCATTCGGGACATTCGTAGCCTTGGCAAACGAAACATGTAACCTCTCCAAAGGAAATTATGCTAAAATTTGCATGGAACATGATTTATTGAAGCCCCCCCAATCATATCCAAATCTCGCTAAGCGACATGACCCACACACAGCAGATAATATATGACAACAATGTCATTTACTTCACTCGCTGTCATAAGCGCGACCACTCCACTGAGTATTGCTTTCGTGCGCACCCAGAACTTAAGAAGTAAGATACATGCAAGAACGGGCACCCTCAATCGACCAGGAAACCACAGCAACCCAACAAATCCCCTCTCATTCAGTTACCTAACTCCCACATCCGGTTTGAACCTAGCACCGGAAGCTCCCACCCTCAAGATCAAACCTCGCCTGGAAGAGCCATAGTGCTCTTCAAACCCCCAGCACTTAACCTCTCCAACAAATTCGACACCCTTGACTCATCTCCCCCAGCCGATACTAAGGAGAACACTATCTCTGATGCCCACTGCTCCGATGGAACAGAGTACAGCACGGCTCCAAAATGAGAGGCCGACAATGCAGCAGCCACTGCCATACTGGAGAAGCTTATGGAACCATCAGGAGAAGCGGATCCCACCAAACCAAAAGCTCTTCCCCATCACAGATCATGGATGACTTCCGTGCTGACGCTCTGGTCAACATTGGCCAAGCAACAGTGGACATGATGCAACAGGCTATCGACGTAGGCTTCACCAGCCTGGACAACTACTTTGGCGCTCTGGCTGAAATAACTAAAGAGGCATTCATATACCCGATAGAGGAGACTGTTGACGATTGCTGTGACAGCTCCTCCAAGGCAGTCAGTAAGGAAGCAGCCACCAACACAAAATCCATAAAGAAAAAGAAGAGTGCTAAAGAGGCAACGGCTATAACCACAAGGTCTGTCGCAAAACTCACAAAATCCTCCTTCGGCGTAATTGAAATGCTTAACATCCTATCTTGGAATATTAGGGGCCTAACGAACAAACTCACCTTGAGAAGATTAAACACCCTTAAAAAAATTTACAGAATTAATATTTTAGTCATCATTGAACCCAAAATTCCTCAGAAGAAACTCAAATATATTCAGATGCAATCAGGCTTCCCCTTTGCGATCGTGAGATGTCACGACATCTGGATCCTATTCACGGCAGATGTGAAGATCGGCATCATCTACGACTCAAAGCAAGCTCTCTCGTGCTAGGTGGAATACCCCATGCTTCATTCCCGATCGCTCTTGTCCGCTGTTCATGGCAGTTGTGACATCCCGGAGTGCAAACTATTATGGGACGCCATGTTGGACACACATAAAAACTATATCAACCTTCCTTGGCTCTGTGTTGGCGACTTCAACACAGTTACGTGTCAAACGGAGAAGTCGGGCGACAGATCTCTACACCTGTCGGCTATAAACGACTTCAACAACTTAATTTTCAGCGCCCACCTACAACCCCTCCAGTTCTCCAGCAGCACTTTCAATTGGTGTAACATGCAGGAAGGGGCTAGGCAGCAATATTCTCGCCTGGACTGGGCCCTTATCAACGCTCAATAGAGAGATATGGAGATCTTCTCCAGTCTTCCGCACATTAACACGACCAAATCGGATCATAACCCTCTTATCATAGAAATCATCGGCAAAACTAACCACATCAAGAAAAGCTTTCGCTTCCTCGACCTTTGGAGTCATCATCCTCAGTTCAGGAACATCGTCGCAGCTGCATGGAGTAGCATTGACGCCCTCGACCCCCTTGTCCACGTGGTGGACAAACTCAAAGCTACTAAACAAGCTCTCTACTTGGAGCAAGGACGCTTTTGGAGACATCTTCCAGGCGGTTCGTTTGGTGGAGAATGACATCAATCGTACGAAAATCCTGTTCGCCAACAACAATTCTCCAGCGAATCGCACCTCCCTCAACCTCACCAAAGCATTGCTGAAGTTCCATTTGAAAGTCGAGGTAGAGTTCTGGAAATAGAAAACTAGGCTGACCTAAAACATCGAGGGCGACAGAAACTCGAGCTACTTCCACTCTTGTGTCAAGGGGCGCAGGCAGCAGCTCCATCTCCATCAAATTGCGGACGAGAAAGGCCACATTATTAAAGACCAACGGGGTATCCAAAATGCTGCTGCTAATTTCTATTCCCAGTTGTTCGCTAAAGAGGTTATAACCAGGGATGACGAATTCCTTACGGCTCCCTAGATTGATCAAGGATATCGATAATACCCGCCTGCAACTCCTCCCAGACAAACAAGAAATGAAAGACACTGTTTGAGCACTGAATGAGAACTATGCCCCTGGTCCTGACAGTTTCTCCGGTGTCTTCTTTAGAACTTGTTGGGACATCATCAAGGTGGGCATCCATGAGGCGGTCATTATCATAACCCGATCCGGGAAATCGCTCGTCCTCGCTAGATTTTACCCGAATCATCATCATCGCTGGGGCATGATGCCGCACGAGCCTAGAGTTGTGCTCGTGCAAGGTAAAATAACAGGTTCACATAATATTTATCTCAAATTGATAACATAAGCAGCGAAAGGAAAGCGGAGTATACAAAAAGAATCTCTTTTATTGATAACGAACTGAAGGTTACAAAGGTTTGAATAGCCCAACTGAATATGCCAACTGGCTACAACGCTCACGATCTCTCTAGCCCACAAATGATTATATTGATCCATACATTATGCCTCTTTATAGCCAACAAGTAGTCTTCGACCGAACATCTCTATGTTGCAAGTCCAAACGCCAATGTGGTAGCTCATCTTGAAACGCTAAGGACTCCATGCCTCGGTGAGTCCAAGCCAAGCCCCGTCCGAGCCGAACACATCCTGAGCTTGTAAGCAAACTAGTGGGGGATTAGTACTTTTGTCCGCGCTGCACTGATCAAGACCCACTCGCACCTAAACCAGCACTAAGTATATTTAGTAAAACATGCAACATTAATTGGTGATTTTTCTATTTCGCCTTAGGATCAGTTTCATGGCAATATTTAAACATAGCAACTTATCATAATATGTCTAATACCATGTTTCTGTAACAGATACAGTTAGACATAATATGAACATAAACATAGTGATCGTGCTCATCTCTGTCCCATTTTGCCTAGCCTGTAATGGTTAGAACTTCACATAACCAATCATACAATTCACACAATCAACCAACTATACTTAGACATATGCATAAGGGTGGCAGGCCCTACGCCTGCACCCAACTCTAATCTCAGCCCACCGGCCCTATCTATATGAAGGTCACGGCATTTCGTACCATAATGGACTTGGCATCCTTATGTGTAAGCCTATGATCGCTCCAATACGGGTTGCTAGCCCAGTACCTGAAGGATCCCAAATTTACAGATATCATATCTTATCACAACACTGGCCGGTCGCAACCCGTCCTAATGATGTATACCATAAATACCATACATAATTCCCTCCTAGGCCGAACGGTCCCGGTGCCCCGGTCGTAACTGTCTGAGGGAAGCCGCACCCGTGCACGGGCCATCCGAGTCCATTGACTATGTAATACATGCCATAGCAAACAAGTCATATCATTACAACCAATCTCGTGTTCCATAATCATAATCCCGTTCCATAAACATATTCATATTCCATAAACATATTCATGCTATCTCTATTTCAAGTTTCGTCGACATTATGTCCTAACACATCCGTATTGATGCACGACGCCCAACGACTTAGACTTCTCGTACTTATACTCAATACGTTCCATTCATAAGTTATTCACATAACCATAGTTCCGTAGTTACTTAGTCATTGTGTAGATTTCGTACACGAGGACATGCTTAACGCCATAATCAATATTCTAGGTCTAGTGTTTAATGTTCTGGGAGTCGTGCACGTGATGCACATCTCGATATTACCTTTCAATGTCCTACCATCACCGTCCTACCGCGATCCGTACACTTGCTGCACGTCGCTTCAATTGTTCAATGTTCTATCTTAATATTCGACACACATAAGAACTTTACTCGCTGAGCTACGCTCGCTAACTCAATAGTAACTTACGCATACAAGGATATATTTTATTAGACATGAAGGAGTAGGGAGAGAGAGTCAAGAACTCGTCCACCTTAAGTCGATATGTCTTCTCGTTTTGCCGAGCTGATGCGGCTCTATTTCATAACTTGGTTGTACGGCTAACTCTTCTGACTTAGCCATTCCGCGAAGCTACTCTATTGATTCGGCCTATCACGCCCATACCATAATTCATTGCAAGGCGACGATTTGGTTTTACGGACACCTTTCTGAATGAGGCAAGAATGTCGATCCTTTACAATCCAGCATAAAAGCATAGCCTACACACCAGATCAACCAAGGTCAATACCTTGCTCAAATCGAACTTATGCTTTGCATCGATTCGTATCGATACTTTATCGGGTCAACGCAACTCTTCTAGTCTCATCGTAATGCACCGTGTGGAGCGGGACATTACATAATATACCACTCAAAACAAGGTTCGTCCTCGAACCGAAACCAACACTTAAATCCAAGTATTCTGCTAGATCATTTCATGATCTCGTGCCACTATCATTTGAATCATACAACTTATTTTGGATCATACACATATTTTAGGCGTCCCACCAATATATGCATTTCAGCCAGGCTCAGTTGTAGGATAACGGGACAACTAACAAGCTCAACTTAGATCCTTAAGCACCAATCATTTCATACTCGACTTAGTCAGACCTTAGCACATATTCCTAAAATCCTGCACGCAAACATCTTCGTATATAACTTGATTCAAAACCATAACTTCGATCTCATAAGTTTCTCGACGGCCATCTAACGCATGCATTGCATTAAGTCATTGCACTTTCAATCGCAACAATTCTTCACAATGCCTACTCGCCCAATCGTTCCCTATCTCTCGCACCACTCAAGTCTTTCATCTAGTCATTCATAACACTTAGCTTAACGACGTGGACTAAGTCCAACATGTCCAAACTTTTATTGCCTACCATCCGTACTATGCATCACATGCAACTATTCCAACACGATCCACATTCTTGAGCTACTTATGCATCACGTCTGGGGCTACCCCCGCTAGGTAACTTATCCAGACATCATGCTTAATCTCTCCCGACAGAAGAGGTCAACTTGAGTCTACGATGCTCAAAGGCAATAATCTTTCTGACCCAAGTTCTCTTACGATACACCCATCTCCGATTCTTGATTGAATAGGAATTCCTTACTAAATTTTTTGAATCAATCCCAACTAGTTCATTTCGTAACATAGATCGTGCACTCAAACACACATAGCCTAACCGTTACTCAAATCGATCTACGACACAACTGTTGACAAAAAGTCACAGTCAACCAAATATTGATAACATTGACTAAATAATACTTGTGATAATTTAATACGACACACGACGACTATATCCAGTTCAAGCCAGACGACAGCTCATTTTTGCAGATGTAAGTCGTTTTTCGAGTCTGTACTTTTATAATTTATTGAGTCTAGAATGATTGTAAGCTGAGTTATGCTGGGCTCTTGAGACTCAACCCATAACCCATCTAAATCCATAAAGCTCCACATCCAAAATTAGCCCACTGGACCCTTAGACCCATTCTGTGCTCTGGAGACAGAGTTCGGGCCGAACTCTGCCTCCACACAGAGTTCGGGCCGAACTCTGTCCCCTAAAAATCAGCACCCTAATTTTTAGGGCTTGCTGGTTGCTAGTTGTCCAACGGCCAAATTTTTGAAAATTCCTATCAGAATTCTGGCCGAATTCTGCCTGATAAAAACCTATAAATACGCCAAGAATTCTCTCATTTTCAATCATCCAATCTTCTCTTCTCTTCTCTCTTAAGCTCAATATAAGCCATACCCTTCTTCATCTACTAGCCACAAGTTTCCTAAGTCTCGAGTGCTCAGCATCTCTCAGTTAGGAGTCTTGTGCAAGAGTTCAAGAAGTAGCTTGGAAAATTCCAAGCATCGCCACTGCGATCCATTGTAAGAAGTTGACGTGCTCTTCTGAAGTAAAGGCACGGGGTGTAACTACTATTTTACAAATAGTGGATTTAATCCTGAGCTAGAGTTCTCAGGCCTGGACTAGTCCTCCACGAGGGAAACCAGGTTAAAATCGGCTGTGTTTGCGTATGCTCTCTTGCTCCTTATTTATTTTCCGCATTTACTCTGATTAATTTTAGATTGTGAAAGAGTTGATTTTTTAATTGGTTATTATTGCTATAACTCTATTCACCCCCTCTAGAGTTGCCATCTGTTCTTCAATTGGTATCAGAGCTCTGTTCTCTTTACAAGGACTTACATCCTAGAGCTGATCCATGGCAACCACACAATCCTTGATTTTCAATCACGGTGAAGGACAGTCCACTCATAGGCCTTCCCTATTTGATGGAACTAACTACACGTATTGGAAAACAAGGATAAGTTTTTATCTCAAGTCGCTAGACTTTGACCTGTGGACTATCGTCACTGACGGTTACAAAAAGCCCGCCAGAATTGTTGTCAATGGCGATCTCGTTGAGAAATCACATGACAAATATTCTGACGAGGAGAAAAAACAGGCAAGTCTAGACGCGATAGCTATTAATGCTTTATTCTGTGCTATAGACAGGAATGAATTCAACAGGGTATCTACATGCACCACATCTCACGAAGTATGAAAACTTCTAGAAGTGTCGCATGAAGGAACCATCCAAGTCAAGGAATCAAAGATAAGCCGTCTCACTCAAGAATACGAAGCTTTTAAGATAAAGCCAAACGAGACGATCACGCAAATGTTCACAAGATTTCTCGACATCATCAACCCCCTGTCTTTGCTTGGGAAGCAATATTCAAATCACGAGAAGATCCGCAAGCTACTTAGGGGGCTACCAAAAATTTGGAACCCTAAGGTGACAGCCATCATAGAAGGAAATGATCTCACAACCATGTCTATGGAGACCTTGATGGGAAAGCTAATGACTCATGAGCTTGACCTCAAGGACTTCGAAAAGCCTGCTCCTAAGGCTAAGGAGATCGCACTCAAAGCTCACCGACGGAGGGCTGAACCCGAAGAGACGGATGACGACAACTCAGAAGATGATGATCAAGCCCTCATGGTTCGCAACTTCAAGAGATTCCTTCGCTTCAATCGAAGAAAGAAGGAACCACAAGAAGATGAAGAAGAAGAGCCAACTTGCTACGGTTGCAAGAAGACGGGACACGTCCGAAAAGACTGTCCATTCTTAAAGAAGAGCAACCGCTATGAGAAGCCACACAAGAAGACCTCCTCAAAGAAATATGCCAACACAAGCATTTGGCATGAAAGCGAAGCCAGTGACTCCGAGGAAGAAAATAACTCTCCTCAAGACACGGCTAATGTGTGCCTAATGGCAACGTCCGATAAGGTATCAAACGAAACTCTTGACGACTTCACTTTTGATGAACTTGGCGATGCTTTCACCGATTTACTTAGTGATTACAAAAAGGTCATTGGTAAATACAAACATGCCAAGGACAAAATCAAAAGTCATGAAGTCGAAATACAAAGACTTTCTCTATTACTTGATAATATTAGAGACACTACACCCACGGATGCCACTGATGAGGTATCTAAGCTTAAAATAAGCTTACATGATGCCGAGGCACGTATTGAGCAACAAACACAAGAAATCATAACACTCAACACAGAGCTTGTAGAAGAAAAGTGCAAACACAAGATTTCTATTACTAAGATGCATGGTTTGAATGCTAAGATTACTGAATTGCAAGCTGTCTCTAAGAAACTAGAGACTAAATTGGGAAAACAGGTTGCTCAACCTCAAACCCAATCACATGAGACAGACACAAAGCATGACACCACTCATACTAGTCAACCATGTCATCCTCATGCTGCTCACAATCATGCTTACATGTCCACACACTTTCACAAAGGACACAAACCACATGCACGTAGAAATAATCATCATATGTCACAAAAACATCATGCTATACATAGATACAATCATCACCATGTTGTACAAAGACACAATCAACATCACTCTATATATAGACAATATCATCATGTCATGCCATATAGGCAATATCATCATGCCATACCATATAGACAATATCACCATGCCACTCCACATAGTCATCATCACCATGCTGAATCTACAAATCATCATACTTCTCCTCATTATTCTGCTTATAGACATCATCAGCATGCTCCTAATGTAAATAGGAATGCTACATGTACTTATTGTGGTTTATATGGACATATTTCACCACAATGTAGAATTAGAAGATTAGTAGATAGAAAGATATATGCATGATTTCCAAAAACTAACTCTTCAGGATCCTCAAGAACTTGGGTACCAAAGGTCACATCTACTCTTGATGTAGGTGGACCTTCCCTCCTCAACTAAGAGTAAGTGGATTCTCGATAGTGGATGCTCGCGGCATATGACGGGAGACGCAAATCTTTTCGCATCACTATCGATGAAGAGAGAAGGATATATATCCTTCGGCAATAACCTAAAAGGTTATATTATAGGTAATGGTATTATTGGTTATCCTCCCTCTCCCGTAATAAAGGATGTCTGCCTAGTGACCGAGTTAAAGCATAATCTGCTCAGCATCAGTCATCTTGCTGACCATGGTTATGACATTAACTTTGGACAAAATAAATGTCTTATTTATGATAGGTCAACAGGAGACATTGCTTTTGAAGGGGTAAGAGAGGACAATATTTATATTTTCTATTTGTCTATAGATACTAACAATGCAGGTAGATGCCTATATGCTCATAAAGATGAACGGTTACTATGGCACCAGCGTCTTGGTCATGCCAATATGGATACTATATCCAGGTTATCAACCAAAAAGCTAGTTAGAGGCTTGCCCGACATCACATTCAAAAAGGACACCGTATGTGCCGAATGTGAGTTGAATAAGGCAACCAAGTCATCCTTTCATTCCATAAACTCTGTAAGCACTACTAGACCCCTGCAACTACTCTATATGGATTTATTTGGCCATAGTAGAGTAGCCAGTCTTGGTGGAAAACTCTATGCCTTTGTTATTGTTGATGACTTTTCAAGATTTACTTGGGTTTTCTTTCTTACTTATAAAAGTGATGCTATTTCGGTTTTCAAGATTTTTGTCAAGAAAGTTCAAAACGAAAAAGGCTACATGATTACTCGAATCCGAAGTGATCATGGAGGCGAGTTCGAAAATTCTAATTTTGAAAAGTTTTGTTATTCCAATGGTTTTGATCCTGAGTTTTCTTGTCCAAGAACTCCCCAACAAAATGGTGTTGTGGAGCGGAAGAATAGGACTCTTGGCGATATGGCTAGAGTCATATTGAACAAGTTTTCACTTCCGAAATATTTTTGGGTTGAAGCTGTCAGTACAGCATGCCACATTTTAAATAGGGTACTTATTCGTCCTATTACGAAGAAAATACCCTATGAGCTTGGGTTCGGGAGAACCCCAAATGTTTCTTATTTTAGAGTTTTTGGCTGTAGATATTTTATCCTTAACACCAAAGACAACTTAGGCAAATTTGATGCCAAAGCTGACGATGGTATTTTCCTTGGCTATGCTGCCAAGAGTAAGGGATATAGAGTTTTTAACAAACGTTCATTAATTGTGGAAGAGTCTACAAATGTTACTTTTGATGAAGATAACAGTACAGCAGCTACTCTTGATGATGATGTTGAGCCATCAACGTCTACTCCAATGAACACCACAACCGAAACAAATTCTCTGGAAAGCTTGCCTAAGAAATTCTCTTTCAAGCCATCACATCCAGAAAATTTGGTAATCGGCGAGGTTTCACGTGGAGTAACTACTAGATCATCATTAAGAGACTCTATTGCTAGCACTGCCTTTATTTCACAAATTGAGCCTAAAAACATTTTAGAAGCTTTCAATGATGAATTTTGGATTTCTGCTATGCAAGAGGAACTCAACCAATTCGAGAGGAGCCAAGTATGGGAACTTGTTCCTAGACCGACTGATCACTCAATTATTGGTACTAAATGGGTTTTTAGAAACAAAGTGAATGAAGATGGTTCAGTCACACACAACAAAGCTCGTCTAGTAGCCCAAGGATACAACCAAGAGGAAGGTATCGACTACGATGAGACGTATGCTCCTGTTGCTAGATTAGAATCCATTCGGATGCTTTGTGCATTTGTAAATTTTCAAAATTTCAAATTATTTCAAATGGATGTTAAAAGTGCTTTCTTGAATGGTTTTATTAAGGAGGAAGTTTATGTAAAACAACCCCCTAGCTTTGAAAATTACAAATTTCCCGACCACGTGTTCAAGCTAAAGAAAGCACTGTATGGCCTCAAACAAGCCCCTAGAGCTTGGTATGAATGGCTAAGCAATTTCTTACTTGAGAAAGGTTTTTCAAAAGGGAAAATTGATACTACACTTTTCATAAAATCTTTCAAAGACACTATTCTTTTAGTACAAATATATGTAGATGATATTATTTTTGGTTCTACTGATGAAACCCTTTGTCAAGATTTTGCCAAGTGTATGCAGACCGAGTTTGAGATGAGCATGATGGGGGAGCTCAACTATTTTCTTGGGCTACAAGTCAAACAAATGTCAAATGGAACCTTCATCTGTCAGTCGAAGTATACAAAGGACATGCTGAAGAAATTCGACGTTGACAACGTCAAACCAATCAGCACTCCTATGGCTACTTCAACCAAACTTGAACCAGATGATAGTGGCAAACCCATAAATCAACATAAGTATCGAGGTATGATAGGCAGTCTACTCTATCTTACTGCAAGTCGCCCTGATATTATGTTTAGCGTTTGTCTGTGTGCTAGATATCAAGCAAATCCTAAGGAATCACACATGACCACGGTTAAGCGTATCTTTCGATACCTTAAGGGTACAGTTACAGTGGGCCTATGGTATCCTAAGTCAACATCATTTGACCTCATTGGTTATTCTGATGCTGACTTCGCCGGATGCAAGGTCGACCGTAAAAGTACGAGCGGTACATGTCATTTATTAGGAAAAGCTTTAGTCTCTTAGTTTAGCAAGAAGCAGAATTATGTCGCATTATCCACAACAGAAGCTGGATACATCGCAGCTGGGCATTGTTGTGCACAAATTCTGTGGATGAAGCAAACCCTTGAAGACTATAATTTATCTTTCATGCATATTCCAATCTTTTGTGACAACACTAGTGCTATAAATCTGACTAAGAACCCCATTTGTCACTCACGCACGAAGCACATTGAAATTCGTTACCACTTTTTGCGTGATCATCAGCAAAATGGCACGATTAACTTAGAATTTATTGACACTGATCATCAGTTAGCAGACTTCTTCACAAAATCGTTATCCGAAGAGCGCTTCAATTTTTTTTGTCGTGAACTTGGAATCTTAGATGAAGCTATTGTAAATTAAGATAAACCTGCGTAAATATCGAGTATATCTTGATTCTATTATGATGAACTTGTTATGGGTACAAGCCGAAAGGGTCCTTCTGACAACAAGGCATAAAAGCCTAAGCGACACGGTGCACTAGTCCTCAGGACTACTGCTAGCTAGGATCCGGCCCCTGCAGCTAACCCATGGTAGCTTCAAAATATTGAATTACGATATAATTCCTTGTTTATTATATGGTTCATTTTCATTTATCATATGCTGACATACTATTATTTCAATTTCATATTGCTGCTTCAGAATCAATTCTTGGGTCTTTTCTATCTTTATACTCATATCTTATATTGGTTTGTCTATTACTTAACCAATATTTTCCTGTTTCTGCCTGATTCCCATTCTGTGACCAGGATCTAGAATTCGGGCCGAATTTTGCTCCTAGCAGAGTTCGGGCCGAATTCGGCCCGACTGTTTCAGAACCGGAAACAGCCCCAGCCGTTGATCAAAATGTTGATCCAATGGTCATTATTTGACCCGACCAAGAGAAACCCTTCCCCTATATTCGGTTTCTCTTTCATCTCCTTCCTTCTTACCACCTTTCTACCTTCTCAAACACAATTCTCTCAAAATCCTAACCCTACTTTCTCCTCTTTTGTGCTCCATTCTTCCCAAACTCAAGGAGAAGGCTTATTTTTCAATTCTCTTCCATAGTTCATCACTAGTTTGAGGTATAATTCCTTACTTTTCTATATCTCAATTTCTTTCATTATCTATTGTGTTATGGCTTCTCGTCTATTCAACCGCGAAAAGAGACTTCGGACAGAGGGAGCATCCTCGTCGAATGCTCCTCCACGCGTTGAACCGCCCGTTGCACCACCCGTTGCACCGGCCATTGAACAACAAATTCATCCGTTGTTCAATCCTCCACGTTCCAATGATCTAAACACTTACGACGACCGAATTTTTGTATCACTAGACGCCTCAAATGATTGGTTTAGTAATTTTCGGACACGTCCAGTAATTGTGGAACACCCCATCAACTTTACCATATTCTTACAATATGATGTACTCTTTAATGACCTTTGTCTTGATGAACTCGTTACCTCTAATTCGGTCATTTATCGTAGTGCCATTCAAATGTTTTACTGTAACTTGACCCATGATGACACTCATATTTATTCACGAGTTGCGGGAATTGATATATCCTTTGATGATTTTGAATTGGCCGAATATCTTGAACTTCAAGAGCCAAATTCTTGGAAAAAGCTTGTAGAAGCTAGATCCTTTATCTTTCCCGAAGGGATTTTACTAGAAAGCTTCAAGGACGACCTGTGTAGCCCTAACACGCGTCCTCGTAAGCTTTTGGCAAAATTCCTCAATCCTTATTTCTATGAGCTTCATCGGATCATTTTCAACACCATTCTACCCAAAGCGGGTTCTACCGATGAAGTCACTTATTTTAAGATCTCAGTATTGTACCATCTCTACTTCCATGTTCCCTTTAACCTTCCACGCACAATGATGGATTGGATGATCAACTGTAGGAAGAAACCAAGATCTTTGGTTTATGCATTATACCTTCCTATGATCTTTCGTGCATTCCATGTACCCCTTGATGAGTGTCCATTCTTACCTGTCCCTGCCTTTCTCTCTAAGGCAAGGAGGCTTCAGGCGGCCATTGGCTCACCAGTAGTGTCTGAGCATTCTGATAATGAGCCAGATACCCCTCCTCTCGGACATGATCCTCCTCCTCCTCCTGCCACTCTCGAGTCTCTTCAGGCCATGCTCCGAGATCGTTTCACTTTGGAGGACGATCGATGGACTCAGCTGGATTATCGGACTACTTTGCGGATGAGTTCTATCAGCAACTCGCTGCATGATATTCGGTATTCCATGTCTCGCCATCCTTCCATGCCCATTCCTATGGAGCGAGACCCAGGTCGTGAGGGATTCCGTATCGATGACCCTTGGGTTCATCGCTACATGGATCCGGATACGGCTTTTGTGGACCCACGTCGCTCCTTTACTGATGCTTCGGACGACGCCGGGCCCTCTCATGCTCGATGATGGATATGCACCTCTTGTGATGCTGCTACTGCTGATCTTAGATTATGTTTATGCATTTTGCTTTAGTTACTTTTCTGTACTTGATTTGTAGTAGACTTCTTATGAGTTGTGCTTTTGAGACTTTGGCAGTACTATTATCAGTTTTATTTTATCATAACTCTTGGTTATTATCTTAGTTTATATGCAGTTTCTTCTCTTTTTGGTGTGTTTGCCAGTTATTATAGATATATCTCATATTGCTAAATGCCAAAAGGGGGAGATAGTGTATATTCTGTTATAGTGTAGATTCTGTTATGATTGGTTTATATGTGCTTTTGGAAGACTATTTTTAACAGGCTAACAAGATTCACAGCATTGTTTATGGGGGAGCTATTCTTAAGCTCGGCACAAATTATGGGGGAGCTATGTCGTTATATGTGTCCAGGTATGGATATTGAATATACAATTATTATTTTGTCAATTATCAATATGGGGGAGATTGTTGACACAAAGTCACAGCCAACCAAATATTGATAACATTGACTAAATAATAATTGTGATAATTTAATACGACACACGACGACTACATCCAGTTCAAGCCAGACGACAGCTCATTTTTGCAGATGCAAGTCATTTTTCGAGTCTGTACTTTTATAATTTATTGAGTCTAGAATGATTGCAAGCTGAGTTATGCTGGGCTCTTGAGACTCAACCCATAACCCATCCAAATCCATAAAGCTCCACATCCAAAATCAGCCCACTGGACCCTTGGACCCATTCTGTGCTCTGGAGACAGAGTTCGGGCCAAACTCTGCCTCCACACAGAGTTCGGGCCGAACTCTGTCCCCTAAAAATCAGCACCCTAATTTTTAGGGCTTGTTGGCTGCTAGTTGTCCAACGGCCAAATTTTTGAAAATTCCTACCATAATTCTGGCCGAATTCTGCCTGATAAAAACCTATAAATAGGCCAAGAATTCTCTCATTTTCAATCATCCAATCTTCTCTTCTCTTCTCTCTTAAGCTCAATATAAGCCATACCCTTCTTCATCTACTAGCCACAAGTTTCCTAAGTCTCGAGTGCTCAGCATCTCTCAGTTAGGAGTCTTGTGCAAGAGTTCAAGAAGTAGCTTGGAAAATTCCAAGCATCGCCACTGCGATCCATTGTAAGAAGTTGACGTGCTCTTCTGAAGTAAAGGCACGGGGTGTAACTACTATTTCACAAATAGTTGATTTAATCCTGAGCTAGAGTTCTCAGGCCTGGACTAGTCCTCCACGAGGGAAACCAGGTTAAAATCGGCTGTGTTTGCGTATGCTCTCTTGCTCCTTATTTATTTTCCGTATTTACTCTGATTAATTTTAGATTGTGAAAGAGTTGATTTTTTAATTGGTTATTATTGCTATAACTTTATTCACCCCCCTCCAGAGTTGCCATCTGTTCTTCAACAACACTTAGGGTCATTCTACTATTCGTCGCTCTCGTGCATTGCAAAATTCTTGCAATCGCCTTACCGTATCACTATGCTAATTACGTTTCTCAACATCTATTTGATCATCGACCAACCAAGTCTATTTACGTACTTATTCGATCGATCATAATTTTCTAACCATATCGATCTCGTCGAAGGCTACTCGCTAACTTCCGAAACACGATACTTAATCACTTAGACTTATCCTTAACATTCACTACATTATCATCCATCATCGACGTAATTTCTTATGCGACTTCATTGGGTCGTCCTATGGGACTTCTTACATTCGCTTGATTTGGCGGTCAAGTCTTCTAGGGTCATCTGCCCCAAAACTACGCTCGATAATTGAAGATCATCTACGAGGGACAGTTACAACAAACCATGCTATATCCTACCGCGGAGCCAAATCAATTTCCGACAATTCCTATGAGACTTCATCCAATCCGACATAATTTACCAATCCATAATTTATTTACCCCGTGCAACTGATGCACCATTACTACTCGAATCACTCATGCACTACCGTTAACAATATCGCAACCGAGCAACATTTGTTCACCTTGGGTACGAGTCTATTTACCCATGATCAATATCTGACACACCCTAGGCTTATTGTAACAATCCTCAATTTCACCTTCGCCTCAAACCACAAGTCTAAATCCAATTTGCCACGCCATGTAAGTTTGATCATCCCTGCTGGATGAATCACCATACCAGCGCTTACACGAAATGATCGTCCTAATTCGACATGACGCATGTACAAGGCTAGTGTTGCGCTCGTACAAGATAAGAACGTCAACTTTGTGGTTATCAACAAAGCAATCCAAACACTTTTGTTTTCATCCAATCTGACATTAACTTACACTACAAAAAAATAGCTAAATAGCGACTGAAATTTCAGTCGCTAAAACAGATATTTCAGTTGCTAAAGCAAATTAGCGACTAATCTACGACTAAAAAATTTCGTCGCTAAATGCATCGTCGCTGATCACTTTTAGTCGCTAGTTAGTCGCTACAGCGACTAACTCCCGACTGAAATTGCAACAAAAAATAGCGACTAATCAGCGACTGATAAGTTAGTAGCTGCGTTAGTGACTAACGGGCAACTAACTGACGACGTATCTACGATTGTAATGATTACAGTTGTTTACTAGCGACGAACAATTTTAATCGCTACTTTGTCGCTGGTTAGTCGCTGATTTTGTTCCTCCAGATATTTAGTCGCTGAGTCGTTGCTAGTTACATGCTAGGTCGTCGCCGGTTAGTCACTCTTCCGTTGCTGAGTTATTTATATTTTCCAGATTTGTAGGATTCATGCTAAACTATCATGTAAGATTAATATATATAAACAAGTCCACAAAATATACAGTACAAACAGCTTTTAGGATCACAATAGTTATCAATTATATGAACCAAAAAATAATAACATACACAATACACAAACAGAAAAGCAAAGAAATATATATATATCAATCATGTCCAACCATTTACCATCGATCATCCATATAACAAAAAGATACTACCATCGATCATCCATACAACAAAAAGATAAAATAATGTAACAAGCACAAAATAATATATCTCTGGTGACACAAAAGCATAGAAAGTTAAGACGATGGTGGCTGCATGCTGCCCATAAACTGTGTCATGAACGTAACTAATGCTGCTTGTTGGCTCGCCGTAAAAACAGGAGCTGGAACAGAAGTAGCCGAAGGATCAACAGATGGAGACGTAGCCGGAGGAACAACAGATGGAGACGTGGTCGAAGGAGCAACGGATGGTACAGTAGCTGGAGTAAAGGAAGGAGGAGCTGCAGGAGGAGGAACAGTCGGACTACCAGAATGAGCAGTGGTACCATGATGAGCACTAGTAGAAGACACCAACTCCGTAATATGTCTCAGCTGTCTCTGAAAGTCGAACATCATGCTGGCCATCTGCTCCATAGTAAGAAATCCAGTAGAAGTAGTAGCATGTGCAGGACCGGTAGTAGACTGTACAGGTGGAAGACCTCTGGCGTATCTCGACGGTTGCGATGCTAACGACCCGGTACCATACACGCTACCGCCCTTTCCTTTCCCAACAGCCTGTACCCACAAGTCATTTCTTTCAGAGGACATACGTGGCATACTAGTACCAGCGGCCCCCCCTTCCTGATCAGCTGCTTGAGAGGCATGACTCTCCAATTTCTCGTAGGCCTCCTATACATATAATGGTATCATGAATATATAAAATTACAACCAAACTACGTGTTTTTGAAGAATATGAATTTCTATTTGTAAAGATAAAGATACAGTTAAAATATTCACAAGATACAGTTAAAACATTGCACTCTACTTTTTATATTAGACAGATAGTTCATGTTGTATAGAAGAGAGGCTAGAAGTACTGGCAGATATACATTCTTCCCCAAATTATTCTATGGATACATTGTGCAGTTCAGTTGTTAAAATTTAACATTATGGCTTTGAAGACGAAAGCATCACTAGAGTACCAGCAGACAATCCATATTTTCATTCTGGCTTCCCGAAAAGAAATAGTAGGGAAGAATAGTATATAGACTGTACTATATAATTTTTATTAGGTTAGGAGGAAAGACCAGATTATTTGTACCAGTGGCATACTAGTACCAGTGGCTTTAAACTAATTATTTGTGTTTTCTTAGGATATAGTACAACTTGCCAATACATAAACATGAACTATCTAGTAGAGTAACAGAACCTGTCAGTGTTCTTATATTTTAATTTAACAGAAAATGACACTAAGGCCCAGTCAGTGTCCTTATGACACCAATTTTTTACCACAAGATTATATCCAAGCTTTTACCACAAAATTATATACAGGAATAGAAGCAAAGCAAAGCAAGTTGTTGAAAGACAAGTAAATACTTACAAATGCTTTGGTAGCCCGTTCGTCTACTAACTTTCCATCTTTCTTTCGTTTATGGGTACGTTCGAATATCTTTGGAAAGTCGACAAAACTCGTATCTAAGCCTGCCGTAGTGGCCTCCTCGCACTGTAAAAGTTAACTCTATAATATATACATAAATAATAAAATTTTACACTTTAATTAACGATTTTACATACCATCCGTCGAAAATGTTCGGCGGTCGGGATCGATCCACCCGTGTGGAGACCAGCTTTAGCACGAGCTGTCTTTGCCCTGTCCGACCTAGTCTTGTACTCAGGTTTGGCCATATCCTCTTGCATCTTCTTCCAGTATTCCTCTTTTAGCCAATCCTTGCGCTTGTTTCCATCAAGTGCCGCAAAAGTCTTTTGGTCACTTACCATATCCGCCAGCCTTCTGCCGGCAATCGACTTATAACATTTCTTGATCTCTGCCTCTCTATGGTCTGGCCACCAGTAGCTCTTCTGCAAGTTAAAATAGAAAATCAAAAATTATACCAGATTAAACACTATAATGAAAATACTATGAATTACTCTTATAACCATAAGAAAGAAGACCCATAAATTTTTATAAATAATTAGAACATACCCTCAACATATCAAGCCAAATGTATTTCTTTGGCTCTGGTATAGACCTGAAATTTAAATAAGGTCCATGAAAACTTCCTCGTATGATGTCTCCGAGCTCATTCCCAGCTCTAAGGGGGAAGAACCTAAGAATAAACAAATAAAATTACAATTAGAAACAAATAACAAGACAATATATGAATATACTATAATTTATTATTTATTACTTACGTTTTTTCGTCGGACCATAGCTCTATGCGTGTCTCATTAGCAGGCCTCTCTGATGGAGTGGGGGGATCCAGAAAACCTGGACGTCGGTAATATGCTTCATTGGACAAAAACATAAGACCGGGATACATATTTGCTCCACTAGAAGCAACAGGAGGAACAGTATTGGATGCAGAGGGAAGAGAAGACGACGTGCCTCCAAAGGGAAGAGAAGATGGCGTGCCTCCCACCGATGACGGAGTAGGCTGCGGGGACAACCCGTCATCTGTCATAATAATGTCGTCTTCGGATGCTCCTCCGATTAGTTGATCTGGAGTGGACGGGGCCGGTCGAGATGAACCTCCACGGAGGCAGCGACGACCTCGGTTCGTCATAGATAAGATCTGGAGTGGACGGGGCTGGTCGAGATGAACCTAGCTTTCACATATTAAACTAGTATCAGAGCTGTGATCGAAAAAGCTTCAAAAGCAAAAAATTCAAATTCTAAATATTAAACGGAAATATATTCAATATGGCAGAAATATATTCAATATGGCAGTTCAATTCAGATATGGCAGTTCAATATGGCAGTTCAATTCAGTTCAATTCAGTTTGTATATATATATATATATATATATATATATATATATATATATATATATATATATATATACAAACTTGTCAAAGCTGAGGACAGTAACACAGAAACAAGTATCTGTTCGCATAACAAGCATAAATTTGAGCTCAAGGATTCCACCTGATATGAGATGATCCACCACAATTAGACACATGTTGATTCTAGAAATAGAAATACATGGAAAAGGTTGGTCATGATAGTAGTAAACTCCGCATAACAAGCATACTCTTTTCTTTTTTTGTATCCAAGTACTGAACAAAAATCTAAAGAAGCAACAACATGTTGTTTGCAAACAAACAAAAAACAAAAATGCAATGGAAAAATCACCAAAAAAGATCAACTTAATGGAATTAGAAGGAATAAAAAATTATGCATATAGATAGAGAGTATGGGAGTTTAACGGAACCTGTGTCTCAGCGCCAGGCTTTAAAGTTAAGCCTCAAGTTCATTCAATATAGTGCTACCCAACAAATAAATCTGCATCTATCTACCTTCCAACTGGAATTCAGTGTATCTAATGCATTATATCATTTTGTATTCTTGCAACTAACTGTCCACTGTCTGGCATGATCTTTCTGTAATAGACCAATGGGTGTGCTCCTGTGAATAGTAGAAAAATATAAAGCATTTAGCCTAAAATGTTGTGACAGTTGATGTTTTCCTTGTATCCCGTTGGTATAAGTTCCTCCATGCAGTAATATCCCTGTTTTCCTTGGCCCATTCACCCTTTAATAGTTATGACAGTTAATGTTTTTTTTCCTTGCTGTACTTTTTCTTTGTTCTGTAAGTCAGTTTCATGATGTTACATTAAGTGGTTTAGTATCTTCTCCCTAGTTCTTTTTTACTTGTATTATATCTGTTAATTTGGTATTGGCATGCTGATTTCTTGTCATCTTGTCTGGCTAGTTTGATCCTTTGAAGTTGAGGAAGCTTCGTCCAAGTTTTAAGGATAATAATGGCACAGTTACCGTTGGAAATGCCTCAAGTTTAAGGTTTTTTTTTTCCTTTCCTTTCCACATCAGTGTTAATTTTCCATTTTGTCTTTCTATAAACAAAATATGGTGTTTGTAGCTTGATGAAAGCTACCTTTAGTTGAACGATCATCCTCTTTGTTGCTTACTTTAGATACTAGTTTTTTTGTAACTTGTTGCCTATTTATTCCAACTCCATAATCTGTTACTTAAGATGGCCATCTGTTACTTAAGATGGCTTGTCCATTTTGATCCCAGTATATTTCAATTAATATGGGCATTCTTCAAGCATAAGAGCAAAAAGTGTGGGGGGAGTTTTTTTTTTTGTTGTTGTTGGTTGGGGGGTGGGGGGTGGGTTTCTTCATATCATTGTTCCACATATTCACCAATATTGTGGCCTTGGGGACCCTAACCTCTGCAAAAGTACCTATTCAGGTTACTTTCTTTTCTCAGGATGACACTTTTATTGGGCCCTCCATCATCTGGAAAGACAACACTATTGCTTGCTTTAGCTGGAAAACTAGAGCAGAATTTGAAGGTTTGATATACAATAAAACTAGTATGACATGTTTGTTCTCCTGAGTTGGTTGTACTATATGTATATGTGGTTGCTAAATGCAGACCAAAGGAGAAGTTACATACAACGGATACAAACTGAATGAGTTTGTGCCCCAGAAAACTGCAGCATACATTAGCCAGTATGATGTACACACGGGAGAGATGACTGTCAAAGAGACGGTAATGGGTTTGGATCATGGTAACCACCTCTCCATGTATATGGGGGCAAATCTGCGTACATCTTAACCCTCTCCAGACCATACGTAAGCGGCACCCCATTTTATTGTAACTGTACAATGATAATAATGCTGAAAAAGGAAAATCTTGAGCTCTCTGCAGTACTTAAGATATCATGTTATGCAGATCTTGTAAATGAACTGGCAAAAAGGGGAAGAGGCAGGTATATTTCTAGAACCCGAGGTGGATCTATTCATGAAAACTGTAGATAGTTGATTTAGTTGAGTACCCGGTGTTTACCAAATTTACGAATTACATTATGGCAGTTGAACCAAGCTAATCTAACACGTTAGATATTATTTATTCTGCGATTCTTATGGGAAAAGCCCACTCTGCAACGTCCTCTGTTGGGTCAGCTACTGTGTAAGATGTATCTTTTATTGATTAGGAGCTCATATGTTCATTTGTTAGTTTTTTAACTGCTTCCGTTGTCCTATCTATAATCACCAGTCCCTATGGGAAATGGCTCATCTAATACATTTTCCTTGTCCGTTACATATGTTTTCACACTGCCATTTTCATTTAGGCTGCTGTCATAGGCAGGTATACCGGCCAGGCTCAACGTATTCACACAGTTCTGAGTTGCAAGCTTGTTGGTTTCTGTAGTTTACTCGTATCTTTTTTGACCTATCGAATGACCAAATCAGAGAAAGTAGCCAGCGTATGAAATAAAGCTCTAGAAGTCTACTTTACAGAATGTTTTGTCCAAATCTCTCTTTGTAGCTTGAGTCATCTCCTTTCTAAATGCTTTAGCAGAATGTGAAACGAACACCAACAGGGAAGGGCGCCAATTATGAAACTTGGTGGACACAAAGATGAAGGCTAAGGGATAAACTGTAGTCCAGTTCCTGGAAGGCTTATATCTGGTATGATTTATACATATAACCAGTTACATTTGTCATGAGAGTCAACCACGAGTGAACAACAATAAAGCATTTAGCCTAAAAATTTGGAGTGGGCTACATGAATCCTTTCTTTTCATTCTGATAATAAAGGCAGAGCTACATGAATCCTTTTCTTTGGCCAAATGCCTTAAAGGTTACAAATCGATTTCATCATCGTCCTCTTCTTCCTCTTCATCTCCCGAATTATCGTCATCGTCATCTTCTTCATTTTCTTCTTCCTCTTCATCTTCCAAATCTTCTTCCTCTTCTGATACCTCCATATCATCAGTTCTCTCTATAACAACCTCTTCATCAACTCTAACCTCCTCATCAGTAACTTCAACTTGCATATCATCAACTACGGCCGAATTGATATATGAAAGTTGAGGAATGGCCACTTCATCCTCCTGATATGCCAGCTCTCCGACATTATAAGTGTTTCTAGCTTTAGTCTTGCATACAGCCCACCAGTCCCGGGTATTGCGCCGTCGACTAGGATAACTTGTGAAGTATACTTGAATTGTTTCACTTGCCAACACAAAAGGTTTGAATCCTCCATATCTTCTACCATGCTTTATATCAACAAATCCAAATTGTTTGTCAATTTTCCATCCTTGCTTAGGTGTTGTATCGAACCAATAACATTTAAACAACACAATGTTCGTATCAAAAGAAATCAACTGCGGGTATTCCAGCTCTATAACATCTCTTAGTACACCATAATAATCATGTTCTGGATCTGCATCGTAGATTGAGCCCCTTACACACACTCCAGAACTCTTGGTAAAATTGCCATCTTCATCGACAAACGAGTGGTTGATAGGCTTATCAGTTGTTCTAAACTTGAAACTGTTAATCGTGTATCCATCCCAACACTTTGCCTTCTTACTTGGTCCAATGGCTAGTGCTCGAAGCCCCTCATTATGTAAGTTTATGCCAGGACGGAAAACCTGAAACATCATAGATTGTAGGTATATTATATCCTTATTTGTAACGAAGAATTAACAATGATCACGTTTTAATATTCTTATATAATCATGGAACCACGACGAAAATTTTCTATCAACCTCTCTAGCAAGTTCATCATCATCAATATTAGGTCTTTCCATTTGTACTTCGGCTCTAAAAGTACTGTGATAAAAAAAATCAAAGTTATGATACTTCTTTGCTAACTATACATGTATAGTAAACACGCTAGTAAAGTTGTGTCACTTACTTCTCAATATCTTTCATTTCTTCTATGCCGCTATTTAACAATACATATCGATGAGCAGCTTCAAGCTCATCGTCTTCCAACCACCGTATTTTAGTAGCACTTGTAGGCTTGCCCCTTACATTGAATATAGATAGGATATCACTAATCGGTGCATCATCCCCACCTTCGTCATTCCTTGGGGCTCTATTTTGATTTGTTCTGACATGAGTATCAAAATAAATGGAATAAAAGTTTGAAACCTCCTCAATGATATATGCTTCGCATATCGAAGCCTCTACATGAGCCTTATTACCCACCTTCTTCTTTAGGTGGTGTAGATATCTGGAAAAAGGAAATCATAATCGATTAGAAATATTAGAATATGAAATGCTAGAAAATCAGACTCAAGATAATTAATTTATACCTCTTAAATGGGTACATCCATCGATAGTGTACGGGAGCATCGACACGTGCTTCGTATGGAAGACGAATTGGCAAGTGCTCCATACTATCAAAAAACCCTGGAGAAAACACCTTCTCTAACTTGCATAATGTCAATACAATTTTCTCCTCAAGTTCAATCATATGTTGCACCGTCAACTTGCTTGAGCACAAATCTCTAAAGAATATAGATAATTCGGCAAGCGGAGTCCATATGTGAGGTGGCAACATCTTCCTGAAAGCAATTGGTAGTAACCTTTCCATGAACACATGACAATCATGACTCTTCATTCCTGTAAGTTTGCGTTCATTAAGATCAACACATCTCGCCAGATTGGACACATAGCCGTCAGGAAATCTCAACTTCGTTATCCAATTGCATATTATTAATTTATCTTCCCTACCCAATACAAATGGTGCTGGAGGCTTGACCAATGTATTATTGCTACTTCGCCTTAAATTCAACTCTGGGCGCTTGCAAATATTTTCTAAGTCCTTTCTTGCTTTGGGATTGTCTTTCGTTTTTCCCTTGATATCCATTACCGTATTGAAGATGTTGTCGAATATATTTTTTTCGATGTGCATGACATCAAGATTATGCCTTATGAGATTGTCCTTCCAATAAGGTAAGTCCCAGAAGATACTCCGCTTCGTCCAGTTGTGGCTATGTCCAAAACCGTCGAAATGATACTCTGATCTCGGATCTTCCATCACTGTCGGCAGATCCTCAACCTCTTCCCAAACCTGATCTCCTGTCAGTCTCAATGGGGGAGGAGATAGTTCTTGTTTACCAGCTCTGAAGGCATCTTTGTTCCTCCTCCACGGATGCGACATGGGAAGGAACTGACGGTGACAGTCAAAAAAGCATGCCTTTCCTCCATGCTGAAGACGAAACGCTTTACTGTTTCCTATGCATATCGGACAGGACTTAGTCCCATGAGTACTCCATCCAGATAACATTCCATATGCTGGAAAATCGTTGATAGTCCACATAAGTGTCGCTTTCATCTGAAAGTTTTGTTTCTTCGATATATCGTACGTACGGACACCGAATTCCCATAATTGTTTCAACTCATCCACCAATGGCTGCATGTAGATATCGATATTCTTCTTTAGATTTTTAGGACCAGGTATAATAAGTGTCAAGAACATGTAAGGCGTCTTCATGCACATCCATGGTGGTAAATTATAAGGGGTCAAAATTACTGGCCAGCAAGAGTACTAAGATCCTGACTGTCCGAAAGGAGTAAATCCATCAGAACATAGCGCCAATCGGACATTTTTAGGCTCCGCAGCAAATTCTGGATAGCACTGATCAAAATGTTTCCATGCCTCTCCATCAGAAGGGTGAGATAATTCTCCTTCATCCATCTGTCGTTCCTTGCTATGCCATGTCATGTGTTGTGCTGTATTTGCTGACAAATACATCCTCTGCAGCCTTTTTGTGAGAGGCAAGAACTGCATATACCTGTAGGGACGCAACTTTCCTTGGACAATTGACTTTCCTTTACCCCGAATTGGCTTGTACCGGTCCGCATTACAGAAAGTGCATTTGTCTTTATACTTGTTCTCTTTATAATATAGCATGCAGCCGTTTCGACAACAATCTATCTTTTCATAGCCTAATCCAAGTTTTCTTATCATCATCTTCGACTTGTAAAAATTTTCAGGCAAATCCTTTGATCCTTTTGGCAACAACTCTCTGACAAACTGGATGATCCTGTCGTAGCATTCTTGCGGCAAGTTGAAATCAGACTTGATGTTCAACAGCCGCATCACCACAGACAGGACAGAATGAGTATCACAGTTCGGATATATCGGTGTATTGGCATCCTTGAACATATCATAGAATTCCTTTGCATCAGTATTCGGATCCTCCGGATTAAAAGTAGGCCCGGCCGCAGCAAATATCATCTCTTGTGCTAGGTTTCGCTGCCGATATTCGAGGTGATCTCCAGGTGGCGACTCTCTGACCTCCGTATCAAAGGAGGACTGATTTTGCGAGAACAAAGGTTCTCCTTGAGTCGTCCACTCCTTGTAGTTTTGTACGAAACCCTTCTTGTAGAGATGCTCTCTCACAAGATCCACCTCTCTGAATGGAATATTATGACATTTGACACAAGGACACTTGATGAGTCTACCATCCATGAAATCTGGTTGGCTACTGGCGTATTTGAGAAATTCCTCAACGCCCGCCTTGAAATCATCACTCAAGCCAATCTTGCTCTCATGTTGTCGATTGTACATCCATGAACGGTCAACTAAGTATCGACTCATTGCTTTTACTCGTGTGAATATGATTCTGCACCATATATACATTCAAAAAGAAATATGGATCAGATATCAAATATGATTTGTAGATCATATTTAAAAATACTCTCGATATCAACTACGTCAGCTATTTGAATCCTTTTTTTCCATTCAGCACACTGTATCATTAGCAAATGGCATATTTCTGATTGAAATTCAGTCTTTAAATTTAGAAAATCCTTGAAATCCATTTTAACTTCAAGAATACTTTTTTCATTTAGTCTCCAAGTCATTTTCTGGACACTGCGTCATTTCACCATAATTTATAATGGTACATTGTTACCCAAAATCGACTATATCTTTAGCATGTTGTATTTACTATGATTTCATTTTGTGATTTATATACTTATGCTGAAAGCTTAGCTTGGCTTATCTTTTATCTTAATTTGGCAGCTATTGTTTAAACTGTGTCGTCTAGTTGAGGTCGCTGCAAGGGGCTTCTCATTCATTATTGGTTTCTCGAAGACTCTAGTGTCACATGAAGTATGATATATTTCTTATGTTCTTGACATAGGGTCTTTTTTAACCTACAATTTGTCATGCTTGGTAATTCTATCTGACATAAGAGTACTTGTAGGCTTATGTACTTTCCCAAGTAATATCTTCTCTCTTACTCAGAATTCGCTGCCATTTTGCTTGAGAGAAGTGTGGGTGATAACTGCTTGTTTGGCATTGATCAAATCAACTTCTACCCATAATGATGAACACATGGCTTCTGATGTTGAAAAAGAGTTCTTTCGTCTTCAGGGTGATCTTTATTCACTTAGCCGGGTCAAGGTAAAAGAGCATATTGGTCTTACTCTTGTTTGCTCTAATCAAGCTATAACTGGGAAATTGTATTGGATTATTCAGAAAAAAAACAGTTATTTGTTTGCTTTCTACCCATGTAGAAGATTGATTTTCTATACACTTGCATTCTAAGTGACATGTTTCTTCTTCCACCCTTAGTCTGCCTAGGAAGTCACGTTATGTTTTTCTACCTGTGGGAAATTGTGCTACTAGCATCAGAAAAAAAGTATATATGGAGTTTGCCTAATTGCTGGTTATTACTAACTTTTTAATTATACTTCACATCGACCACAATCAATCTATAATCTAAATTACGATTTCGACCCATGGTAACCCCCAAAATTGTAGGTTACTTTGCATAATGCACAAATGGAAGTATGGACATAGCTCTTATTTCTTGCAATCCTATTTGTTTTTAATTATTTACAGACTATCTATCACTATTTAGGATCAATAATTCATTATATTAGTGAGATTGAAGCAGGATGGTTGAAGTGGAGGAGCTCTTTTGTTTTAAAAGACTATCTATCACTATTTAGGATCAATAATTCATCCTATTTGTATATTTTTTTCTAAATATACAACACAAACCCTAACAAAATACAACTCATAAGTTTCTCATCTTCTACCTATGGTTTGATAAGTAACCGCCTAGATGTTCAAGTAGTCTACCAACTTTCACACTTAAAAGACTGACTTATTAACCATACAAGACTATATTTCCCAATATACATAAAAGTTGCTAGAGGTAATTTTGCAATTTCCTTGGTTTAAAAGTTAATTAGAAATAAATTTGTTTTAAAAGTTCTCCAACCTTGGTTATTACCTGATATAAAACAATATTTTCCTCCGATGCATGCTCTCTCTAAAATTCTTCCAAAAAATAATTTAGAAGAATCACACAAAATACAAACACAAACCCTAAATTGATTCCAGACCAAAATAACTTAAGAAAAATAGATGCATTGAAAAAGTTCAAACTAAAACAACTTAAAAAAATATACCAGCAACAAGGAGGAGGCGGATGGAGTCGATGAGTAGGAGATGACACCGGCTTCGAGGAGGAGACGGAGATGGCAATGGCTTCAGAGTCGACGTCGGCTTCAGAGTCGACGGCTTCAGAGTAGGAGGAAGCGGCTTTGGGGGGGAGGAGGCGGCGACTTTCGGGGGAAGAAGGAGGAGGAAGCGGCAAAGTCTGGAGGAGGAGGGAGGAGAGGAAGCAGCGGCGAGGAGGGGGTCGGATGTGGGCGGCGGGGCGAGGAGAGGATGTGGACGGCGGGGCGAGGAGGGGTCGGATGTGGGCGGCGATTGAGTTGTGAGGAGGGAGGGAAAAGCTGTGAGGAGGAGGGAATGCCTACAGTTTTTGGGGGAGGGGGAATATTAGGTTTTGGGGGGGGGGAAGACTCAAAATGGCTATTGAGTTTTAGGGGGAAAAAGAGCTGACTAGGTTTTCGCAGCAACTAAACTTTTAGTTGCTAGAAAAATATAGATATTACCGACTACGCAGCAACGCAAATGTTCAGTCGCTCAATAATTTTAGAAAAATATCAACAAATTAGCGACGGCCTGGCGATTAACTATTTCGTTCCTTAAACTAAATTTTCAATTACTTGACTTTCAGTTGCTAGTTAGTCGCTAACTTAGCGACTCATTCATGTTAGTCGTCAGGTTAGTCGCTAAATTACCATTATTTTATAGTGTTAACTTCTATCTTATTCATCCAACAACAATGCTCAACATAATTTTTGTTCATTCGATCAGAGTATCCCCGAGTTATTGCATATCATCTTTGATACGCCTCAATACCATCGTCGATATGCATAACTTAAACATCTTCCTCTCTCATAAGATCCAATTCGTTGCAATCATTGCCATTATCTAAACTTGAATATGAATCAAGTCTTACACACATTAAGATCCATCCAGTTGTAACTAACTATCGTCATCATGACACAATTTTCAATTCATATATCCATTCTCAAACTCCTAACTCGTACTTCCATATCGTGCTACCGAACCTTTGTGCTAACTCAAATTCGTTTGCACATTACTTCGTACCTACTCAACTCGTTCTGAATAGTTTTCTTATCGACTTAACTCAATTCTGACAGAGTCAACAATTTCCTCAATGCAACATTATCTTGCTATGCTCAGCCTATCGTTTGACTTACACTTAACGACTCCCCGTCAGACGTATCATCCATAGGAAGTACTTCGCACATAAGCATTCAACTCAATTCATCGAAACATACTCGCATCAACTTCTATCGAGTCGTTCCCACTCAAATCTCGTTACTACTCCGTCCGTTGAGGACAAACCTATCATAACCGACACAATCTATTGCAAGTCACCAAAAGGCTTAACATAGCTATCGCTAAGTGGTATTGCATATACCACTCAGAAATCGAGCCTATCGTTATTGATACAATGCCTTACTTCACTCATCGCACAAGTGATATTGCATATACCACTCGAAATCAAGTCACTACTCGATATTACACTCCGCATAGGTCCGACATCTATTTTCCAATCAACTATCCCGTATGGCGATCTTTCTGATCCTAGCTCTAGCGTTCGCTTATTCGAATTGGTACAACAACTAGACCAACATACACAGTCGTTCGTTCAAGTTTAACATACATTCAATCTAACCATACCTTGGCGATCATATCGATCACACCCGCAACAATCGCTTATTCAAAGCTCAACGTGACATACGGCCAACATAAATGTTTGCCTACTTCGAAACTCGATTCAATGCGGCCAACTTACATGTTCGTCTACTCAAACTCGGCTTAGCGACCAATCCGACTCGTTACTATCGCATCCGCGATCTTCCAATCCCACTCGTTGCAACTCGTGCAACAATTTATTCCCGATACTTAAGATCATTACTCAATCCCGTTCAACATATCGCTATCCATCCGCATAGCCATACAACATGTATCATACCATGTCAACTCGTTGTACTGATGCAATGAACGATTCATGTCTTGCTGCACTTCGTGCAACTAACAATACATAACCATTCGTATAGCCACATAACACGCACCGTATCACACATCGACTCGTTGTAACTCGTGCAACCAACAACATATAACTCCTCGTACTTCGTGCGATCAACAATACGTATATCATTGCACTTCAAACAACCAACATCACCATATTCGTTGCACTCCGAGCAAATAACGACTCGCAACTTTGTTGTACTTTGGGAAACCAATATTTCATAACTCGTTGCAACTCGTGCAACGAATATTTCATAACTCATTGCAGTTCGTGCAACCAACATTCTCCGATGTCACTCGGAGAGAGCGTGATAGTCACGATATACTTGTGGCAGACGTACGTACTTAATATAGACTTATTGTATGAAACATCCAATGTAGCATCGAGTAGATCTATGAGCCATGTGGTTGCAAAAATAACTTAGAGTCAACAAATTTCGATATCGAAGCAACTGAGGGTCAAAGAGATTCGTTCACGGTCCAGAGGATGGAACCGCTCTGATACCAACTTGTCACGTCCCGATCCGGAAAATCACTCGTCCTCACTAGATTTTACCCGAATCATTGTCCTCGTTGGGACGTGATGTCGTACGAGCCTGGAGTTACGATCGTGCAAGGCAAGATAACAGGTTTATATAGTGTTTATCTCAAATTGATAACATAAACAGCGGAAGGAAAATAGAGTATATAAAAAGAATATAATTTATTGATAACGAACTGAAGGTTACAAAGGCTTGAATTGTCCAACTGAATATGCCAACTGGCTACAACGCTCATGATCTCTCTAGCTCACAAAGGATTACATTGTTCCATACATTATGCCTCTTTATAGCCAACAAGTAGTCTTCGACCGAACATCTCCAGGTTGCAAGTCCGAACGCCAATACGGTAGCTCCTCTTGAAATGCTAAGGACTCCATGCCTCGGTGGGTCTAAGCCAAGCTCCGCCCGAATCGAACACATCCTGAGCATGTAATCAAACTAGTGGGGGATTAGTGCTTTCGTCCTCGCTGCACTGATCAAGACCCACTCGCACCCAAACCAGCACTAAGTATATTTGGTAAAACATGCAATATTAATTGGTGATCTTTCTATTTAGCCTTAGGATCAATTTCATGGCAATATTCAAACATAGCATCTTACCATAATGTGTCTAACATCGTGTTCCTATAGCAGATACAGTTAGACATAATATGAACATAAACATAGTGATCATGCTCATCTCCGTCTTATTTTGCCTAGCCTGCAATGGTTAGAACTTCACATAACCAATCATACAATTCACACAATCAACCAACCATACTTAGACATATGCATAAGGGTGGCCGGCCTTGCGCCTGCACCCAACTCTAATCTCAGCCCACCGGCCCTATCTATATGAAGGTCACGGTGTTTCGCACCGAAATGGACTTGGCATCCTTATATGTAAGCCTATGATCGCTCTAGTACGGGTTGCTAGCCCAGTACCTGAAGGATTCCAAACTTACTGATATTATATCTTATCACAACACTGGCCAGCCGTAACCCGTCCTAATGATGTGCACCATAAATACCATACATAATTCCCTTCTAGGCTGAACGGTCCCAGTGCCCCGGTCGTAACCGTCCGAGGGAAGCCACACCCATGCACGGTCCATCCAATTCTATTGACCATGCAATACGCGCCATAGCAAACAAGTCATTTCATTACAACCAATCTCGCGTTACATAATCATAATCTCGTTCCATAAACATATTTATGTTATCTCTATTTCAAGTTCCGTCGGCATTATGCCCCAACACATCCGTATTGATGTACGACGTCCAACGGCTTAGGCTTCTCATACTTATACTCAACGCGTTCCATTCATAAGTTATTTACATAACCATAGTTCCGTAGTTACTTAGTCATTGTGTAGATTTCGTACACGAGGGCACGCTTAACGCCATAATCAATATTCTAGGCGTAGTGTTTAATGTTCTGGAGTCATGTATGTGATGCACATCTCGATATTACCTTTCAATGTTCTACCATCACCGTCCTTCCGCGACCCATACACTTGATGCACGTCGCTTCAATTGTTCAATGTTCTATTTTAATGTTCGACGCACTTAAGAACTTTACCCGCCGAGCCACGCTCGCTAACTCAATAGTAACTTACGCATACAAGGATATATTTTATTAGACGTGAAGGAGTAGGGAGAGAGTGTCAAGAACCCGCCCACCTTAAGACGATACACCTTGTCATTTTGCCGAGCTGATGCTGTTCGATTCCATAACTTGGTTGCACGGCTAACTCTTCTGACTTATCTTGGTTCGAAGCACCTATGGAGAGCAAGGGTCAGTAAATTACACATGTTTTGTGGGTGGCTAATTATATATGTGCTCTCATTTGGTTCAAGAAATTTAATGAACAAGCATACATATATTTGGTGAACTTTCTAGACATCCTAATCATTTCATGAAAGCATATTGAAAAGCATGAATAGCATACGATAGTTCTTACCCATGGCAGAGCGTGCTGTTGCAGTATAAAGCTTACCATGTCCTTCCATGTCATATTGATAATGGTGGATACGATAAAGTGCATTTGTGCAGGTCACTGGCATGACAAGCCATCCTGGACATATAGCTTGGTAAGACAGAGGTCCTTCAGCGCATGTAGCGAGCCCCATTGAAAGCTACTGCCTACCGTGGCATGCATCTAGCATAGCTATCCATGTTTCTTCCTAGGCCGGATCGGCCCCGTAGCCCCGGGATACCGTCCGAAGAAATAATCGCCCTTATGCACAAGTTTTCCATGACCATGCTAAGTTAACAAGTTATTCAAGGCACATTTCATGTTATCGTTACGCCATTCATTTAATCGATTCAATCTTTACTTAGCACAGTTCTATATAGCGTGGTATTAAGCAAACACGTAACAATTATATGATAAGCAGTTCTATAGCCGGTATATGTGAGATCTCGTGCAACAGTTTATTGGAATAAGCTATTGTGTCGTTGTATTTACATCTAGCATAGCATATTTTGGTATCGTCAATTTATTGGAGAAGGAAGGGTCGAGGGAAGAAGGGTTAACCACTCACCTTAATTATTTGATTGAGGCGAGAGACCCGTTGGCTGCGCTAGACGGCGCCTACGCGATCATCTGAAATTGCATAAGCAACTGATTAGAATACTGTCCCATTCAAGGAGTTCGATACGTATGCGAAGTTCAAAAATGCAAGCCATGAAAACCATCAAAAATGTTCACAAAAACGCATTCGCGAAAACCAAAGCCAAAGAGCAAGTGTGGCATGAAAGATAGATCAACGGGAGTTCTCTTCCGACTCAGTCGCAGAGTCTATCCTCGAGGCACAGCCCGCTGAATATGGGACTTGATTCTGAAGAATCCTTTCCATAATGAGAAAAAGTTCTTAATTCAATCTTTCCTATTCGACCGAATTAATCGATTTCGACCTATCAGTTTCGACAAAATCGGTAGCGACAACGTTCCTTTCTCGTACACCTCATGGACGAAAATGGGGCACGATGTAGGGACGAGGCACTACATCTCACACTCACAAACACAACTCAATCGTCACACTCATATCTCACTCATGTGCACAATCACACATGCACCAACACATCACCCTATCACTCAAATAGACACACACACACATCTGTGCATATTCCAAGGCCTACGCATGGCTCCCCTCACTCCCTACAGGAGCCAAGTCCTGCTGCCTAAACCTGTGCAAGGTGCATCCTGCATGTAGGCCTGTAATGGCCACCTGTGCATAGGCACAAGGCCTGCAGGTAGGAAGATTTCCTTCCCCCAACTGCTGTTGTGCAGGGCTTAAGGCCTGCTGCTGTCACCTGTGCACACATGTGCACAGGTTGTACTACCTGTTGTAATACAGGAAGGATGCCCTACTGCCAAGGCTATGTGTGCAAGAGCACACACTGTCTGCAGACCAAGTGTGCACATGATGCACTCTCCTTTGCAAGGTCCCCAAGCCCCTACACATGGATGTGCATACAGCAGGTAACCTGATATTGCTAACAGGGATGCAAGAAGCCCCACATACTCCTAGCTGCAACACAGGGAGTCCCTAATCCCCACTGACCTGCTGTCAAGCCCAACATCACACTCCTTATCACTCCTCTCTATCCACATACACACCTACATGTACATGTATAAACAACTCTCCCACGTTCACCCTCTATCACACAACACATGAGACACACTTGTGCAAGTATACAAGGGTGCACACAACCTACTGCCTTCTCATTCCTTTCTACCTAACACACAGACACAAGTGTTTACAAGCACCTTATCTCGCATACACACACAATCTAAACCCACACACTCTTATGTGCACACACACGTGTGCCTTTATCATAATCACACCTAATTGATACTCTAATATACCTTATGACAGTCACACACACAAGGCCGTCCTATTGACACACCCCTCCTATATTTATATAGATACACATACGCACATTTATATATATATATATATATATATATATATATATATATATATATATATATGCTCACACAAAAAAAAAAAATATATATATATATATATATATTTTATATATATATATATATATATATATATATATATATATATATATATATATATATATATATATATATATATATATATATATGCTCACACATACATACATACATACATATATATTTTTTATATTTTATATTTTATATACATACATACATATATATTTTTTATATTTTATATTTTATATTTTATATTATTTATATATAAATATAATATAAAATATATATGTATGGAAAAAAATTTAATACAAACATCTAAAAATTTGTATCGATACATCCCAAATCTGAATCATTGGTTGTTGATCCAATGGTTCTTATTAAATAAGTTTTCTTGGTCTATTAATAGAGTAGGAAACATCATTTAATGTAGTTTTTGACTTTTGACCTCTTGGTAACTTGCTAGTATAGGTCATTCTTGACTTCAATTTTTTCAATGAACACCCTAAATTAACTCATATTTACTTTCTCTTTAAGCTGATAACATCACAAAATATCCTAAATTAAATTAGATTGATTTAATTTGCAGCCTTGCTACATTCAATATTTTGAAGAACAACAATTCACCGTCGCCGTCACCTGGCCTGATTCAATGATATTCAGATTTTGTGTAGCCATGCAGTGGAAGCTTGATTAAATGATATTCAAATTTTCTTGAACATGCTTTAATATTAAATGAATAAATGATATTGAGATTAGATTGACCGTGCTTTAATATTTTTCTCAATAGGATAGTGGGTTCATGATATTCATTAAAAGGCAAAATTATGATATTTGATTAAATTTTCGATAAATGATATTAAAATTAACGTACAAATTTGAATATACTTTGGAAAATGATATTAAAAATACTGTAAATATTAGAAAGATGGTTAATATGACAAAATGTCACAATAAAAATAGTTGTTCTCTTCGAAAATATTATCATTAGAAAAGTAAAAAATATTATCGTTAAAAAACCAAAACATATTTTTTTTTTTAAAAGTGAGCAGTAGGCGTTCAATACAACTTAAAACCAAAAAAAAAAACAAAAAAATTTTAATGAATGAAATATGCGTTAAAAATATAAATAAATTAGTGAGCAACATGCATTAGAAAATCAAAAATAAATAAATTAATTAGTAAGCAGCATACGTTAAAATCCAAAAAAAATCTAATTACTGAACTTCAACATACGTTAGCAGTAGGCGTTAAAAATCAAAAATAAAATAAAATAATGGAAGCCTGTTTAAATGATATTCAGATTTTCTTGAACATGCTTTAATATTACATGAATAAATGATATTGAGATTAAATTGACCATGCTTTAATATTTTCCTCAATAGGATAGTGGGTTCACGATATTCATTAAAAGTCAAAATTAAAATATTTGCTTAAATTTTTGATAAAAGATATTAAAATTAACATAAAAAATCGAATATAGTTTGGAAAATAATATTAAAAATACTGTAAATATTAGAAAGATGGTTAGTATGACAAAATATCACAATAAAAAAAATTCGTTCTCTTCAAAAATATTATCATTAGAAAAGTAAAAAATATTATCATTAAAAAACCAAAATATTTTTTTTAAATAAGTGAGCAGTAGGCGTTCAATACAACTTACAGCCAAAAAAAGTATATTTTAATGAGTGAAATATGCGTTAAAAATAAGTAAATTAGTGAGGAACATGCATTAAAAAACCAAAAATAAATTAATTAATTAGTAAGCAACAAGCGTTTAAAGTCCAAAAAAATTCCAATTACTGAACAGCAACATACGTTAGCAGTAGGCGTTAAAAATAAAAAAATAATTAAATAGTGGAAGCCTAATTAAATGATATTCAGATTTTCTTGAACATGCTAATATTAAATGAATAAATGATATTGAGATTCGATTGACCATGCTTTAATATTTTTCTCAATAGGATAGTGGGTTCAAGATATTCATTAAAAGTCAAAATTATGATATTTGCTTAAATTTTCCATAAATGATATTAAAATTAACGTAAAAATTTGAATATACTTTGGAAAATAATATATAAAATAATGTAAATATTAGAAAGATGGTTAATATGACAAAATGTCACAATAAAAAATTCGTTCTCTTCGAAAATATTACCATTAGAAAAGTAAAAAAAATATTATCGTTAAAAAACCAAAACAGATTTTTTTTTTAAAATAAGTGAGCAGTAGGCGTTCAATACAACTTAAAACCAGAAAATATATTTTAATGAGTGAAATATGCGTTAAAAAATTAAATAAATTAGTGAGCAACATGCATTAAAAAGCCAAAAAAAATAAATTAATTAGTAAGCAACATGCGTTTAAAATCCAAAAAACTTCCAATTACTGAACAACAACGTACGTTAGCAGCATGTGTTAAAAAAAAATAATAATAATTAAATTATGAGTGAGCATCTGGCATTAAAAAAGAAAAAAGTATTTGGAATTGTTTTCTACAACATATGGGTCCTCTGTTACAGAGATAAACATTAGAATTAGTAAAGTAAACAGATTACTTGATGGCATGTCGCTACCAGCATGGTTATAGCAGCCGGGTGGAAAATGTAAGTGAGCAGGTTAATGTAGGCTAAAAAATATGCGTTAATGTAGGGTAAAAAATGTTAATGATGAGTGTACAATGTCCAACAAATTACTGAAATCTAGGAGAATTTTAATAAAGTGAGCAGGTTAATATGACTTGCTATATCAGGTAAAGCCAAAGTCAAAGTATACACCTTTCACAATTTTCAATGCAATTGTTTGGAACGTATTGATATATCTTATGTATTATTGAAGAACCATATATATATTGTTAGTGAATGATTCAAATATGAAATAATCCAAACGTTAAGTGGAACTGTTCAGTCGTACTATTAGTGGCTGGCCTAGTGTGTAGGTTGAATAAACCAAACACAGATTATTCTATCAACACAACTTGTTCTTTGATCGTACAAGAACAGTGCTCTTTGTTTTGCTCTTTGTTGATTGCTTGCTGGCGTATTTGGTTTAGTTCTTCTCTCCATTAATATTTACTTAACTCATTATTATTACTTGTTATTTTGTTTCTAATATTTTGGTATCAGAGCTTGGGTTCGTGTTGAAGCTGGGAGTAAATTTTCATCGTAGAAGATTGCTACCATTGCATTTTTGAAGTTTTTGAAGTAAGAGTGCTAGTAAGTTTGTTTTGTTATTTTTGGTGAAAAAAAGGTACATTTATTTTTTGTTAATTTTATTGTTGGTTTTGATTTATTTTTTACGTAAAAAAATGAATATTGGAAATGGTCTCAATCTCTCACAAACTTTGATTCCTATTTTTAGTGGTGAAAACTATAGTTTTTGGAGAATCAAAATGAGAACACTTTTTATTTCACAAGATCTTTGGGAACTTGTTGAGAATGGCTATGCAGAGACGGATAGGACAGCAGAAATAAGAGATCTTCGGAAAAATAATGTGAAGGCGCTACTCATATTGCAACAAGCGGTGAATGACTCCATCTTTCAAGAATTGCTAATGCTGAGAAGTCAACTGATGCATGAAAAATTTTGAAGCAGCAATATGAAGGTGATGGAAAGGTAAAATCCGTCAAATCACAAACTCTTAGAAGTTATTTTGAAAATCTCTGTATGAAGGATGCTGACACAATTGATGACTATTGTACCAAAGCTGCAAATATTGTTAATCAATTAAGAACTCTTGGTGAAGATTTTGACGATAAAAAGGTAGTAGAAAAAGTTTTAAGAACTGTTGTTCCTAAATTTGATCATGTAGTAGCTGCAATAGAGGAATCCAAAGATTTATCTACATATTCTTTTAGCGCACTAACAAGTTCTCTTCTAGCTCATGAACAAAGACTAAACAGGACAAATGAAAAGAACGTTGAAAGTGCATTTCAGACAAGAGTTGAAAATGTAAGAACACATCAAGGAAGAGGACTTGGAAGAGGTGGCTATCGTGGACACAGCAGAGGTAGAGGCAGACGAAGAATTGATTGGAACAATCAAAGAGGAGGCGCCAACGATAGAGGCAATCAAGGACGACCTGACTGGAACAATCAAAGAGGCGGCCACAATGATAGAGGTAATCATTCACGATCTGACTGGAACAATCAAAGAGGCGACTACAATGATGGAGGTAAACAACACCAAAGCTACAAGGGAAAACAATGCTATTTTTGTAAAACGTTTGGGCACACTGAGGCATATTGCTTTGCCAAAGGTAAGCAACAAGTGAATTATGCAGAGAAGAGTGGAGATGAAGGTAAAGAAGATACTAATCTTTTTATGACTTGTTCTAATTCTGAAAAAATTAGAAGTAATGTTTGGCTTTTAGATAGTGGTTGTAGTAACCATATGACAGGAGACAAAAAGCTTTTTTGTGATTTGAATGAATCTGTGAAGATAGAAGTTAGGCTGGGAAATAATACAGTCGTGCAAATTGAAGAAAAAGGTACAGTTGCAGTAAAAACAAAGTCAGGTATGGAAAAGGTAATCCATGATGTCTTTTATATTCCTAGTCTTGCTCATAATTTGATAAGTGTGGGTCAGTTGATTGCAAAGGGTTATTCAATTACCTTCAAAAATGATACATGCTTTATTACGTCTAAAAATTCTGATAGACCCACGTTAAAGATTCATATGGCTGAAAATAAAATGTTTCCTCTTGAAATTTCATGTCTTGAATGCTTTAGTTTCTAATATGAAGAATGAGTCCCAGTTATGGCATTTACGTTATGGACATTTACATTTCAATGGCTTAAAGTTGTTAAGTTAGAAACAAATGGTTCTAGGCTTACAAGGAATTGAATGCGTTGATACTGTTTGTGAAGGTTGTGTTTATGGAAAACAATATCGTACTTTTTTTCCTGTTGTAAAGTCATGGAGATCTAATAAGCCTCTAGAACTTATTCATGCTGACATTTGTGGTCCAATGTAGACTTTATCATTGAATAAGAATAGATATTTTTTACTCTTAACTGATGATTTTTCTCGAATGAGTTGGGTATATTTATTGTCAAAAAAGTCTGAAGCATTTTCTAAGTTTCAGGAGTTCAAGGCTTTTGCTGAAAAGCAAAGTGGAAATGCTATAAAGATCCTCAGAACTGATAGATGAGGAGAATTCTTATCAAACGACTTTAACATTTTTTGTAAGAAAAATGGTATATTCAGGCAGCTTACGGTGAAGTACACACCTGAACAAAATGGAGTGGCTGAGAGAAAGAATAGAACCATTGTGGAGATGGCTCAAAGCATGCTGAAAGAAAAGAACCATCCCAATGATTATTGGACAGAAGCTGTAGCAACTTCGGTATATTTACTAAATCGCTCGCCAACAAAAGCTGTACAAAAGATGACACCATATGAAGCTTGGTTTGGAAGAAAACCAGGAGTAAGTCATCTCAAGGTATTTGGTTGTATTGCTTATGCATTTGTTCATCCTCAAATTCGTAGAAAATTAGATGATAAAAGTGAAAAATGCATTCTTATTGGTTGCAGTAATGAATCAAAAGCATATCGATTATATAATCCAATAACCAAAAAGTTAGTTATTAGTACAGATGTAATTTTTGATGAAAATGCTAGTTGGATGTGGAGTGATAGTAAACAGGTTCAGAAGACTGGTGATCAAGGATTTATACCACATGAAGAGGTTATGACCCAACCAACGTCTTCGACATTGATTGCATCTACATCAGCATCTCCAAGTGCTTATCCTACAAATAGAACTGCTTCACCGTTCACATCTTCATCATCTTCATCGGCAACACCAGCTAGTTCTTATCCTGTAAACAGAAGTCCTTCAGCTTCTGAAGAAGAAAGTCATCCAAGAAAGGTAAGATCTTTATCAGAAATTTATGCTTCATGTGTCAATTTGCTTTAATGGTTGCAGAACCAATTTGCTACGAAGAAGCACATGGAAAAGAAGAATGGGAAAATTCAATGAAAGAAGAAATTACAACAATTGAAAAGAACCAAACGTGGGAACTGACAGATTTGCCCCATGGAAAAGACACAATCGGGGTCAAATGGGTGTACAAGGTGAAATATGACGGAGAAGGTAACGTAAAAAGGTATAAAGCACGTCTAGTTGTTAAAGGGTATGCGCAGGTATATGGTATCGACTTTTATGAAACTTTTTCACCTGTTGCTCGCTTAGAAACTGTTAGACTAATTTTAGCTCTAGCAGCTTATAAAAAGTGGGATGTTTTTCAATTTGATGTTAAATTTTCCTTTTTAAATGGTTATTTCAACGAGGATGTTTATGTTGATCAACCACAGGGTTTTGTAATCAAAGGTAAGGAGAATAAAGTCTACAAATTAAAAAAAGGTATTATATGGACTGAAACAAGCACCACGAGCATGGTATAGTCGACTTGACTCTTATCTTCATAAACACGGGTTTCATAGAAGTGATAATGAGCCTACATTATACGTGAAGACACAAGGTAATGATAAAATACTTATTGTTTGTGTTTATGTGGATGACATAATATACACAGGTTCTTCCTCATCTCTTATTAAGAAATTTAGAACAATTATGATGAATGAGTTTGAAATGTCAGATCTAGGATTATTGCAATATTTTTCTTGGTCTTCAGGTCCAACAAACAACAAGTGGTATTTTTGTCTCTCAAGAGAGGTATGCTTATAATTTGCTAAATAAATTTCAGATGAAAAATTGTAAAGGGTGTTCTATTCCAATGAATTCAAATGAGAAGTTGGTTTTAGAAGATGGAACAGGAAAAGCTGAAGAAAAATATTTTAGAATGCTTGTTGGAGGATTAATGTTCTTAACTCATTCCCGTCCGGATATTGTTTTGCAGTAAGTTTAATATCGAGGTTCATGCACAAACCATCTAAACATCATCTTGGAGCAGCAAAACGCATTCTCCGCTACATTCATGCAACCAAGAACTATGGAATTTGGTATTATCCTTCCTCCATTTTTAAGTTAATTGGTTTTACTGACAGTGATTGGGCAGGTTTCCTAGAAGACCGGAAGAGTACAAGTGGATTCATCTTCAACCTTGGTTCGGGTGCGGTCTCATGGATGTCAAAGAAGCAAGAAAGCGTCGCACTATCTTCTTCCGAAGCTGAATATGTTGCTGCAACTTCAACTATTTGCCAAGCTACATGGATGAGAAGAATCATGGAAGATCTGTTCGAGAGTCAGACATCTCCAACTCCTATCTATTGCGACAACAAGGCAACAATTTGTATGGCGAAGAATCCATCCTTACATGGCAGGACAAAACATATCGAACTTCGTCACTCTTTCATACGCGAAGCTGTTACAAAAGGTGTCATGGAGCTGAAACACTGTTCGACAAATGATCAAATCGCTGATGGCTTCACTAAGGCGTTGCTCTACGAGAAGTTTTTCTAATTCAGAAATCTTCTTGGCGTCGAAGATTTTGAATCAAGGGGGAGTGTTAGTGAATGATTCAAATATGAAATAATCCAAACGTTAAGTGGAACTGTTCAGCTGTACTATTAGTGGCTGGCCTAGTGTGTAGGAGTTTATATCTCCTCTTTATTAGCTTTTGTTTCCTAGTCTTTAGGCTAGCAACGGAAGTACTCCAGCCTATATAAAGGCTTTACATTGAATAAACCAAACACAGATTATTCTATCAACTCAAGACAGATTATTCTATCAACACAACTTGTTCTTTGATCGTACAAGAACAGTGCTCTTTGTTTTGCTCTTTGTTGATTGCTTGCTGGCGTATTTGGTTTAGTTCTTCTCTCCATTAATATTTACTTAACTCATTACTATTACTTGTTATTTTGTTTCTAACATATATATATATATATATATATATATATATATATATATATATATATATATATATATATATATATATATAATCATTAATAACAATAATAATAATAAAGCTGGAAGAAGGGAGTCTTCGACGGCTTCCTTTGGTCTCTGGCGATAGGAGCTCGCATGTAGGTTCCGGAAGAGGTCGGGCATCAGTTGCCGAGCAGAAGGAGAAGGAGTCGAGTAGAAGGAGGGGATGGGCCGGGTGACGAGCGAAGGTGCACTGGCTTGGCGAGTTCGTCAGGAGGCTGATAAGCCAGGGCGAGTGATGGCATTCGTGGGGAGGCGGGGCGAGGAGTAAAGTGGTGTGGGTGAAACTAGGTGGTCGCGGTGGCGAGGATGGCACTGCAGGGGGTTGGTCTCTGCTGTAGTGGTTCATCAAGACTCAACGAGCTTGGGATTATATGCATGGTCGTCATGGAAGATTGCTCGATGGCGAGCTCGTTGTCGGTATGCAGATGCCACGATGGGATTTCGCTAGGCAGTATCGGTTTCAGAGTGCTAGGAATTTCAGGAAGCTGTTGTTCATAAAAGATTGCAGCATAGATCCATGGAAATGAGTATTAATATAACGTATACAGAGAGAAAGTAAAGACGATATATGGCAGCATCTTAATTAATAAAAAACTGATTAAGCAAGCAAAAAAAAGATAAACCCAAAGTCAGCCAACACCGGACACTCTTTATTTTGGAACTTAAAATCCCACCGCCTCCCTCTCCTCCTATAACCAAGAGAGAAACCATTTATTCAACTTTCCTTTTTCTCATTCACCGAAGCTAGCAATTCTGTTATTGCCCATGGCCATGTCTTGCTTACTCATCATTATCTTCTTCTTGTCAAATACAAGACTACTTTTCTTGTCCACCAACGATACCGATGCCGTCGCTGCCTTCCGCGCCCTGTTCAACGCCCACGGTAACTTGGCCTCCAACTGGATCGGCCATGACGGCTGATCGTTGCACTATGTCGGTGTCGGCTGGTCCGAAAGATTTGCCAGGGTCACCTCCCTCTCCCTCCCTTCTCTCAACCTCTGTAGGCTCCTCGGCAAGGTCAACGACACCCTCTCACCTGACTCCCTCTCGGCTATCCTCAAGCTCCACCTCTCCGCCAATGACTTCTCTGAACGCATCCCGATGGCAATCGCCCTCCTCGTCCGCCTCGACCTCTCCGACAAAACATCAACAGACCCATACCGGACACTGCACTTGCCAGCCTCAGTACCGACCTCGAAGACTCCCTTCTTCCCGCTTTGTCTGATCGGATGAGTTTTGGAATTAAAATATATTAAAAATTATAATATAATATGAGAGAAGGAGAGAGAAGACAACAAAAAAGAAAGAGGAGAAGATGGAATTTTTTCCAAGTAGGATTGGGATGCACCATATGAAAGGCGTTCAAGCCTACTAGAGCAGAATTGATATACAATTCTGCTGTAGTATGTTTGCACGGTTATCATATGGTGCATCCTAATCCTATGTGTAAAAAATTCATTCCATCTTCTCTTTTTGCTTTGCTGTTATCTTCTCTCTCTCCTCTATACTTATATTACATTTTTTAATATATTTTAATTCCAAAACTCATTGGATCAAATAAAGCGGGAAGAAGGGAGTCTTCGACGGCTTCCTTTGGTCTTTGGCGTTGGGAGCTTGCATGTAGGTTCTGAAAGAGGTCGGGCATCAGTTGTCGAGCAGAAGGAGAAGGAGTCGAGTAGAAGGAGGGGATGGGCCGGGTCATGATCGAAGGTGCACTGGCTTGGCGAGTTCGTCAAGAGGCCGGTAAGTCAGGGCGGGTGATGGCATTCGTGGGGAGGCGAGGCGAGGAGTACAGTGGTGTGGGTAAAACTAGGAGGTCGCGGTGGCGAGGATGGCGCTGCTGGGTGTTGGTCTCTGCTTGAGTGGTTCAAGACTCAACGAGCTTGGGATTATATGCATGGTCTGCACTGCATGGGAGATTGCTCAATGGCGAGCTCGTAGTCGGTATGCAGATGCAACGATGGGATTTCGCTAGGCAGTATCGATTTCAGAGTGCTGGGAATTTCAGGAAGCTATTGTTCATAAAAGATTGCAGCATAGATCCACGGAAATGAGTATTAATATAATATAAACAGAGAGAAAGTGAAGACGATTTATGGCAGCATCTTAATTAAGAACAAACTGATTAAGCAAACAAAAAAGATAGACGCAAAGTCAGCCAACACCGGATACTCTTTATTTTGGAACTTAAAATCCTACCTCCTCCCTCTCCCCTATAACCAAGAGAGAAACCATTTATTCAACTTTCCTTTTTCTCATTCACTGAAGCTAGCAATTCTGCTATTGCCTATGGCCATGTCTTGCTTACTCATCATTATCTTCTTCTTGTCAAATACAAGACTATTTTTCTTGTCCACCAACGATACCGACACCGTCGCTGCCTTGCGTGCCCCGGTCAACGCCCACGATAACCTGGCCTCTAATTAGACCGGCCATGACGGCGGCTGATCATTGTACTGTGTCGGTGTCGGCTGCTCCGAAAGATTCGCCAGGGTCACCTTCCTCTCCCATTCTCTCAACCTCCGTAGGCCCCTCGGCCAGGTCAACGACACCCTCTCGGCCATCCTTAAGCTCCACCTCCATCCTTAAGCTCCACCTCTCCGCCAATGACTTCTCCAGACGCATCCCGATGGTAATTACCCTCCTTGTCCGCCTCAACCTCTCCGACAAAACATCGACGGGCCCGTACCGGACACCGCGCTTGTGAGCCTCAGCGTCGATCTCGAGTCCGTCGAAGACTCCCTTCTTCCTGCTTTGTTTAATCGAATGAGTTTTGGAATTAAAATATATTAAAAAATATAATATAGTAGTATAGAATGAGAGAGAAGATAACAGAAAAGCAAGAGGACAAGATGGAAAGTTTTCCACGTAGGATTGGGATGCACCATATGAAAGGCGTACAAGCCTACTAGAGCAGAATTGATATTCAATTTTGTGGGATGCACCATATGAAAGGCGTACAAGCCTACTAGAGCATAATTGAATATCAATTCTGCTCTAGTAGGCTTGTACGCGCTTCATATGGTGCATCTCAATCCTACGTGGAAAAAATTCCATCTTTTCCTCTTGCTTTTCTGTTATCTTCTCTCTTTCTATCCTATTATATTATATTTTTTAATATTTTTTAATTCCAAACTTCATCCGATCAAACAAAGCGGGAAGAAGGGAGTCTTCGACGGCTTCGAGGTCGGCGCTGAGGCTGGCAAGCGTGGTGTCCTTTTATTATTTTTGTACTTGTTGTAGGATTTCTTGTTCATATTGTTCATGTTCCCATTGATCATTGCTTTAAGTGTTTTATTGTTTTATATTGTAGTTGTATCATGTTGGTTTAAACTTGTACTTGTTCCAATGCTGACTGGATATTTTTTCAGTTGACACTCTTGATGACTTGTTGTCTTGCTTTGGGTTCCTTCGAGTGGAGTTAGAGGTATCTTGGAGGCCAACCATAGATTTCAGTTAGATTAGATGGTTCTTGAATTAAAATATTTAGCGGGTTTGTTCCTGAATATTATTTGATGTTTTATTAGATTTGTAAATTGAACAGTTATTGTGAATGAGCAAATAAAATGATTTTTGTGAGTAGATGTTATGTTGATGATTGATATTAAGGTCTAGACAGCGTATTACCATCAATTCTGTGGCGTAGGCTGGACTTGGCCACGTACTCGTATCCCGAGAAGTGGGAGCGGGTCGTGACAATATCGGTGATCGGCACTTCCTTTCGAACAATGCCTTGTACGATGCTATCTGTATGCTGGCTTGGTAACTATTATTATAGGAGAATTCAACCAAATGTAATTTGTCTTTGTAACTCCTGTTCCCAAATTTTCAAAATTTATACTATTTTTTTTATTCTTAAAAATCATTGTGTTGGAAAAATATATTTTCGTTTATAGGTAATTTCGAATGACAAAAAGATTTTGCCAAAATTAGTTTTAAATAGGATTTGTATTTATGAAAGCATATCTTTAAAATACTTAATTTATTATCAATTATCTCTAGGATTTGAATTAATAGAACCTATTATAAATATTATTTGATAATGTTAGATATTATTTTTAAATTGTTATTATGGATTAATATTTGATTAATATATAAACTATTGGATTTGATTAAATATTTATTTGATTTATGGAAAGATTTGGTCATGGATTCTACTCCTTACCTATTTAGGAATCTCCCATCTCATTTAAGGGAGCCTTTTCTTACTTTTTTTCTACAAATTTTCCCAACCCAATTCCATAACCATCTTTATGTCCGCACGTCTCAACCACGATTAGACATCCACCATCATTACCATGTCGTGTACCGTGTCCATGTCCCTATTTTTTATCGTTATTTTTATTACAAGTTACATTATCTGTCATATCCTACAAACCCCGGACACGACCTCGACATGATCTTTCTGTATCATGCAGGAACCAGGACATGTGGACACGACAGAGCCCTAACCCTAGTCCTAGCCCAAGACTGCAACCATTGTCTTCTCGTCGCGATCGACGACTGAAGCCAAGCGCCGCTGCTGTCACGCCCCGCTCCCGCAGGAGCGATCGTCCTCGCTAAGGCGTGATGCCGCACGGGCCTAGGTTGCGCCCGTGCAAGGCTAAGTCCAGAAACGACCGATTTGAGCTAGGCCACAGAGTCGCACAGAGTGTCCCCATTTGCAGCGGAAAGTAAATGAACACAAATTGAAGTGAATTCAACTCTTTATTGATATCCAAGAAGTTTACAAGCGGCGTTAGGACGAGTTTACAAGTCTCTCAAGCTCTCTCTCTCTCTGAAACATAAAAGGCGTGCCAAGTGGCTTACAAGATGGAATGATTCATGGCGATGTTCCGATACATTAGGTCCTGTATATGGTGCTCCAGCTCCTTGTAACACTCCAAGGCTCCAGAGATAGCTCCGCGCCTTAGCACGTTCGAGGAAGCTCCGTACCCGATGACGTCTCCTGCATCCTGCAAGCAGACTGTGGGATTATCAGTACATTGTTATGCACTGGTGGGGAGGCTAGCTCGCCCACAATGCTATCATTATCAAACACGTTCTATTTACTTTTGTGCATCTCTATCATTCATTGTCTTTCTAATCTTGCCTTAGGATCAATTTTATGGCATATTTCATAGCCTATCTCGTGTTGCCAATTTCAAGTGTCGCATGGAAATACATACATGACTTACCCATACTTACCGTCCGGCCTTTCCTGTTCAATGTAAACCAAGTTAGTTAATAATTCCTATATTTCAACTTAATATGATTCACGTAAACATTCAGTTACAAGGGCGCGTTCCTGCCTTAGATTCTAACCCATCGTAGGCTTGTTTTCAAATTCATTTGCACGAAGTACTCTTTATCATTTGGTGCGTTACATTTCAAGCCTATTCATAAGGCGCTTCATTCAGTTAACTTTAGACTACTTTGATTTCAATGCAAAGACTTGCACGTGGATTGCCACCAGCAAAGCCCACCTAAATCTATATGCACCGGTCGTTGGCATGTCAGCCATTTTGGACATTTTCCCCTATGGCATTCTTATCTATCAAGCGTGATGGCTCGTACACCTTGATAGACTATTGAATAACTGGCCGTACGTTTGGTTATGTGCCCAAGCCCGCACACCTGTCTGCCCGTAGGCTATGATTCCGCCTAGGCCGGCCACGAAAATGTCGTTCGTTGCCCTTGGAATTCCTTTTCACTCGTGCACGAGCTGTCCACGACCATTTTGTATTTTATTGTCATTTTAACTTAACGGCTGTCTTTGAGCCATAGGCTAACCCTTAGCCATAATGCATTATCGACCAGGTTGGCGTCCGTATAGCACGGGTAGCGAGCCCCGTTGTACGTGTCCGTCATACCTGTCGCTAACCATTCCTTTCCTTTTTATCTTTTATTCATTCATTCTTTCTTTCACTTGTTTGTTCGTTCATTGATTCATTCACGTATTCATTCTTTTATTCGTTGGCTCATTCATTCACTTATCCATTCATTCTTTCATTCACATATTATGCAACTCCCCGTACGGGAGTTGCCTTGGCGACCCATCGGTCCCATAATCTTTCAATGTTGCTATACTCTACTTGGAACGACTATGTTGATAGTCTTCCCGTTTCATTGTTGTAATCTATTCATTGTTTTATTGTTGAACGCGTAAGGGACTTGAACGTAAGCTTGTGCCGTAGCACGAGCATGGAGTGCGGTGCTAGAGTTCTCATATTTTCTATGTTCTTTTCCATATTCTATACAAGCATATAAGATGGGATTATTCCCTTAGCTAGGTTCGTTGAGTCATTTATTAGCATGCGCAGTGTTATCGCCTAGCGATTCTAGCAATAGTGTCCGTATTGTTATGTGTCTAGGCTAAGCAAAGATGGGTTCATCGGAGCCACCCACCTTAGCGATGTTCGCATCGGCCGAGCGATAGTTCGAGCGCGCCTTTGAAAGTCTAAGTCGGGATTCATCTTGACGGGCCAATATAAGTCTTGTATCGAATTCTTCATCAGGTCGATGCCAACTCTTCGGATCGACGGCTCGTTTGAGTCGTTGCACTTGCCTGTTTGAATCGGCGTTCCGCTAGGGCGGAGCGGGTCATTACATAATACACCACTCAAAATAAGTCTCATCCTCGAGACTTCCTGAGTGCAGGTCATCCTACCGTTCCTTGACTCGTGTCATCGTATTTTATAGACAATTTTATCGAACGGCCCTATCGTTCGATAGCATCGAACCAAGCTCGTTACTGTCATGACCCGTACCCTAGAGTTAGGGCACGAGAACGTAACAACGCCCAGCCTACGCCGCAGTATCGGCGGTAGAACGCTGTCCTAGGTCTCAATGCATCTAATAGTATAAGACTAAACAGTTTATACTCCCCGAATGGGGGTGACATAGCAGAATGTAAACTCAATCACATCTAAGGTAGAGCATAGAGGAAGATAGATAAAATATGAAATCGAAAAGAGATACAACAGATAGAAGTCTAAGTGTCTAAGATACAAACTCAGAATACATCTCAAAATCCAAATACAGTAATCCATAAATACAACTCAAGATGACTGAAAATAAACTATAAGCAAAAACCCTAGCTATATATGCAACCTCTACTGTGTCTCCTCTAGGCTAGCAGGCAATCCCAGGCCATCTGTAAAATTTATCAACAGGTCCAGTCAGGACAGGAACGAGTACATTACATCTCAACAGTTCATAGCAGGTTAGAAAATATAATCATGCAGTAAAGTAAGATACAGGTACTGAAAGAAATGCTATATGTAAACAGATCTAGAGAGCTGTAATAGAAATATCTACTATAAATAGAGAACTAACATGTGGCTAGTGAGTCAGAGTACAACATGGACATGTAAATGGCATGGGATAATTCTGATGCTACACTATGGAATGATTCTGATGCTACACTACTGGTGTATTATTCACATGTCCACTTCTACTCCCCCGTACCCCCAATCAATACACAAGGATCCAACCAGGTTATGTTATGATACTATGTACAGCCCCCGAAGGGTGGTAAGCCTCCGAAAGGTGATAGCCCCCGAAGGGTGATAGCCTCCGATAGCCCCCGAAGGGTGATAGCCTCCGAAAGGTGATAGCCCCCGAAGGGTGATAGCCCCCGAAGGGTGGTACATAGTAGACCCATAAATGGGATAAGGATTCCAGGAAGACTCTGTGATCATAAGAGTATATGTCACAAGTGATCGAAGAATCAACGAAGCATAGTGATACGCTATGTAAGTGAAACGCACAGAACATAGAGTACCCGATGCTCCCTAAGGATAACATCTCAAGAAAGGATCCATATAGTACCAATCCGTGTGACCAACATGACAGTACAAGTAAAGTAATCTACCGCAGGAAATAATTCTAAGCATGATATGAAATGATCAGAGAATGTACTCGCCTGATATCTGAATATCCAAGATAAAGATACTGTCCGAGGAGAGGTGTCTGGCTCCTAATTAAAACAGCACAAGTTACAACATGTCCAGAAGGGTAATATAAAGCACTATAATGCATTCTACATGAATCTAGGTCAAACTAGGCCAAAGTCAACCCTTGGTCAACTCTGGTCAACTGCACTAGTCAAACTAGGTCAAACTAGGTCATGTCCTAACCCAGCAAGTCTTACTAGGCCTAACCAAGACTATCCTACCAAGCACACATCAATACAAGGCTATACAAGCCAACATACACCCAACTCTATATAGCATGCAATTATTCAATACTCAAATAGGCAAGAATTCACATTGGATATACACTTGGTAATCTATTACTTTAAGCTATATATGTCTACACATATATACACATGCATATATTGGTATTCAACATTAGGTCTATAATCATGGCATTTTAAATGGTTATATAAACTTATATATTACAACACAATATGCTAACATATATATAATATACATACATAGCTAATTTAACTATATTCATAAATACTTATTTAAGAGGCTATGTATGTGTATGTGAACATGGCAAAAGGGCAAGTGAGGGTTAAATAGGCATACATAATGTATACATATCAAAGAGTGTCAAAGTGTAAGTGAACAATGTGTCAAGTGTGATAGTGTCAATATAGTGTAAGGGGGTACATGAGGTAATATAGGATTTGTGTTAACATAGAACATTACATCTCATTAACTTGTATATTGCATACATTATATCTATTATTACATTATATTCATGCTTGCATTCATTCATCATTCATTTATTCTCTTGTACCACTATATGCACCATACATTACATACTATGGAACCTACATATTCATTATAAGTCATACTTATACATGCTTATATTAGATAGGATACTTACACCTCATACATTATTTATTTAAACATTTACTCATGCTTGTATTCTCTATTTAATTACATAATGTATATACATTAACATGGGTTAAAATCAAATAGAACATTATATTACACACAAGGGTGCACAAAATGCATATGCCGAATAGTAACTCCTACTAATAATCAATACTGTACCATCTTAGCATGAATTAAAATCTAGGATTAAAGTATGTTATAGATCTATGTGTTAGCTTTCCGAAACTTCAAACGGATCGCGTTTTCGTTTCTGGAAACTCCCGGAATCTCGAAAATACCGAGAACGCGTTTGTCTTTCGTACAGCTGACACTCAAATAATACTCCAGAAAGTTATAGAAAGAATTAGGCCTATTAATACATGTTTTTGGAAAGCTAACTTCAATACGCTTCTTTTAAAAAAAACGGAAGATTAAACTGAGCTTTGAGCTAGAAGTTATGACATTTCTAAGTTAGGGCTGAAATTAAAAACGTGGATAAAAATCATGACGGATTTGGGTTGTTTGGGACAAAAGAACACAAGTATATAACATAATATATCAAGAACTCACTCTCTACACTAATATATATATGAGACACTATAGAACACATCTCCAATACAAAAATATGAGATTAAACATGTAATAATTCATTCATACATAACAACAACACATAGTGTGTCCAAATTTGGGATTTTCCCACATGGACACAACCACAACACAAAGGACACTCCTATGACCTCCAAATGGACACGAAATAGACACAAATGGAGATACAACCATGGGGGTCATTCCTATGGGTTCAAAATAGAACAATATGTATGAGGAAATGAAAAGAAGAATGAATTTATACCTTCCGGTAGATCGAATCGAAGAAAAGCCTTCCCGGAGCGACACCGACACGTAGAGATTCCAAAAGGACACGAACGAGCTCCGAATCCTCCCAATCTTGGGTAACTTCCTCCTTGGCTAGAATGGAGAAGGAAAGAAGAAGATTTGGTGGTGAAATAGAAGGATTTGGTGGAGAAATTGCTAGGGATTGCTCTCTAGGAATTTGGGGAAGAACAAAAGAGAGAGTGTGGATGAGAATAATGAAATGAACTTGAGCCTATCCTCTCCCAAAGTGGCTGGCCATATGGGGCTATTTGTCCTATTATGGTAAGGTCCAAAATGCCCCCACTAACCTATTCTATGAGTATTAGGAAAGGGCTAATTGGTTGGGACTAAATTAGTCATTCTAAAGTCTCTAATCACACTAACCTTATCCATAATAATTAGTCTAACCTCTAACTAAAATATTTCTATCATGTGGACTAAAATTAATATAATGTGGGCCATGCCTAACTAGTGTGTGGGTCCCACTAGAGTCAAACTACCCCCGGGTCCCCGTTTCAAGTCGGATTGAGTTGAAATTCGAACCCGACTCAAATAACCCCAAAACAATATCATAAATAATAAAATAATATCAAAATAATTCAAAGAGGTCAAATGCAAAAATATCCTTAGGCCAAAAATGACATTAAAATATCATAATCACATGGTTAGGCTCTAGGTCAAACAGTCTCTAGGGTTTCACTAGCAAAACGTCAAAACCACAAGTCATTGATTTAAATAATTTTAAAATAATTTAAAATCACCAAAAATCATATCATAAATTAAATATTATTATTAAAATAATTATAAACACGAAATTTCAAAATTACCCTCATTTGGGAAACTGGGTGCTACAACTCTACAAACCTTAGAAAAATTTCGTCCTCGAAATTTAAGATTGACAGTACTCCTTCTAGAGCCTCTAACCTACCCAATATCTAAGGTAACACTTCCTAACACTGGAATAATAAACGGACATCTAAAAAGTGTCAATCTAGGAATACCTCTAATACTGCTCTGCTGTACGGCGGTAATGGAACTTCAATAAAATATGGACTGGAACCTATATCCAAGGGACTGGACCTATTTTAAAGTGGTCTTAACTAAGAATGAAAAGGAACTGATCATAGGCTATAGGTATGCTCAAACTATTATCTTCCTATTAACCATCTATTAATACATTCTATTACCAGAGGAACGATGCATTACTAAGACATATAGGCCCCTATCTCTCATAACACATTTATACTCACCAAAAGACTAGTACATCCTATCAAGGCTGATACTATAATCTCTCATAAATCTCATAAGCTACATGTTTATAGACACACATCCCCACATCAAGGACTAACCCATATATATCTACAACTGATACTAATGGGATGACGTCCCTATTTCCCAACAATCAAGGTCAAATTTTTTTTTATCTAAATCATGCAATTTGAAGGAATAGTATATAAGGTCAGGGCATACCGTAGAAGTTGGAAGTCTCACCTGGGTACACTAATCATTCTAGGTTAAAACAGTATTATGGTATCAACACACAAACAATCTAGGGTGTCCTAATTGAGAAGGTAAGGGAACAAAAATCATCAAGGTTGTAGGGCTGTCTACCATCCTATATGAAAATTGGTCATTAACAAGCAACTAAGAAATTATTAAATGGTTACTATTCCAGAAAATGGCAAAAATTGAAAATTTAGGCACAACAAATCACAAATAGATTTTTGTCTTGACACGATCTAAGTTGATCAATTTCGGGATAAAACGAGATTTGGGCAAGAAGGGAAATCAATGAAATCAAAGTATGAGCACGAGCATCCAATGCTGGAGGTTCAGGTCATGATTAAATTTAATTCGACTGAGTACGAATACGAGGTTCATAGGCGATGAAAAGATTTCAAGGAGAATTGTCAAGGCTGTCGCGAATGAGACTCTAGGGTCAAGTTTAACTATGTCTCCATTCTCGTAGATTGATACATGAAAAAGCGAACCAAAGTACAATAGGTTGATCAGACCATCATGTACCGGTTCTGATTAGACAATATGTTAGTGGGTGGCCACCCAATAAAATATGTCATGACCAAGCTCGAAAATAGATAAGCTTGCAAAACTAAGGCTAATTTAGCAGCACAAGATATAAGGGTGGTAATGATGAAAGGAATTACATAGTCCAAGTTTCTTAACCAACGGGTCAAGTAATCAGATAAGGTACAAGGTTAAGCATCTAAGGAAACAAGAAGAACACCATCACATGTCGGGTCGAAAGAATTAAGTCAAGGCTGGATTTCTAATTGAAATAAGAAGAAATTTAGTATAATGGTAGAGGTTATAGTTTAGCCAGTTGACCAGAAAATTATATCAAGAAAATAGAGTACAAGAAGACGGGTTTTAGTGGGACGTGATATACCTACACGAAGGTGAGCTCGTCTAGGTCTTGCATATAAGATTTGTTGGAGGGTAACAGCTAGTATTACATTCCGAATATCAAAGTCATGATAAGGAACGTCAAGGATCTCAATTAGAAAGTGGGAGTTCAAGAGGTGGTAATTAATGCACAAAAATAATGAAGATCGAGTTAGTCATCTGCTTCTGATACTCTTAAGTTCATCTGGTCATAACTTGCCAATCATATCTTTACCTCACCAGTCTCCATATGAAAATTTAACCTTTACTTAAACCCTTACCATGACTACCGTAGGCAATTCCCAATTTCCAAACATCACTCTTGAAGCACAGCCCTCACATTTAGGAATCAACATTAACCATTTATTTAAATTTCTAAGTTCTTTCACCTTGTCTTAAATTTGACCCAAAATCTCTAAATCCCGTTTACGAATTCCTTGAACTTGTTCAAATTGTTCTCCTCGTATTATTTAATTTAAATCTCTAGGCCTTACAAAACTTATCTTTCATCAAAAAATTAACTTTCGTATTTTTTTCGACATACACCCTTGAATATTATTCTCCTAAAAATATTTTACAACAATCTCTAAACTTCCATAACTTTGTGCTCTCTCTATCCCTAGTCATTTCCTCGCAACATCTTGTTTAATATCCTTATTAAACACAATTAACTTCTCTTTTCCATCACTAACCTTCTACATAGCCTCAGAGTAAAAGTTTTCCCCAGAATCAATAACCAAGATTTTCTAAGTTCTCAAAACTAGGTTGACCTCTGATATCCTCATTAGTTTTGAATACACCTATAAACTATCTCATAACCCCAAAATTTCTCTAAATGTAATTGTTTTCAGATTGGCAGTATACATCTCTTTATTCTATTCGAGACCTTTACCACATTTCTATCTCAAGTTTCCATATGGAACACTCCACATTTGATTTCCTTTAGATCATCATAAAATAACCAGTTACGTCTTCTCTGAGCTACATAATTTACGTCACTTCCTTAGCCTTCCCCATGCAAAAGATACGAAGATTCAAGAATTTCGATGTACATCTGGTAGGGACGACAAGATATGGGTAATTAATGTAATGAGACAGAGTTTAAGATAAGAGGTAAATAAGAATGCAAGGGAATAATGGCGAGAAAGAATAATGAAGATATGTTACTTCTCATCGGTTCAAACGAGAGGAACCCATCAAGCTTAAATTCAATAGCAAGGAATGAGGGTGAATCCAAACAAGAGGAAAAGGAATTCCAATTGAAGTTCAAAATAAGTTTCTCAGGGGTCGTCCCAGAAATCTCTCAAAGAATCCTAAGTGTGATTGAGTACCTTGGATTTGAAAATATTAATCTAAATACAAAATTAAATCAACAACTACAAAATTTTATCAAAATTATCAACTAATACCAGGATTCAAAGTTCTACAATGAATCCACAAAATCAAATTCAAATTAAGGAAAAAAAGGTGAATCAAAACAAGGAAAAGGAGTTTAAATCGGAATTCAAAATGAGATTCTCAAGGGTCATCCCAGGAATCTTTCAAGGAATCCTAACAGTGATTGAGTATCCTCTCATCCTAACACCTTAATTTATATATCCTATAGCAGGCTCGTAGTAGTACAACTAAGTCGTTGCGCTACTACGAAATTGCACTAATGCGAATCTCGACCTGCATGGGCCACCACTAAAAACGTGTCACGACCCGTACCCTAGAGTTAGGGCACGAGAACGTAACAACGCCCAGCCTACGCCGCAGTGTCGGCAGTAGAACGCTGTCCTAGGTCTCAATACATCTAACAGTGTAAGACTAAACAGTTTATACTCCCCGAATGGGGGTGACATAGCAGAATGTAAACTCAATCACATCTAAGGTAGAGCATAGAGGAAGATAGATAAAACATGAAATCGAAAAGAGATACAACAGATAGAAGTCTAAGTGTTTAAGATACAAACTCAGAATACATCTCAAAACCCAAATACAGTAATCCATAAATATAACTCAAGATGACTGAAAATAAACTATAAGCAAAAATCCTAGCTATCTATGCAATCTCTACTGTGTCTCCTATAGGCTAGCAGGCAATCCCAGGCCATCTGTAAAATTTATCAACAGGTCCAGTCAGGACAAGAATGAGCACATTACATCTCAACAGTTCATAGCAGGTTAGAAAATATAATCATACAGTAAAGTAAGATACAGGTACTGAAAGAAATGCTATATGTAAACAGATCTAGAGAGCTGTAATAGAAATATCTACTATAAATAGAGAACTAACATGTGGCTAGTGAGTCGGAGTACAACATGGACATGTAAATGGCATGGGATGATTCTGATGCTACACTATGGAATGATTCTGATGCTACACTACTGGTGTATTATTCACATGTCCACTTCTACTCCTCCGTACCTCCAATCAATACACAAGGATCCAACCAGGTTATGTTATGATACTATGTACAGCCCCCGAAGGGTGGTAAGCCTCCGAAAGGTGATAGCCCCCGAAGGGTGATAGCCTCCGAAAGGTGATAGCCCCCGAAGGATGATAGCCTCCGAAAGGTGATAGCCCCCGAAGGGTGATAGCCCCCGAAGGGTGGTACATAGTAGACCCATAAATGGGATAAGGATTCCAGGAAGACTCTGTGATCATAAGAGTATATGTCACAAGTGATCGAAGAATCAACGAAGCATAGTGATACGCTATGTCAGTGAAACGCACAGAACATAGAGTACCCGATGCTCCCTCAGGATAACATCTCAAGAAGGGATCTATATAGTACCAATCCGTGTGACCAACGTGACAGTACAAGTAAAGTAATCTACCGCAGGAAATAATTCTGAGCAGGATATGAAATGATCAGAGAATGTACTCGCCTGATATCTGAATTTCCAAGGTAAAGATACTGTCCGAGGAGAGGTGTCTGGCTCCTAATTAGAACAGCACAAGTCACGATATGTCCAGAAGGGTAATATAAAGCACTACAATACATTCTACATGAATCTAGGCCAAACTAGGCCAAAGTCAACCCTTGGTCAACTCTGGTCAACTGCACTAGTCAAACTAGGTCAAACTAGGTCATGTCCTAACCCAACAAGTCTTACTAGGCCTAACCAAGACTATCCTAGCAAGCACACATCAATACAAGGCTATACAAGCCAACATACACCCAACTCTATATAGCATGCAATTATTCAATACTCAAATAAGCAAGAATTCACATTGGATATACACTAGGTAATCTATTACTTTAAGCTATATATGTCTACATATGCATATATTGGTATTCAACATTAGGTCTATAATCATGGCATTTTAAATGGTTATATAAACTTATATATTACAACACAATATGCTAACATATATATAATATACATACATAGATAAGTTAACTATATTCATAAATACTTATTTAAGAGGCTATGTGTGTGTATGTGAACATGGCAAAGGGACAAGTGAGGGTTAAATGGGCATACATAGTGTATACATATCAAAGAGTGTCAAAGTGTAAGTGAACAATGTGTCAAGTGTGATAGTGTCAACATAGTATAAGGGGGTACATGAGGTAATATAGGATTTGTGTTAACATAGAACATTACATCTCATTAACTTGTATATTGTATACATTACAACTATTATTACATTACATTCATGCTTGCATTCATTCATCATTCATTTATTCTCTTGCACCACTATATGCACCATACATTACATACTATGGAACCTACATATTCATTACAAGCCATACTTATACATGCTTATATTTGATAGGATACTTACACCTCATACATTATTTATTTAAACATTTACTCATGCTTGCATTCTCTATTTAATTACATAATGTATATACATTAACATGAGTTAAAATTAAATAGAACATTATATTACACACAAGGGTGCACAAAATGCATATGCCGAATAGTAACTCCTACTAATAATCAATACTGTACCATCTCAGTATGAATTAAAATCTAGGATTAAAGTATGTTATAGATCTATGTGTTAGCTTTCCGAAACTTTAAACGGATCGCATTTTCGTTTCCGAAAACTTCCGGAATCGCGAAAACATCGAGAACGCGTTTGTCTTTCGTACAGCTGACACTCAAATAATTCTCCAGAAAGTTACACAAAGAATTAGGCCTATTAATACATGTTTTTGGAAAGCTAACTTCAATACGCTTCTTCTAAAAAAACGGAAGATTAAACCGAGCTTTGAGCTAGAAGTTATGATATTTCTAAGTTAGGGCTGAAATTAAAAAGGTGGATAAAAATCATGACGAATTTGGGTAGTTTGAGACAAAAGAACACAAGTATATAACATAATATATCAAGAACTCACTCTCTACAATAATATATATATATATATATATATGAGACACTATAGAACACATCTCCAATACAAAAATATGAGATTAAACATGTAATAATTCATTCATACATAACAACAACACATAGTGTGTCCAAATTTGGGATTTTCCCACATGGACACAACCACAACACAAAGGACACACCTATGACCTCCAAATGGACATAAAATGGACACAAATAGAGATACAACCATAGGGGTCATTCCTATCGGTTCAAAATAGACCTATATGCATGAGGAAATGGAAAGGAGAAGGGATTTATACCTCCCGGTATATCGAATCGAAGAAAAGCCTTCCCGGAGCGACACCGACACGTAGAGATTCCAAAAGGACACGAACGAGTTCCGAATCCTCCCAAACTTGGGTAGCTTCCCCCTTGGCTAGAATGAAGAAGGAAAGAAGAACGTTTGGTGGCAAAATGGAAGGATTTGGTGGAGAAATTGCTAGGGATTGCTCTCTAGAAATTTGGGGAAGAACAAAAGAGAGAGTGTGGATGAGAATAATGAAATGAACTTGAGCCTATCCTCTCCCAAAGTGGCTGGCCATATGGGGCTATTTGTCCTATTATGGTAAGGTCCAAAATGCCTCCACTAACCTATTCTATGAGTATTAGGAAAGGGCTAATTGGTTGGGGCTAAATTAGTCATTCTAAAGTCTCTAATCACACTAACCTTATCCATAATAATTAGTCTAACCTCTAACTAAAATATTTCTATCATGTGGACTAAAATTAATATCATGTGGGCCATGCCTAACTAGTGTGTGGGTCCCACTAGAGTCAAACTACCCCCGGGTCCCCGTTTCAAGTCGGATTGAGTTGAAATTCGAACCCGACTCAAATAACCCCAAAACAATATCATAAATAATAAAATAATATCAAAATAATTCAAAGAGGTCAAATGCAAAAATATCCTTAGGCCAAAAATGACATTAAAATATCATAATCACATGGTTAGGCTCTAGGTCAAACAGTCTCTAGGGTTTCACTAGCAAAACGTCAAAACCACAAGTCATTGATTTAAATAATTTTAAAATGATTTAAAATCACCAAAAATTATATCATGAATTAAATATCATTATTAAAATAATTATAAACACAAAATTTCAAAATTACCCTCATTTGGGAAACTGGGTGCTACAACTCTACCCACCTAAGAAAAATTTCGTCCTCGAAATTTAAGATCGACAATACTCCTTCTAGAGCCTCTAACCTACCCAATATCTAAGGTAACACTTCCTAACACTGGAATAATAAACGGACATCTAAAAAGTGTCAATCTAGGAATACCTCCAATACTGCTCTGCTGTACGGCGGTAATGGAACTTCAATAAAATATGGACTGGAACCTATATCCAAGGGACTGGACCTATTTTAAAGTGGTCTTAACTAAGGATGAAAAGGAACTGATCATAGGCTATAGGTATGCTCAAACTATTATCTTCCTATTAACCATCTATTAATACATTCTATTACCATAGGAACGATGCATTACTAAGACATATAGGTCCCTATGTCTCATAACACATTTATACTCACCAAAAGACTAGTACATCCTATCAAGGCTGATACTATAATCTCTCATAAATCTCATAAGCTACATGTTTATAGACACACATCCCCACATCAAGGACTAACCCATATATATCTACAACTGATACTAATGGAGTGACGTCCCTATTTCCCAACAATCAAGGTCAAATTTTTTTTTTTATCTAAATTATGCAATTTGAAGGAATAGTATACAAGGTCAGGGCATACCGTAGCAGTTGGAAGTCTCACCTGGGTACACTAATCATTCTAGGTTAAAACAGTATTATGGTATCAACACACAAACAATCTAGGGTGTCCTAATTGAGAAGGTAAGGGAACAAAAATCATCAAGGTTGTAGGGCTGTCTACCATCCTATATGAAAATTGGTCATTAACAAGCAACTAAAAAATTATTAAAAGGTTACTATTCCAGAAAATGGCAAAAATTGAAAATTTAGGCACAACAAATCACAAATAGATTTTTGTCTTGACACGATCTAAGTTGATCAATTTCGGAATAAAACGAGATTTGGACAAGAAGGGAAATTAATAAAATCAAAGTATGAGCACGAGCATCCAATGATGGAGGTTCAGGTCATGATTAAATTTAATTCGACTGAGTACGAATACGAGGTTCATAGGCGATGAAAAGATTTCAAGGAGAATTGTCAAGGCTGTCGCGAATGAGACTCTAGGGTCAAGTTTAACTATGTCTCCATTCTCGTAGATTGATACATGAAAAAGCGAACCAAAGTGCAATAGGTTGATCAGACCATCATGTACCGGTTCTGATTAGACAATATGTTAGTGGGTGGCCACCCAATAAAATATGTCATGACCAAGCTCGAAAATAGATAAGCTTGCAAAACTAAGGCTAATTTAGCAGCACAAGATATAAGGGTGGTAATGATGAAAGGAATTACATAGTCCAAGTTTCTTAACCAACGGGTCAAGTAATCAGATAAGGTACAAGGTTAAGCATCTAAGGAAACAAGCAGAACACCATCACATGTCGGGTCGAAAGAATTGAGTCAAGGCTGGATTTCTAATTGAAATAAGAAGAAATTTAGTATAATGGTAGAGGTTATAGTTTAGCCAGTTGACCAGAAAATTATATCAAGAAAATAGAGTACAAGAAGACGGGTTTTAGTGGGACATGATATACCTACACGAAGGTGAGCTCGTCTAGGTCTTGCATATAAGATTTGTTGGAGGGTAACAGCTAGTATTACATTCCGAATATCAAAGGAAGCACAAAAAGAGCAAAGATAAAAGTAGGCGAAAGTCAAAAACCCCCGTACAAAACCAAAACTAATCAGAGACGCAATGATTGCTAGAAATCGACTGAACATGTTTGCAGTGTCGGCTGACTTTGGAAATCTGTCTGAGAGTTTCATATAAAAGCTGTCTAGAAGTATATTGATGTCCCTCGTATCTGAATTTGTTACAATTTTTCCAAATGATCCACGTGATTACGGCTGCAACGATTTGGTGACCGTGTGAAGCATTTCCCCAGATGTCAAAGAGATTGTTGAAGCCCCTATCACCAAGATCCTGACCGCATCGGTGGGAGAACGTAGACCAAACCTGCGCGGCTAGGTCGCCCAAAACCAGAACATGTTCAGCTGTTTCGATTTGTCGCTCCGAGCAGCAATGACATGTTGACGCTAAGCTGATGTCGATGGTGTTTAGAGAGTCATAAGTCGGAAGTTTCTTGTGGATCCCTCTCCAAATCAGGTAGGACTATTTTTTAGGAATGCAAGATTGCCAGAACTGGCCGATAGTGGGGGATGTCATGCCAATGCCACGAATAATTTTCCTAGCCGAAGCCAGAGAAAAGACCCGTTAGCCGAAGGGGACCACCTTAAGGAGTCGGGTTCCGGCCTGATCTTTAAACCAACGCAGCTAACCCGTCAGTCACAGCGTCCCCTATCCATTCCCGAGCCCTAGCCTAGTTCTAGTCTCCCTCGCCATCCCACAGATCTCTAATCTCGCTGTTGGCAGGCAATCCTAGATTGTAGGGGATGAGGTCATCCCCAAACCAACGTTCAAAGAAAAGGGATGAATCTTTCGTTCCCCGTTGGAGACGGATCAAAGGCTCGGTGAGACGCCGCCCCATCAGGATGCGACGCCAAGATGCGGAGGACTTGCTATTGAAATCAGCTACCGACGGATGTGAATGCTTAAAGTATCTAGCCTGCATAAATCTAGTCCAGATGGTGAGGTTCTCACGCAACTTCCACCTCAAATTCATTGAATAGACGTCAACAATATGCGACAGCCTGCTAAAACTAAGGCCGCCCTCAGCTGTGGGTTTGACTATGGTGTCCCAACTAGCCCAATGATATTTATTCTTGCCATCGCTATGCCTCCAGAAGAAGTTAACAAAGAGTTTCTCAATTGACGAGGGCACCTTCTTGGGGGGAGAGCATGCGGCAAGGATGTAAATGAGGATGGACGAAAGCACATGTTAAATCAGGATCATCTTTCCGCCAGGCAAAAGAGTCGCATTGTGCCATCCCTTATTTTCTCCTAATTTTACCTACCAGCCCTTCGAAAATGCTCGCATTGGATCTACCGTACAACAACGGACACCCAAGGTAAGAGAACGGAGGATAGGCTACTGAGAAGGAAGTAATGTCGTAGATGGTAGAAGAATGTTCTCTGTTAGCCTTGTAGTGGACGTCAATAACACTCTTGTTATGGTTGACACGCTGACCTGAGCATATGGAGTATCTCTACAGTTTGTTGTAGACTACCTCCACAGAGCCAGCGTCTCCGGAGGAGAAGATTATTATGTCATCGGTGTAGGCCAGATGGGTGATAATAGGGCATCCACTAGAGGTGTGATAGTGCTAAAACCTGGGGGTGACAACCATTTTGTTCATATTTCTGCTAAGAGCATCAGCAGCTATGATAAAAATAGTAGAGGATAGAGGATCTCCTTGTCTGACTCTGCAACTAGATTTGAAGAAACCCTCGGCTTGACTGTTAATAATAGTGGAGAACCATGAATTGCTTATAGATCTACACACGATGTCGACCCAGGTCTCCGAAAATTTGAAAGTCCTGAACACCCATATCATGAATTGCCAATAAAGCCTATCATATGCCTTTTCCATATCCAACTTAATGGCATTGTTCCCATCCCTAGCTGGGAATTTCATACATGTGATCATCTCTTGGGCCAGCAGGATGTTATGTAATATGTTCCTCCCACGAACAGACCCGCTTTGCTCGTCCGAAATGATCTTGGGGAGAAGCCCAGACATACGGTTGGCAATAATCTTGAAGATAATTTTGTTGGTGAAGGTGCACAACATGATAGGACGGAAGTCTTTGAAAGTCGTCGGGTTCTCCCGCTTGGGAATAAGGACGAGATTAGCACAAGAAATCGATCTAGGACCTGGCTCCTTGGAAGAAGGCAATGACTGTAATGCCCCGCTCCGTACGGTGCATTACGATGAGTCGTTGACTCAAAGAGTTGTGTTGACCCGATGAAGTATCGATACGAACCGATGCAAAGCATAAGTTTGATTTGAGCAAGGTATTGACCTTGGTTGATCTGGTGTGCAGGCTATGCTTTTACGCTGGATTATAAAGGGTCGACATTCTTGCCTTATTTAAAAAGGTATCCGTAAAACCAAATCGTCGCCTTGCAACGGATTGTGGTATGGGCACGATAGGTCGAATCAATCGAACAGTTCGATAGAATGGCTAGCGTGCCAAGGAACTGAAGGCGACAACCATCCATTTTGAAAGCCTTACTAGTACGAAGGCAAATTCTGCAACATTTTGAAGACTCTGATCAAGACTGCGCTATGTCGCGTCAACTCTCGTCGATCTAAGGTCCAAGAGAGTGATTTTGTTGCTAAAGGGATGCAAATGTATGGAATGACTCTCATCGAAGTCAGTTTGTAAGCCGAGCGGCCTCTTTTGTAATCGAGTCTTGTAAACAAGTTTATTTTCAGTGAAAGACAAAGTTTTCTTCTATAAATGTGTTCAATTACTCTGCGTACTCTAGTAAATGTTGTGTTTCGGATAACCTTATGAAACTGCCTTGTGCGGGTGCAACTTAGGCTCGCACGACATCACGTCTGGGGGACGACTATCGATTATATGGAATCAGGACGACATAATGGTTTTAGAGTCCGGCTTTACGTCCTTTTGCCTTCCGTTTTGAGACTCGAACTTCTAATCCCATATCGATGAGATAATTTGTTCCATACAAGTGAGTTCGTAATACTTTTTGAGGCTAATATAAGTTGCCTTCATATCCCAGAAGGCGGGGAAGCTACTACCACGAGCGAATAAGGTGCCTTGAGCGGCTCGAGTAGCTTACGGCCGGAACCCTCAAACGCCCTCGAGTCGCGGCCAGAACCATCAAATGCCCCCATGGAACGGATGATACGCATGCTAGAGGCACAACAACATCAGGCCGATGCCAACCAACGCCTGAATGAGCTCCATCGACGACAGACTCAGGCATACCAGACCCAGTTCGAGAACCGATTTGAGGCCCAATTTAAGTTGCAACAGAAGCAGCTTGAAACTCTTCAGCAGAGAGTCCAGACAGTTACGGCCAATAACAATTTTGTGATGACACATGCCATAACCGAGCCGGCGGTCCAACCAATTGAAGCCGAACCTGAGGTACCTGAGCGTCGACCTACAACATGAAGAAGTTTCAACTTTGAGGTGTCTAAATTCATGAAGAATTGTCGTACTTCCTTCAACGGTACCGAAGATCCCTCTCAGGCGATCGACTAGTTGGAGGAGCTGGAAGACCATTTCAAACTTCTGGACGTTGATGAATCCAAGAAATTTGCTTGTGCTCAACTTCAACTTCGACTGAACGCACACGACTGGTGGGCTGTGCAAAAACGAGCACTTTAACACGACGACGAGACGACGACGATCACTTGGGCCACCTTCCGAAAGGCATTTGCAATTGAATACCTTTCCACAACCGTTTGATAGGAGAAGGTGAATAAATTTATGCAGTTGAGGCAATGGAATATGACGGTACGATAGTACGCAACAGAGTTCAATAAATTGGCCAAATTTGCTGGAACATTCGTGCCTACCACGGAGAGTCACGCTCGACGGTTTGAAGTACGTCTATGGCCCGCTATTTCTGCCTATGTGTCTGTTTCGGAATATAAAATGATGGGAGAGTCCCCAATCATGCCCTCCGCCTTGAATGCCAATACCCTCCAATCGTTGTCGGCGCTGTGCATACCTACCATTACAAGCGCCCTAGCCAGGCGGGAGGTAACAACCTGAACAAACATCCAAACAACGGGCACTAGGACGAATATCAAGCGTGGAACCAGGGACCTCATTGTACCAAATGCAATCGGAACGGACATGTTGCCGTCGACTGTGAAGTTCATGATGGTGGATGTTTCATCTGCAAAAAAAGGGCCACTTTTGTGGAGATTGCCCGAATCGAAGAATAAACTTAAACGTGCCTCAACATCAACAATACCGTCCGGGGAATCAAGTTCCAGCGCCTCGAGCACATCAGCCCGCACCGCAGAATGGCTAAGACCGTCACTCCAATGCCTAGGGTCGCGTCTACGCCATGATTCGAGATGAGGCATTCGCCTCAGATACAGTTGTGACAGGTATATTAATTTTCAATAGTGTGCATGCTCGTATATTATTTGATTTTGGTGCTACACAGTTTCATATCGGCGGATTTGTCGCTGAGCACAAATTTCTCATGACACCTCTAGGCCTTACCGTTAGCGTTAACATGCCATCGGGCACACAACTAACACACACTGGCTGCAGAGACAGAATCATCTGTATTGGAGGTAAATATGTGTATCTTGATGCGATAGTTCTTGATATTAAGGACCAGGACATCATACAGGGAATGGATTGGCTCGACGCTTGCAATGCCACCATCGACTGTACAGGAAAGATGGTCACCTTTCGCATACCTGGAGTGAAAGAATTATGCTATTCGTGTGGTGAGGCATCGTCGACCCGTATGGTGATTTCGGCGATATCTGCTCGAAGGATGCTGCATTCCAGATGTGAAGGCTATTTAGCGTCCGTTCGAGACATGCGACAAGATGGTGCAAACGCGGGTCAGATCGACGTTGTGGCAGAATTTCCAGATGTATTTTTGGACGAGCTGCCCGGTATGCCATTTGATCTGGAGATTGAGTTCACCATTAACACGTTCCTCGACACCCGACCAATCGCTAAAGCTCCATACAGAATGGCCCCTACAAAGCTTAACAAACTCAAAGTACAGTTGCAATAGCTATTCGATAAGGGATTCATATGGCCTAGCATCTCGCCATAGGGAGCGCCCGTGTTGTTTTTCAAGAAGAATGATGGCTTAATGCGTCATTGCATTGACTACCAAGAGCTGAATAAAGCCACCGTCTGGAATAAATATTCATTGCACCGTATAGACGACATGTTCGATCAATTACATGGCGCTTCGGTGTTTTCTAAAATTGATCTTTGCTCGGGTTACCATCAACTCAAGATCAAGCCGGATGATGTATCGAAGTCAGCCTTTCGCACTCGGTACGATCATTATGAGTTCCTGGTAATTTCGTTCGGCCTAATGACTGTCCCCGCTGCCTTCATTGACTTAATGAATCGGGTGTTTCGACCCTTACTCGACAAGTTCATAGTAGTCTTTATCGATGATATACTCGTCTACTCGAAGGACAAGAGGCAACACGCTGAGCACCTATGGACCATGCTTCAGACCCTTCGAGAAAATCAGTTGTATGCGAAGCAGAGCAAGTGTGAATTTTGGTTGAGTAGCGTGTCATTCCTTGGGCACATTATTTTCTTTGAAGGCATTATCGCCGATCCAAAGAAAGTTGAAGCCGTTGTTGATTGGAAACGGCCTGCGTCCGTCGGCGAGATTCGAAGCTTCCTTGGCTTGGTAGGATACTACAAACAGTTCGTGAAGGACTTCGCAAAGATTGCAGTGCCATTGACTCGCCTCACTCAAAAGGGAGTCGTGTATGAGTGGTAGGACGACTGCGAAGCTTCTTTCCAAGAGCTGAAGTAGCGACTCGTTTCGGCCCCTATACTCGTACTTCCGGATGGGGTAGAGGGTTTTCAAATCTTCAGTGATGCTTCAGGCCAGGACTTGGGATGTATGCTTATGCAGCGAGACAAGGTGATATCTTCTGCCTCGAAACAATTAAAGCCGCACAAGAAGAACTATCCCACGCATGACTTGGAGCTAGCGATGATTGTGTTCGCGTTAAAACTGTGGCGACACTACCTTTATGGTATGGCATGCAGGATTTATATGGATCACAAGAGCCTCAAGTATCTCTTTACTCAGAAGGATCTAAACTTGCGGCAAAGGCGTTGGCTTGAACTAATCAAAGATTACAACTTGACTATTTACTATACACCGGGCAAAAAAAATGTTATGGCAGACACACTGAGTCGGAAGTTTATTGCCTCGCTATCCATCGACAACAAATTGCTATGGGACCTAGAAAAGATGGGCATCGACCTCCGGGTAAGATTCAGGGATATGCAGTTGGCGTCGTTGTAGCTAAAGCCGAGCTTACGAAAAAAGATCAAGACCGCTCAAAAGGATGATCCGTACCTGAACAAGATGCGAGAGCTAATCTTAACGGGTAGGACGACCGACTTTACGGAAGATAAAACCGGCGTGCTTCGATTGAAGGGTAGGCTATACGTTCCGGATGATTCAGAACATAGAAAGGAAATATTAATGAAAGCGCACTATGCAAAGTACTCCTTGCATCCATGTAGCACCAAGATGTACAAGGACCTCCGCACGATCTTCTGGTGGCACAGAATGAAGAGAGATGTGGCACTCTTCGTATCACAATGCATGGCATGTTAGCAGGTGAAAGCTGAGCATCAGAGGTCGGGCGGGGAGATGTAGAACCTGGCAATTTCAGAATAGAAGTGGGAGCACGTGTGCACAGATTTTATTGTTGTTATGCCGAAGACGCCACAGAGAAATAAGGCTATCTGGGTCATTGTCGATCGACTAACCAAGTCAACGTATTTCATTACCATCAAAGTTACTTGGAGCGTCGATCGCCCAGCTCAGGTTTATCTTGACGAGATAGTGCGGCTGCACGGAGTTCCAGTGTCAATAGTCTCAGATCGGGATGGACGATTTCTATCACGCTTCTGGATTAGCCTTTAGTCAGCTATGGGTTCTAAGTTGAACTTTAGCTCGGCTTACTATGCACAGACCGACGGCCAAAGGGAGTGTGTGAATCAAATTCTCAAAGACATATTACGGCTATACGCAATCGATTTCCAATCGAGTTGGGACGTTCATCTACCTCTGGTCAAATTTGCATATAATAACAGTTACCAATCTAGCATACAGATGGCACCGTATGAAGCCTTGTAGAAACGGAAGTGCAGATTACCAATTTGCTGGGACGAAGTCAGGGAGCTGTAGATTCTCGACCCGGAGCTGGTAAAATAAATCGTACAAAAAGTTTGCTCATTCGGGCAAGACTGACGACTGCACAAAGTCGACAAAAAAGCTACGCTAACATTCATCATTGACCCCTTAAGTTTCTGGAAGGCGATCACGTATTTCTTAAAGGGACGCCCATACGAGGAGTTACTCGGTTTGGTACAAAGGGAAAGCTGAGTCCAAGATTTGTTGGGCCCTTCAAAATACCCAAACGAGTCGCCCTAGTGGCCTACCAAATTATATTGCCGGCAGCACTAGCAGATGTGCACGATGTCTTCCACGTTCAGTTGTGAAAGTACATGCACGATCCAAGCCATGTGGTAGATTTTGGTCAGCTGAAGCTGAAGGACGACTTATCATATATTGAAGTGTCGGCCCAAAACTTAGAGCGCAAGCATAAGCTGCTTCAGAATCGAGTGATCCCTCTCGTCCGCGTACTCTAGAATAATCATTCAGCTGAGGAGTCGCCCTGTGAGCTTGAATCGGAGATGAAGAAGAAATTTCCTTTATTGTTCTCTTAGAGGTAGGTTCTATTCTTAAGTTTCGAGGATAAAACTTTACTTAGTTGGTTGTAGTATAGTGTATCGTACCTACATCGTGTCCTATTTTCATCTACGGTGTACTCAAGAAATGAACACGGTCGCTACCGATTCAGTGAAAACCGATAGATCGGGATCGATTGAATCGGTCGAACGAAAACGATTGAATTAATATCCTTTTCTCGTTATGGAAAGACTTCTTCGGAGTCAAGTCTCGTATTCAGCGGGTTGTGCCTCGAGGATAGACTCTGCGGCTGAGTCAGGAGAGACCTCCAGTTGCTCTACTTTTCATATCGTACTTGCTCTTTAGCTTTGGTTTTCGTGAATGCATTTTCGTGAATGTTTTTGATGGTTTTCATGGCTTATGTTTTTTAACTTCGCATTTGCATCGAACTCCTTGAATGGGACAGTGTTCTAATTAGTTGCTTATGTAATTTCAGATGATCACGTAGGTGTCGTTTAGCGCAGCCAACGGGTCTCTCGCCTCAATCAAATAATTAAGTTGAGTAGTTGACCCTTCTTCCCTCGATCCTTCATTCTCCAATAAATTGACAATACTAAAATATGCTATGATAGATATAAATACTGTTGGCCTATTGGTCATTGTAATGCCCCAGTCCCAAAATACGTAGGACTAGGAACGTAGACATGCCAACCGTATAATAAATATACGTAAGCTGTAAAATGCAGTAGAACCATAACTAATCTCATCCACACAAAATGAATGAATAAAAGATATCATATAATGGTAATAAATTGTCTTGATACAATATGTTGGGCGGAGACAAATCCACTACCAACAAGTAAAGGAAAAATACATGAGAAAAGAAATAATTTTGACGAGCGAAGCGAAGACGATCCAAGCGCAATCATCCTCAAAGAAATAGAGATGGTCACGGCTAGAGCTAGAATAACCGCGAAAGACAAGAGCACACACCTGGCGAGATAACCAGGTCCTCAGAGGGACATAATAAGACACATAATATCATGCCATATAAACTGAATAAGTATTGCTCAAATAAATAAGTCAATTGAATTATAACATGGTCCAATACACACCTATTGAACGAGCGTACCATCCCCCCAACCAAACAAGGACAGGAGATGGTAAACTAATTCATGGTGACGTATCTTAAAATGCTATGAATCTAATATGGTATCCGAACCCCAACAAGGTTCAATACCTTCTCATCGAAGTAGTAAGTCACACCTACAACCAAACAAGGACAAGATGTGACGAGCTAATCCGCGACAAGTTATTGTTCTAAGCCACGGTCAGATACAAGTACCCAAACCAAAAGTACATGTACCTAACGGATAAAGGTGCCTAACCGTTCTAAATAAAATGTAGTTAAGAACAATCATTCCTACGCATGGGCCCTAGCTAAATGGGATCGGCATAGTCCCCCCTTGGGGCACCAGAGGCCCAATCAATAAGAGCATAGAGTTTCGTAGAACGCCAGTGGCCGTCAGTAATCATGGGTCATCAATCCCGTATCTCCAGCGGAGCTTCCGGGTCACAAGGAAAAGTACATCGAAGCCCATACGCTAAGGAATTGTCCTCTCCGCCCAATGCCTACTATGTTGTATCCACAACATAAAACAACTATTAACCGCTAAGTCAAACTAAGCATGCAACCTCTATTAGCGGTTATTCCTATCGCACTGCTTATACGTACCGGTGGCCAGCCAGTCACGCATGTCCGTGTTCTACATACGACACACAACTTCGTGGTACAACGTGTCAAGGCCAATGAATGCAACACACAAAGGTGGTCTCTTAAATATAGGTTTAATGTGTAAGAAAATTAATACATAGCAGGAATATAAATGAACAGTAAGTTCTAACAGGTTTTGCCATGTATCACAGTTTATTTTGCATAAAGAAAATAATGAATAATGCATGAAATATGAGCTAAATAAATAAATAGCAAATGGCAAGGTGTCTTGCCTGGTTGGACGCCTGGTGTACTGTAATGATCAATGTGGCACGAACTGTGACTTCGGGTATCAACTACATAAGGTGTCCTCTGATGGTGGCACGGACAGTTCCATTGGGTCCAAAAGGGTCAAATTAGTTAGGGTCGACACAAGGTAGTCTCGATTTGGCGAGTGAATAGGAATGATGGGCTTGACATGGACAAGGTTCGATAATAGAAGGAAGTTGCGTAAAACAAATACTTATACTATTTCAGAAAAGTTATTTTATAATATTTAATAATAACTGTTAGATAATTATTGGAAAATATATAGGGGAGAAAAACATTTTAAGGCAAAACTCTAAATTGTTAAAATACGATTTCGAGGTAGAAAATATATACAACTTTTATAAAGGGCTAACAATATAGTAATACATCAAATACAAAATTTGAAATTACATATGGTCACCAACCCCATACATTTATTTAATTAATTTTGAAAACTGTATCTAGTAAAATAGTTTAGACAAATACTTGAAGTCACAAAGAATTATTGCAGGACTTTTAGACCATAATAAACATATGGAAGCCAAATATTTATAAACCTATAATATTTAAAATTATTTATCCTATACATTTTGTTTGGTAACAACAATAAAAATGTTGAGTAAACACACCCTCTTAATAACAAAACAATTATCATAAAATATGACAAAAAATAACAAAATAATAATAATAATAATAATAATAATAATAATAATAAAAATAATAAATACAATAATAATAACGATAATAATAGAATAATAATCTATAATAATGATAATAATAGATATAAAAAGAAAAAAATTAAAACAAAAAATATTCAAACAACCAAAGCAAACTAAAAGAGAGCTGCTCTCTTTTCGAGAGAGAGAGAGAAAAACGTGAGGGAGAGAGAAACGTGAGGGAGAGAGAAAGGGTGATGAGGCTCGGGCGCGGCGGAAGATTGACGAGGCTCGGGCGGCCGGGGCGCGGTGAAGGGGTGCACGCACCTCCGGCGCGACGGCAAGAAGATGGTGAGCTCCCAGAGGTGGCGGACGGCGCGGAGGTGATAGCTCAGGCGCGGCGGAAGGGTTTTCACCGGCGCGGTGGAGGAAGAGGCGGCCAGAGGAGAGAGAGGGCCAGAGCGAGAGCTGTAGGTGGAGAGAGAGGAAGGAGAGGCGGAGAGAGGGGGCGAGCACGATCGGACGTCGGGGTTCTCGATCGGGCGGGCGGCGCTGCACGCTGAAGGCGAGGGGGACGGAGACCAAATTTTGCAACGACGGGCCAGATTGAGTAGCCGCGGGTGGCCGCGGACCCAGCGCGATGGTGTGGAGGATTGGGCGACGGGCGAACGTGTCGTGAAGTCGAGTATGGGGATATGTCTCCTCGGCGGTGCCACGAGTGAGGTATCTCACTGAGAGGCTCCGGGGGTTGGCCCAATCGGCGGAGGAGCTGGCGGATTTGGCAGCTAAGGGCAGGGTGGTCCGGAGTAGGGCAACGGATCTGGAAGGGAGGAGCATGGCGGAGGTGCGGGCGAGGTCACCGTCGTTCGGCCTGGCACGGAGGTGAGGGAGACATGGAGGCGGAGCTCAGGTTAGGGTTCCCTATTCCTTCTCTCTTCTATGGGTGATGGTGGTGGGGTATTGTGATTTTTCTGGTGGGCTTCCGGCCGGTGGCCGTGTCAGAGACAGGTCTGCCACGGTGGTGGCGGTGGTAATGGCTGGGACTCACGGGTACCGGGATGGGCGTGGTGAAGGTGATGGTGTTTCTAGGGTTAGGGGTTCGGGTCTGCGACCGTTGGCCGGGAGATGGGGCTGGGCATCGGGATAGGACGAATCTGTGTCAGGGAGTGTCCGACACAGTAGGGGTTAGGATTGAGTTAGAATTAGGGTTAGGGGTCGATGTGTCGTGTCCTGTATGTCACGGACACATGAAGAAGATAGGTTGGATCGGTGTCCGGCTTGTCGGACACACGGGTGGAGAATTTGTACATGTAAAATGAATTTTATAGTGGATGGGAAGGAGAAACACGGGCATAGACACGATACACGAATTTTAGTTGTGGTGGTGGAGAAATTGTGGAGAATAGAAATTCATGGAGGAGTACCTACCTATTTATAGTATGTGGAAATTCCCAGTTAGATAAGGACTAGGAATATTTAAACCCAAAAATAGATAATTCTCTACTTAATTTAAATAATTTTTAAAACAATTCAAATCAATTCCAAATTAAATCCAAATTAAATATAGATAAATCTAAATCCATACATTCAAATTTGTAAATCATCATAATTAATTTTAACAAATATCAACCATTTTAAAATATATTTCATGAACACTAAAATTATAATAATAATTAATTTCAAAAATTACATTATTATTTAAAAAACTAATAAAATATTTATGAAATATATATGCATGCAAGAAAAATATTATCAATAATTGTTATAAACGAAAGGCTTTGTATAAATAAAATAAATAAAATAATGAGCTTGGAATTTTGGTACGATAGCTAAAATAATTATTATATATATTATTTTGAAACTATAAAAATAGAAAAAATATTTTTCTAAAATATGTACGCTCGCACATATTCGCACTCGTCGAGCAATTACGAAAAACAAAATTTCGCGCACGACGTACAATACAACTACGCGGCGTACAATATACAAAATAAAAAAAATCGGTATCAAATTTATAAAAAAATATAGTAGAAATTTAGGGCTTACAGTCATGGTCAAACCTGATTTTAATAATTGATCAAACTCTGTCTCGATATACGATGGATATCTACTCAGTTCAAGACCGAAGAAGATCTGTTTGCCATTCAAGATGGTATTTCCTTACGCAATGTAAATTTTATACTTTTATTGAGTCTAGGAATACTTTGTACACCAAGTCGTGCTGGCAAATAAGCTATCTGAAATCGTTTGTTAAAACAGACCTATCTTTTTAAAAATGACCTATGTTTTTGAAAAATATCTCTTTTACAAAAAGCTTCTGAAGGATTTTCAAAAAGCCAAAAATATTTTTACAAAATAACCCTGACCAAACCCTGACAGAACTCGGCCAGAGTTCGGCCAAGGTGAACCTTATGTGAACGTTTTATTTTGAACTTGGTCTCCCTTCAGTTGCGGTTGGTTACAAAGAGTTCTGTCCGAATTTTGCCCGAATTCTGTCAGAGTTCTGTCTTCGAAAAAATTATAAATAGAGAGGAATTCTGATATTTTTAACACACCAATTCACTTTCATCTCTTCTCTTCTAAAGTTACGTTTCTTCCAAAGAGTTTTCAAAAGCATCCATTTTCAAATCCCAAGCCAGTTATAATTCTCTAGTCAATTTGCCGGTACGGTACGGTCTGGAAGATTTCAGAGAAATTGTAATCAGAGGCTTGATCGAAGATAGACTCTTCAAAACTGAAGTTGGTCGAGTTCTTCGTATCAAAGCTCGCGTCTATAGAATTTGCAAGGACTTTGTATGAAAACTTGCAGGATTTTTTAATAGTGGATTCAACTGGAAGCTAGAGTTCTTCCGACTGGACTAGTCCTCACAAGAGGAAAACCAGTATAAATCTCTGTGTTTGCGTTTGCCTTCTGATCACTCTTTTTATTACAGTTATTTACTTTGTGATTATTATTATTTTTGTGATCTAACTGCTAACAAGTTTTAATTAGCAATATTCCGCTGCCTACTCTATTCACCCCCTCTAGAGTATTCTGCTTTACGATTTCGTTCCTACAATTGGTATCAGAGCGGGTTATACAGGTAAAGCAAGGTAAAATTGCAGTTATATTCAGTTATTTTTTAATTGTTATATAGATCACAGTATTACACATGGCAACTGTGAAATTCACAAGTGAAGGCCAAGCCACAAACAGACCTCCACTGTTTGATGGCACAAACTACACTTGTTGGAAAACACGTATGAGTTTCTTTTTAAAATCTCTTAATTTTGACCTATGGTCTGTAGTTATTGATGGCCACAAAAAGCCTTCTCGTATTAATGTTGATAGAGTTTTAGTTGAAAAACCCCATGATAAATATATGGAGGATGAAAAGAAAAAGGCCAGTCTTGACGCACGTGCTATTAACGCTTTATTTTGTGCTTTAGACAGAACTGAATTCAACAGAGCGTCGACTTGCACAACATCAAATAAAGTATGGAAACTTCTCGAAGTAACCCACGAAGGAACAACACAAGTCAAGGAGTCAAAGATCAGTAGACTTAATCAGGAGTATGAGGCATTCAAAATGAAGCCAAGTGAATCAGTCACTCAGATGTTTACGAGATTCTTGGATATTGTAAATCCTTTCTCTTCATTAGACAAGGAATACAGTAACCATGAAAAGATTCGCAAACTTCTACGAGCTCTCACAAAGAACTGGATTCCAAAGGCTACAATAATCATTGAAGGAAACGACCTCTCAACAATGTCTCTGGAAACACTCATGGGTAAGCTACTCACTCACGAGTTGGAACTTCAAGACTTTGAAGATGCTACACCAAAGGAGAAGTCAGAAAAGTCGATCGCTCTCAAGGCTCAACATAGAAGAACTGTCAAAGATGATTTTGACGACGACGACTTTGACTCTGAAGATCAAGCTCTTCTGGTAAGAAAATTCAAGAAGTTCATGAGATTCAATAGGAGAACAAAAGATAGCAACAACAACAACAACGAGGAAGATCCTATTTGCTACGGATGTAAGAAGAAAGAACATATGAAAAAAGATTGTCCAACAACATCATCATCAACAAGAAAAAGCAGCAAATATGACAAAGGCTACCTGAAGAGATCTACATCAAGGAAGTGTGCAAATACAAGCATATGGCATGAAAGCTAAGCCAGCGATTCAGAGATGAACAATCAGATGACGCTACAAATGTATGCTTGATGGCTTGTGATCAGGTAATCACTAATCCTCTGTTTGATCCTTATGATGATTTTACCTTTGAGCAACTAGGAGAGGCTTTCAGTGACCTGTTAAATGACTACAGGAAACTGCATAGTAAATATAAAACCTCTAAGAAGGTACTCAAAGAGTACAAAGGTGAGATAGGAAGACTTACCGACCAACTAGCTGATGTTAGAAATAGTGACTCTTCCATTGAGTCTGGTGAGCTTTCATCTATTAAGCTGTTGTTACACGAGACTATTAAGTTATCCAAAGAAAAAGACTAAACTATTATCCAGTTAAAGGAAGACCTATCTAAGGAGAGAAAAAGTCTCCAGTGTGCACAAGTCAGAATAGAAACACTTACATCTGACTACACTAGATTATATGATACCTCCAAAAAGTTGAAAATTAGTTTAGGAAAATGGCCTGAAGTTGCTGCTTCCTATTCTAACACGTGTCAATTACCGAATCATCGGGACACGTCCAAACCAAACACTGTCAGACCAAACCATACAAAACCTATGCCCAAAAAGACCAATAGGCATGCATTCTTCTATACTAGAAAACCAAAACCTACCAATCATGCACCTCACACAACTTTCAACACTCAACATGCAAAATATTATTATTGTGGCCTGATTGGTCATATATCCTCTGCATGTAGAATCAGAAAGTTAGTAGATTTAAATATTTATGTATGGATACCAAAAACTAACCAGTCAGGACCCTACAAGAAATGGGTACCAAGAGTTTCATCTGTAAATTATTTTGTAGGTAGAACACCCTTGACATGCTACAAGCAAATGTATCCTCGACAGCGGTTGCTCACGGCACATGACCGGTGATGCTTCATTATTCGTAACACTGTCGAAGAAGAATAACGAAGGATACGTCTCCTTCGGTAATAATTTAAAAGGATACATAATCGGTATCGGTGACATTGGTAAGGCTCCCTATCTTGTGATTAAAGATGTCTGTCTAGTTACCGAGTTAAAACATAATCTGCTTAACATAAGCCATTTAGCTAATCACGGTTATGGTATTAACTTCGTCAAAGACAAAGGTACTATAGTTGATAGTTCAACTGGTAGTACTATCTTTGAAGGTATCAGGGAAGGCAACATATATGTTTTCTATATGTTAGAAGATGCTAACAAAGCAGGTAGATGTTTGATGGCCAAAAGCATTGAGAGTCAACTATGGCATATGAGACTCGGTCATGCAAACATGGATATAATTTCAAAACTATCTACAAAGAAGTTGGTACGCGGCTTACTGGACATATCTTTCAAGAAGGATACGGTATGTAGTCAATGTGAAAAGAACAAAGCTACCCAATCCGCCTTTAAATCCAAGAACGCTGTAAGTACCACTAGACCTCTACAATTATTGCATATAGACTTATTTGGACCAAGTAGAATTGCTAGTCTAGGTGGTAAGCTATATGTATTTTTTATTTTAGATAATTTCTCTAGATATACATGGGTATATTTTCTTGCACGTAAGAACGATGCATTGTCAGAATTCGTCACCTTTTGCAAGAAAGTACAGAAAGAAAAAGGATTCATGATTACTCGCATTCGCAGTCATCATGGCGGCGAATTTGAGAATGCAGAGTTCAAGCAATTCTGTGACACACACGATTATTTGCATGAATTTTCTTGCCCTAGGACTCCACAACAAAATAGAGTTGTGGAACATAAGAACAGGACTCTATCTGAAATGGCTAGAGTAATGTTAAACCAGTTTAGTCTACCCAGATACTTTTGGACTGAAGCTGTCAATACAGCATGCTATATTCTTAATAGGGTTCTAATTCGACCTATATCGAAGAAGACTCTCTACGAATTATGGTTTGATAGAATACCCACTGTTTCATATTTCAAGATTTTTGGGTGTAAATGCTTTATACTTAATAGTAAAGACAATTTGAGTAAATTTGATGAAAAGGCTGATGATGGTATATTTTTAGGTTATGCAGCAAAGAGCAAAGGATACAGAGTCTTCAACAAGAGAACCATGATCATCGAAGAATCAATTAATGTCAAGTTTGATGAACTAAATCAACAATTAGACGATGACAAAAATGAATACGTGATTGCAGAAGCATGGAAAAGGACAAGAAAAGCCCATGCGGCTCCAAACAGAAGGAGCCTCATGCGGCTCAGAAATCCTTCAGAACTTTATGCGGCTCGGAACTCCCCAACAGCTCCATGCGGCTCAGACAAAGACACGTGGCCATACGCTGTCCGCTTCTACAGCTGGCCATAAAGCTACCTCCCAATTAATTGCTCTGATGACAGCTCTGACGCAATGAATGACAGCTCTAACACAATGAATGACAGCTCTGACACAATGAATGACAGCTCTGACATAAAGCTGAAATGATGATGGTGTCCTCATTAGGAAAATAAGAAAATCTTTTATAGCCGGCACGATCCACCAACTCGAAAGCTCCCTATGCGGCTGCCACTCCTATGCGGTTGCCACCCCTATGTGGCTGCCATCTTTATGTGGCTGCCCTCTTCCTATGGCTGCCCTCCTTCACGAGACTGCCTCCTTCACGAGACTGCCTCCTTCATGTGGCTGCCACCTTCATGCGGCTGCCACCTTCATGCGGCTGCTACCTTTATACGGCTGCTACCTTCATGCGGCTAGGATTGTGGGGGCCACCCATATGCGGTTCACTTAGAGACCGCACTCATGCGGCTCTGTCAGGACGTCCCACTCACGATAGAGCGACACGTGGCAGTCCTCTTGACAGTTGAGACACGTGGCGGTCCTCATGACAGTTGAGACACGTGGCGGTCTTATCTCCTCGGAGTTATGGTTGCTAGCAAATCATAACAACCCAGATTTGTTACAATCGTCATAATTACCCGAATCAAATCAGATTAATTACAATCAAGCAGAATGAACACGTGGCGGGAGATCCGAGCCTGTCATAATAAATTACAAAGATTTATGGTAATCAGCATTAATTACCCATACAGATTTGGCACAATCAAAAATTAATTATCCAGATTTGATGTAATCAAGATTAATGGTCCAGATTATTGGCCGCCGACTTTTCAAGGGGCAATCATTGCAAACCCTAATGATCATACCCCACTCCTATAAATAGCAAGGTGCCATTCCCTTGTAGAAGAGATCCCCCGGCTGGACACACAGAGAGACAAAGGCACACACAGAAGAGTCTTCCCACATAGTCCGAGAGCATTTCTTCATCAGAGCCATGGCTACGTCCGATCGTCCAAGGAGTAAGGCAGAGCTGCCGTCGCTTTTCCGAGCCTCTATCGTCACTCCCTAGAAAAACTAAACAATTGTACTTATATTGTTGTACCTAGGTTTTCGTCCCTAGGCTTTCTTTGTACGAGCGAGCTTGTATTGTGAGTTTAAGTTCAGTCCTCCCATAAAACTGTTTTGTACTTTTACAATCAATGGCAAACATGATGGCGACTCTGCTGGGGACTAACTTCTCCACGGCTGAGGAGTTGGTGACGTAATCGGACGCAGCCAAACTTGGTTCCACTCAACAAATGTTGGTCGCCCGGTTCGACCAGCAAGCGTTTAAAGAAATGCTCTCCGACGGGAGCGCTGGCCCGGTCCAGCGGCGAGCCCGTACTAAGAAGGCCCGCAGGGAGTGGAGGGCCAAATCATTCGCTCCTCCCTAAGCTCTCGCAGAAGTACTCTCTGTTGCCCGAGACAGCGGAGAAGTCTCGCTTGCGGCCCCACTTCCGACCATAGAGGGCTCTGTTGTCCCCAAGTCCGACAGAAGAAAATACTACGATGTTGGACTTGCAGGGGCAAAGAGGAACTCTATGCGATCTAAGCCGCATAAGGGCGCCAGCCGCATAAAGAAGCCTCATACGGCCACAACTGCCAACCGCATGACAAAGGCTTATGCGGCCGCAACAGCCAACCGCATGGAGAAGACTCATGCGGCCACAGAAGTCAGCCGCATGCAGAAAGCCCATGTTGCCAAAACTGCCAGCCGCATGCAGGCAGCCTGCATGGTCACGACTTCTAGCCGTATACAGAAGGGTCATGCGGTCACACATGCCAACCGCATGCAGACAGCTTGCACGGCCGCCAAACCCAGCCGCATACCATCTGCTTCATGCGGCTCACGGTCAGTCTTTGACCGCCTCTCAGGCGATCCGTACCCCAGATGCTCTCACTTGCTAGTCTCTGTGGACTCTTCCTACTATACACTCTCATGAACTAGAAGGAAGAAGTCTCGGGAAACGCGGGCTCGTCGACCCAGACAGCTGTCCCAACTTTTGACTATCAGGGCATCCCGCTAACTATTACGCGGGCCCCTGATGGAAAGTTGTATAAAACTATCCGTGTCCAGCCCCCGGCGGCCAACGAACGGAATAGTTATCAAGAATCTCCCAACAATGATCAGGGGCAAGTACTCGTACTACCCCCACATTAGGGAGCAGGTAGGATGCCAACACACTCATGTGCTCAGAACTTCCGGGCCCACAAAATGGATGACTTGCGCAACGTGATTCTTCACAAACGCAAGGAAAGAGACAAAAATTTGGTGTACAGAGAGTCCTGTCAAGGACATTAATGCACCCAAGTCATTGTCAACTGCTGCTGCAACAATGCGGCAGTACAAGAAGACCGACGGTCCGTCTTCCAATGGCTGTAACGCCCAAGCTCAGAAGACGAGGCACTTTTTGTCGCCTCCTGCAATTCTGCTCTGAAGATTCCTGGCAGCGGAAGAGGGAAGAAAACAAATGTCTCCAGCCCAAAAATTTCAACCGACATAACAAAGAAACTTTCTTCTAAACTGTTGTCTACCACCGTCACAAGAGGAGTTTACCAAGGTACCCGCTCAAAGACGAAATCTGCCACACTTGGAGATTCGTCGTCCACATCTCTAAGAGACACTGGAGCTGGGGGTAGCACTCCTCCAAATATCCACAACAATTCGGTGTTCCAAGAAGATAATTCGGGGGAAATGGTTCACCCAACAGATGCAGCAGATCCCGACGCCCCGGAGGACATCCACAACTCTCAAGACGAGGCAAGCTCTGAAGCTGGGGGTACCACTCTTTCTGAGTCCGAACCAGAGGAGAACATTCCTACATACCCTGACGACTTCTATGTACAAGGATATGACTCAGAGGGCACGTCCTCCACCATTCTGTCCATCTCTCCTCATGTGAGGACGGTGTTCATGACGGACAACAACCAAGAGGGTCCTAGTGATCGCCAACGCATCGACACTCTGGAGGCCATACTGCATGCCTTGGTCAAGTCCGTGGACGATATCAAAGCGGCCCTTCCAACTTTGCAAGGAAGGACGCCTGGCCAAACAAGCTTGGGTCCCGCGGTCAATGCGGACTCGAACTCAGCTGCACCAAACCCGGGCGGTAATCCTCCTGAAATACCGGCTCCCACCACTGCATACGAGGCCAGGGAGGCAAGAAGAGAGGTCCAGGAGCTCCGGGCCATGTTCCAAGCCCGAAAAACCTGTCAGGACCTCAGGATACGACAACCGTATCCCGCTGCGTGGAGAGATGTCCCCTTCCCACCGAAGTATAAACCATTCCACATTAAGCCATATGATAGGAAGACATCTGCAAGTAGGTACATTACCTACTTCGAAGTCACAACCGACCATCTGCCCCATGACGATGCCATCCTTACGCGGTTGTTCATTGGAGCATTGGAAGGGGTCGCTTTCGACTGGTACCAGAATTTAACGGACAATTGCATCCACTCCTTCACCGGCTTCAAACGTATGTTCCTAGAGAGGTTCTACGAAGTAGGACAAGACGTGACGATGTCCACCCTCATGGACGTTGTTCAGGGAGAAAAGAAGCTGACAAAAAACTATATCGAGCGGTTTCGCCAAACCGCGATGAAGCTGCCTCCCGGTAACCTTGATTCCTCCTTGATTAAAATTTGCCAAAAGAGACTGCTTCCCATAATCAGCCTCTGGATGGGTGAAAGTTAATTCAAGGATTGGAAGACGTTCATCATCAGTGCCACTAGCACAGAAGAAAAGGTGAAGAAAGCTCGCCAACTAGGATTGCACATCTCGGAAGGGGAAGACAAGGGCAAACGCCCTAACTTCAACAACAACAACGGTGGTAATTCCTCCAGCAATCGAGACAACATGGACAAGCAAGCTATGGTGGCCGACACAGGCCCTGACACGACCCGCACCCACTGTGAGGGTACGAGTACGTAACAGCACCCAGCCTACGCCGCAGTGTCGGCGGTAGAATGCTGTTCTAAGTCTCTACTAACCATCAACTCATACAGTATATAATATACTCATCATGATCAACTCCGAACGGAGGACAAGTATAAGATATGGTGTAACTCAATCGCAGTCTAAGCACGATAAGATAACACAGAAATATAACTAAGAAATTGAAGACAACTAAAACTACTGATATAATAACAACAAACTCAAACAATCTCAAATACATCTCAAGTCTCAATTCTATACAACAAGCTCTAAATGAAAACAGATGCCAGTCTAATAACTAAATCCGATCACTCCTGAGTGTCGGGGACAAAGGTAGCTAACCCGTCTCCAGGTCCGTAATATGTAGGGCATGTGTCCTCAGGGTAATTATCTGTAAAATTTTCAACAGGTCCAGTCAGGACAGGAAGAGCACAATCTCATCTAGAAAACCCAAGTAAATGACAGAGAACTATACAGCAGTTATAGACAGTTGTATTGATGAAAATGGCAGTTTATATTCAGGTGATGGTAAGAAAGACAGATAAAGTGCAAGGAAAGAAAATAACTAAACAAGAGAAGAATCATAGCAATGAAGACTGTAAAAATAGAACTAGATGAACCAGGGTAATATGATATAAAGTCCAGACAACAATGTAGACAAGTGTAACTCCAATGTAAGTCCAGTACAAGATGAATCTAATACAAGATGAATCCAGTAAGGGACGAATCCAGTTATAGTGATCAATAATTCCAGGGTGAGTCCAGCCTATACTCTAACAGTTTGCTTTAAAATACCGAGATCGACATGTAAACGGCTGTAGGTAATACGGCACATCACACACCTGGCCGGGTGTGAGATGGCTATCATTCCAGTAGATTCCAGTTGGAAGATTCCAGATTGGGGTATGTCTACATGTCTTACTCAAGTATTTCCCCTCCTAGCAAGTGAATCCAAAAATCCGACACAATGATTCAAGATGAGTCCAGCCAAAATATAATGATACCAGTAAATGATTCCAGTAGGTGATTCCAGTAATAGAAGCCAGAAATGATGATACCAGTAATAGAGGCCAGAAAATAAATGTGTGTCGTATACATGAATCCAGAATATCCATACGTATTGTAACAGAGAATCGTATACAACTAACTAGAACTGAAGTACAGTAATTGACAAGTAAATGAGAGAACTATCAGAGAATGTACTCGTCTGCTACTCTGAAAAGAGTAGTGTAATATCAGATATCTGCACCGGAGTCACAATGTCCTAAATAGAGCAATATAGGTTATAATATGTTTAAAAATAAGACAAATGATGTTTATGATGCAATCTACATGATTTCTAGGCCAATCTAGGTCAAGTCAACTCTAAGTCAAACCAAGTCAACTACACTAGTCAAACTAGGTCAACTAGGTCAAGCCTAAGCCAAACAAGTCTAACAAGTCTCACTAGGCCTAACCAAGCCTAGGCTAGCACTCACTCACAATTACAAAGCCAACCAAGCATCACACATACTAGTATACATTCATACACAATAGATAGAATCTCATAGGCTAAGAGTCTAGCATACAAGCAATGTACACACATGTATGCATATATTCCATCCATTATTGCATTATATATACATTACATATATACAATAGGTAAGAATACACATATGGCTAATGCCTATATACATATAACATGGCATAAATAAATGTATATATACACTATTTTACATTGCATTATCACACTCGGTTATATATAATATATATATATATATATATATATTTTTTTTTTATTATTTTTTTTATATATAATATATATATATATATATATATATATATACATAGAGAGGGAAAGAGGGAATATTGCATGTGTGTGTGTGTGTGTCATGTGGCATGGCATGGGGATTTAGGTTCTCAGGAACAGGGCTATGGGTTGTAGTGTGTACCATGTGTGTGTAATACATATATGTTAGGAATTCAATAGGGGATGTGTCAAGTATTCAGATATGTGTGTGTGTGAAGGACTGAACATACATATATGTTAGGACTGCACATTAGGGACTGTTCTCAGGAAATCAGTGAATGACAGTTGCTCATGCATATGTGTGTCTAGAAGTGCCAGAACAAGGTGTCAATGCAATGTGAGTTCTCAGTTATTTGCAAAGAAAGGAATTCTCAGATTTCATGAATCAATCCCAAATAAAATCCCAGTTTCCATGGTTCAACCTAGCATTCAAAACAAATTTCCAAATTCAAAATCAATCTCAGTTTGTGCCAGTGTGCAATATGTGTGAATCTCAGGTTCCAGATTCAGATTTGTGAGTTTAGGAGAACAGTGCATAGGAAAACAGTTCAAAATTTTGGGAACTAGATGACAGTTAAATGGAGACATAGCAGTGGTAAACTCAACTTATGTGTGCATTACAGAGATATGTATTTTTAGGAATTTGTGAAGTGCAAAACAGTACAAACATGGCAATGGCCGTTTGTTATATCAATTAAGCACAAAACCCATTTTCTCTACTCAACATAAACCCCCACATCCTAAAACATTTTAGTTTTGTGTGTGATGACAGTTAGAATGTGTGTGAGTTAACATGGTGGCATGCCCAAGTGAGTGATATGAATTTGAAAACTGAGATGTGGGTAGAGTAGGCCATGTGCTAGGAAAACAATGTGTGTGTTAGACTACCTTAGAATAGCTAATGTGACAGCCATAACAGTGTGTGATATTGAAAAACAGTGTTCACATGTTTTATTGATTTTCAGTTGTGTGTGTTTGTCTAGATAGTTAAAACAATGTGTGGCAGTGGGTGAAAATGTGTCAAGTGATAGTAACTGAATAATGTACAGGAAACTGAGATCAATTCTCAGGCATTGTGTTGTATGGCATTGACAGTTCATAGCAATAAGTATTTAATCTAAACTGAATTTGAAAAAGAACCCAATCCCTACACAACATAACCAAAATCCCATTTCAGTAAATTGAATCCAAAATCTCACTGAAATCCTAACCAGCAGTAGCAATTACACATGTAGGATCATAATTAGCAATTTAACATCATTCATAACAGTAAAAAAAAGGAAAGAAGGTTCAGATTATTCAACAGTGGAAAGAAACTGAACCCAGCAGTCTACATGCCCATTCAAATCTCATTTCCACAATGAAAACCTAATCTAACTTGCAAAAACCACTTAGTAGGAACTAATACACATGTGGGCATCATATATTGCAAATAAATAAGCAATAAAAATTAGTCTTAGAAGAGAAAAACTAAATCAGAAATTAAAGGCTGAATCATGTATCAGTCAACCATTTCATATCATTCCAACTACGAAAATCCCATTACAAATGCAAAAACCAAAACTAATACGTAACATCAATCTAGCAAGTCCTATTACACATGTGTAAGGAATCTAACTTAGCAATTAACAACAACATTCATAAATCTCAGGAAATTGTGAATCAAAAACCCAATCCTCACGAAACCTGAGAACTGTTAGTGACCACAGTTCGAAACCAATTTCAAGGTCAAAATCGAAATAAATTTGGAAAACTAGGTGCACATAGATTAGGGACATGTCCCACGTGTCCAATGGGACACCCCCGATTCCATGAATCAGGACACGGGGTGTCCAAAACAAATTTGATACTGTGTCTGAAAACAGGATTTCCTAATCCTCGTACACGCGTGCACATGGTTCTATCACACGACACAGGCCACGTGGAGACACGTGGCCGTGCACACGTGTCCACCTAGACTAGGGAGACGTGTCCAAGTGCCTGCATGAACCCCAAGATATGTCGTGTCCTAGTTTCAAAGCCGTATCAGTGGCTCGAAATCACGCGTGTGCGTGTCAGGGCATTTCGATGCGAGCTCGAGAACTTCCTCGACTCACAACCAAGTACCACAAAACTTGGTAAGGGTCTAGTCAGACATGGGACCCATCACCTCACCAAATTCCATGTGTCCTAGTAAAGTGTCGTGTCCTGTGTCAGCCCCGAAATGAAGGGGATGCGCACAGCGTGCACAAGTAGGCACGAGACAGTGCAGCCTCGTTTCCTTCGTGCACAGACAACGAGGACCCACGAAATTTTGTGGGGGTCCTGTCAGTCAGTGCCCGCACCCACACACCAAATTTCAGGTGTTGGGGTGCTGTGTCGTGTCCGTTAGGACACTCGTACAGCAGGACAGCTGCACGAGGCCAGTGCGCAGTGTCGTGCACGAGTTACGTGTCCATTTTGGACACGAAAACCAACCCGATTCGTGCTCAGACATATAAATATATAATCTACATATTAAGAGCTATCCAAATATATAATTTGTTTTAAAAAACATTAATATTCAATCCATTGAGGCATTTCAACAAACACCTACACAACACTACGACACGTGTCCGATACGGACACCAAACGGACACGAAATTCACCCAAATTTTAGGGACACCTAGGGGATTCCTAGATCTAACCCTACATGCAAAGAAAACAGAAATTTAAATCAATTTAAAAGGTTTTACCTATAGGTGCAAATTGCATGGAAAAGCTCCAAATAGGGGTGTCCTTCTTGATGGCCAAATGCTCCAATTTGATCCCAAACTGAAATATCCCTCCACCAACAGTCCATAAACTTAAATTAGGACCCAATGCAAAAGACTAGGATGAAAAAGGAAATCAAATGAATAAAATAAGAATTTTTGGAAGGGGGAAACTTACCTTTCTTTTCTCCAAGTGTTGGAATGATAAAAAGAGGCAAGCCCTAATGAACAAGTGTTTAAATAGGGTGGGGATCCCTATGTGGCTGTTCATAGGTTCAATAATTAGGGTTAGGTTTCACTAAATGGTCCATTGGCTTAAGTCATGATCAATTAAATAATTAAGCCATAAGTCATTTCGTGAAATCACAAGCCATGACTTAAATTCACTAAACCAAATCCCCTCATTCTAAAACTATTCTCTAATGACTAAAATAGGTTAACTCAAGTTAGACTAAGGTCACCATGGCTAGGGTTAGCTTCTAGGCTAGTCCACTAGGTCTCAACAAGTCAAAGTCAAACTAGAATTCACCAATTCAACAAATCACCAAATAATTTAAATAAGTCAAAATGACCAAATTACCCGTAGGCTAAAAATGATAATTAAACATCCTAATGACATGGTTAGGCTCTAGGTCATGCAGTCTCTCAGGTTTCACTAGTAGCACATCAAAATCACAAGTCATGACTTAAACCAGTTTTTAAATAGTTTAAAAATTATTAAAAATCACTAAAAATCATAATGTGAAATAAATATCAATAATAATAATTATAATTACAAAATTTCAAAATTACCCTCATCTGAAAAACTGGGTGTTACAATCCTACCCACCTTAGAAAAATTTCTTCCTCAAAATTAAGATGATCGTACCCCTACTAGGTCAAACCCCCAACAATCAAGGTCGATAGTTAACATGCTACACAATCCTACTGGTCATGATATCACGGTCTTGGTCAGGGTCGCTATACTATCTATCCCAGCACAAACATCCTGACAGGTACTAATGAACTCAGACAACAAGATGGAAAGAAGAACAGGAAGGACAGACCTGCAAACCCATCACCCGTAGCGTCGGTCTACTCGACTGTCAGCGCAAAAGCCCTGCCCCTCTGGGGTGTATCCCTCTGATGGTGCGGGGTACGGTGCTGTGCTACAGGTGGCCTAGCTCCCTCTATCTAATCCATGACACTCAAGTAATATCCACCCTGATATTCCACTCAAATTCTCTAGGACACCATCAATATGGTATCTATCCTGCAATCTAATAATCATACCCGTCTATCCAGAACCATGTTACCAGAATCCTTATCATACCAGTAAGTATGGCTGCGATAATCCATAGAGTCCACAACTAATGTACATACATCTAGAATCATGGTATTTAAAAATTTTGCATTGCCGCTAGCTTGGCTGCGAAAACTTTAAATTCTCACACCCGAGAAATACATCCAAAATCAGACTCTATCTCATCGCCCAACCAACTGGTATGGCCGTAGAAGATTCTAGATTCCATGACTGAGGCAACCTAGCCCATAATGTTATCTTGGTAGAAAATCAAGTCAATAATGAATACCAATAATCAAATTCAACGATGAATCAAGGAAGATAGACAGATACTATCAGAATCGAATTTCGAGATAGTTTATAATGAGATTCTCAAGGGTCATCCCAGGAATCTTCTCAAGTAGTCCTAACTGTAATTGCGTACCTCTCCGTCAAGCCTATCTCTCAATCCTATTGCAGGCTCGCAGCAGTACAACTAAGTCGCCGTACTACCACGATATCGCACTAATGCGACTCTAGACCTGCATGGGCCACCACTAAAAATGTGTCACGACCCGCACCCACTGTGAGGGTACGAGTACGTAACAGCGTCCAGCCTACGCCGCAGTGTCGGCGGTAGAACGATGTTCTAAGTCTCTACTAACCATCAACTCATGCAGTATATAATATACTCATCATGATCAACTCTGAATGGAGGACAAGTATAAGATATGGTGTAACTCAATCACAGTCTAAGCACGATAAGATAACACAGAAATATAACTAAGAAATTGAAGACAACTAAAACTACTGATATAATAACATCAAACTCAAACAATCTCAAATACATCTCAAGTCTCAATTCTATACAACAAGCTCTAAATGAAAACAGATGCCAGTCTAATAACTAAATCCGATCACTCCTGAGTGTCGGGGCCAAAGGTAGCTAACCCGTCTCCTGGTCCGTAATATGTAGGGCATGTGTCCTAAGGGCAATCATCTGTAAAATTTTCAACAGGTCCAGTCAGGACTGGAACGAGCACAATCTCATCTAGAAAACCCAAGTAAATGACAGAGAACTATACAGCAGTTATAGACAGTTGTATTGATGAAAATGGCAGTTTATATTCAGGTGATGGTAAGAAAGACAGATAAAGTGCAAGGAAAGAAAATAACTAAACAAGAGAAGAATCATAGCAATGAAGACTGTAAAAATAGAACTAGCTGAACCAGGATAATATGATATAAAGTCCAGACAACAATATAGACAAGTGTAACTCCAATGTAAGTCCAGTACAAGATGAATCTAATACAAGATGAATCCAGTAAGGGACGATTCCAGTTATAGTGATCAATGATTCCAGGGTGAGTCCAGCCTATACTCTAACAGTTTGCTTTAAAATACCGAGATCGACATGTAAACGGCTGTAGATAATACGGCACATCACACACCTGGCCGGGTGTGAGATGGCTATCATTCCAGTAGATTCCAGTTGGGAGATTCCAGATTGGGGTATGTCTACATGTCTTACTCAAGTATTTCCCCTCCCAGCAAGTGAATCCAAAAATCCGACACAATGATTCAAGATGAGTCCAGCCAAAATATAATGATACCAGTAAATGATTCCAGTAGGTGATTCCAGTAATAGAAGTCAGAAATGATGATACCAGTAATAGAGGCCAGAAAATAAATATGTGTCGTATACATGAATCCAGAATATCCATACGTATTGTAACAGAGAATCGCATACAACTAACTAGAACTGAAGTACAGTAATTGATAAGTAAATGAGAGAACTATCAGAGAATGTACTCGCCTGCTACTCTGAAAAGAGTAGTGTATTATCAGATGTCTACACCGGAGTCACAATGTCCTAAACAGAGTAATATGGGTTATAATATGTTTAAAAATAAGACAGATGATGTTTATGATGCAATCTACATGATTTCTAGGCCAATCTAGGTCAAGTCAACTCTAAGTCAAACCAAGTCAACTACACTAGTCAAACTAGGTCAACTAGGTCAAGCCTAAGCCAAACAAGTCTAACAAGTCTCACTAGGCCTAACCAAGCCTAGGCTAGCACTCACTCACAATTACAAAGCCAACCAAGCATCACACATACTAGTATACATTCATACACAATAGATAGAATCTCATAGGCTAAGAGTCTAGCATACAAGCAATGTACACACATGTATGCATATATTCCATCCATTATTGCATCATATATTCATTACATATATACAATAGGTAAGTATACACATATGGCTAATGCCTATATACATATAATATGGCATAAATATATGTATATATACACTATTTTACATTGCATTATCACACTAGGTTATATATATAATATATATATATATATATATATATATATATATATATATATATATATATATATATATATATATATATATATAGAGGGAAAGAGGGAACATTGCATGTGTGTGTGTGTCATGTGGCATGGCAAGGGGGTTTAGGTTCTCAGGAACAGGGCTATGGGTTGTAGTGTGTACCATGTGTGTGTAATACATATATGTTAGGAATTCAATAGGGGATGTGTCAAGTATTCAGATATGTGTGTGTGTGAAGGACTGAACATACATATATGTTAGGACTGCACATTAGGGACTGTTCTCAGGAAATCAGTGAATGACAGTTGCTCATGCATGTGTGTGTCTAGAAGTGCCAGAACAAGGTGTCAATGCAATGTGAGTTCTCAGTTATTTGCAAAGAAAGGAATTCTCAGATTTCATGAATCAATCCCAAATAAAATCCCAGTTTCCATGGTTCAACCTAGCATTCAAAACAAATTTCCAAATTCAAAATCAATCTCAGTTTGTGCCAATGTGCAATATGTGTGAATCTCAGGTTCCAAATTCAGATTTGTGAGTTTAGGAGAACAGTGCATAGGAAAACAGTTCAAAATTTTGGGAACTAGATGACAGTTAAATGGAGACATAGCAGTGGTAAACTCAACTTATGTGTGCATTACAGAGATATGTATTTTCAGGAATTTGTGAAGTGCAAAACAGTGTAAACATGGCAATGACAGTTTGTTATGTCAATTAAGCACAAAACCCATTTCCTCTACTCAACATAAACCCCCACATCCCAAAACATTTCAGTTTTGTGTGTGATGACAGTTAGAATGTGTGTGAGTTAACATGGTGGCATGCCCAAGTGAGTGATATGAATTTGAAAACTGAGATGTGGGTAGAGTAGGCCATGTGCTAGGAAAATAATGTGTGTGTTAGGACTACCTTAGAATAGCTAATGTGACAGCCATAACAGTGTGTGATATTGAAAAACAGTATTCACATGTTTTATTGATTTTCAGTTGTGTGTGTTTGTCTAGATAGTTAAAATAATGTGCGGCAGTGGGTGAAAATGTGTCAAGTGATAGTAACTGAATAATGTACAAAAAACTGAGATTAATTCTCAGGCATTGTGCTGTATAGCATTGACAGTTCATAGCAATAAGTATTTAATCTAAACTGAATTTGAAAAAGAACCCAATCCCTACACAACATAACCAAAATCCCATTTCAGTAAATTGAATCCAAAATCTCACTGAAATCCTAACCAGCAGTAGCAATTACACATGTAGGATCATAATTGGCAATTTAACATCATTCATAACAGTAAAAAAAAGGAAAGAAGGTTCAGATTATTCAACAGTGGAAAGAAACTGAACCCAGCAGTCTACATGCCCATTCAAATCTCATTTCCACAATGAAAACCTAATCTAACTTGCAAAAACCACTTAGTAGGAACTAATACACATGTGGGCATCATATATAGCAAATAAATCAGCAATAAAAATCAGTCTTAGAAGAGAAAAACTAAATCAGAAATTAAAGGCTGAATCATGTATCAGTCAACCATTTTATATCATTCCAACTACGAAAATCCTATTACAAATGCAAAAACCAAAACTAATACGTAACATCAATCTAGCAAGTCCTATTACAGATGTGTAAGGAATCTAACTTAGCAATCAACAGCAACATTCATAAATCTCAGGAAATTGTGAATCAAAAACCCAATCCTCACGAAACCTGAGAACTGTTAGTGACCACAGTTCGAAACCAATTTCAAGGTCAAAATCAAAATAAATTTGGAAAACTAGGTGTACATAGATTAGGGACATGTCCCACGTGTCCAATGGGACACCCCCGAGTCCAAGAATCAGGACACGCGGTGTCCAAAACAAATTTGATACTATGTCTGAAAACAGGGTTTCCTAATCCTCGTGCACGCGTGCACGTGGTTCTATTACACGACACAGGCCACGTGGAGACACGTGGCCGTATACACGTGTCCACCTAGACTAGGAGGACGTGTCCAGTGCCTGCACGAACCCCAAGATGTGTCATGTCCTAGTTTCAAAGCCGTATCAATGGCTCAAAATCGCGTGTGTGCGTGTCAGGGCATTTCGATGCGAGCTCGAGAACTTCCTGAACTCGCAACCAAGTGCCACGAAACTTGGTGAGGGTCTAGTCAGACATGGGACCCATCACCTCACCAAATTCCACGTGTCCTAGTGAAGTATCGTGTCCTGTGTCAGCCCCGAAATGAAGGGGATGCGTACAGCGTGCACGAGCAGGCACGAGACAGTGCAGCCTCATTTCCTTCGTGCACAGACAACGAGGACCCACAAAATATTGTGGGGGTCCTGTCAGTCAGTACCCGCACCCATACACCAAATTTCTGGTGTCAGGGTGCTGTGTCGTGTCCGCTAGGACACTCGTGCAGCAAGACAGCCGTACGAGGCCAGTGCGCAGTATCGTGCACGAGTTGCGTGTCCATTTTGGATACGAAAACTAACTGAATTTGTGCTCATATAAATATATAATCTACATATTAAGATCTATCCAAATATATAATTTGTTTTGAAAAACATTAACATTCAATCCATTGAGGCATTTCAACAAACACCTACACAACACTACGGCACGTGTCCGATACGAACACCAAACGGGCACGAAATTTACCCAAATTTTAGGGACACCTAGGGGATTCCTAGATCTAGCCCTACATACAAAGAAAACCGAAATTTAAATCAATTTAAAAGGTTTTACCTATAGGTACAGATTGTATAGAAAATCTCCAAATGGGGGGTGTCCTTCTTGATGGCCAAATGCTCCAATTTGATCCCAAACTGAAATATCCCTCCACCAACAGTCCATAAACTTAAATTAGGACCCAATGCAAAAGACTAGGATGAAAAAGGAGATCAAATGAATAAAATAGGAATTTTTGGAAGGGGAAAACTTATATTTCTTTTCTCCAAGTGTTGGAATGATAAAAAGAGGCAAGCCCTAATGAATAAGTGTTTAAATAGGGTGGGGATCCCTGTGTGACTGTTCATAGGTTCAATAATTAGGGTTAGGGTTCACTAAATGGCCCATGGGCTTAAGTCATGATCAATTAAATAATTAAGCCATAAGTCATTTCGTGAAATCACAAGCCATGACTTAAATTCACTAAACCAAATCCCCTCATTCTAAAACTATTCTCTAATGACTAAAATAGGTTAACTCAAGTTAGACTAGGGTCACCATGGCTAGCGTTAGCTTCTAGGCTAGTCTACTAGGTCTCAAAAAGTCAAAGTCAAACTAGAATTCACTAATTCAACAAATCACCAAATAATTCAAATAAGTCAAAATGACCAAATTATCCCTAGGCTAAAAATGATAATTAAACATCCTAATGACATGGTTAGGCTCTAGGTCATGCAGTCTCTCAGGTTTCACTAGCAGCACATCAAAATCACAAGTCACGACTTAAACCAGTTTTTAAATAGTTTAAAAATTATTAAAAATCACTAAAAATCATAATGTAAAATAAATATCAATAATAATAATTATAATTACAAAATTTCAAAATTACCCACATCTGGAAAACTGGGTGTTACAGCCCCAAAGCCCGAATCAAAGCCGGCAGAAAAGCAGTTGCCTCAGATGACCTACTCCTTCGAGGACGGCCATGTCAAGCCCATCTTAGACATGCTCATCCAAGGAGGTCGAATTCAGCTCCCTCCTCCAAGGCGTGAACCTCGTCCTGCAGAGATGGAGGGCCCCAAATACTGCCACTACCATCGCTATGTCCACCATGCTACACAAGACTGCTACCAACTGAAGCGATACATCCAATATCTTATCGATTCTAAGGCCCTGGCCATTGATTTCGAAGCGGTGATCGTTGCAGCCAACATGGTGTTAGTACAATTTGGCAGCTTCCCTCCGACAAAAACTTAAGATGGAGTAGTGCCAGTCCCCAGAGCAAGGATGGAGGTCGCTAAACTTCCACCTCCCCGAGACCAGGTTGTGGGTCTAGTACCCCTTACCACATAACGAGGAGAAGTCATGTGGGTCCATCCGGACCTGGTAACTGAAGTGACCTAGTCCATATCTCCCTCCACCAGCAAGAAAAAAAATGAAAAAGTCAAATCATGCCGCACAATCTCGGCAGAGGTCGAAGAAGCTACCGCAGTTGTTACCCGCTCCGGCGCACAAACCCAACCTTCACCGGACAACTCGACTAAAGACCATCAACCGACAGCTGCTGATGCTCCAGGACCTTCGCAGCCTTCAACGACCAACAAGCCTAGGCCGAAGGAGACTCGCTTCGACAAACAACTCCGAAGAGAGACGTCTCATGGGCTAGAGAGGCCATACAACTTTGACATCCTGGCACAATTGGCCAACACATCGGCCAAATTGTCGCTATACGAGCTCCTGAGACTCTCCAAAGATGTCCATGTCGCACTGAGCGAAGCACTCCAAAATGTCGAAGCATATCTGGCTCAGTCCAATTTCACTGGGGAGAGCTCGCCGGCAGATCTCCAGGACAGCGCTTGCACAGGGTCAATACCGAACATTGTCTTCACTCCGCAGGATATGCTTATCAAGACCAACTTGCACGATCGCCCTCTGTATTATACTGGGTACATTGGCGATATCAAGGTCGATCAGATGCATATTGACCCCGATTCTTCCATAAGCATCATCCCGAAGAGCCTGCTGCACCATCTGCGTATCCCAATGCACTGCCTGATGTCGACAAGCACCGCCATCAGCGGTTTCAATTCAGGCAGAAGCTACCCGATCGGGAAGATTCGTTTGAAGTGCCAAATCAGCGACCTTCAGTCAGAAGTGACCTGTTATGTCATAGATGCGGACACTTCCTACAACATTCTCCTGGGGTATCCTTGGATACACGATTACATGATCATGCCTTCTACACTGTACCACTACTTTAAGTACATCGATAAGCACGGCTTTATGAGAACAAAATTTGTCAACATCGATCCCTTTAAAGGGGTCGAATCCTACTACTCAGATTCATGCTTATACGAGAAGTCGAAAAAGCACCTTGCTGAAGGAGATACTCAAGCTCAAACTGAGGCGACGGTTGGATCAGAAGAACCTCTGACAATCCACCTCCAAGCCCGCAAACCCGGCAGAACTGCGCCCTTTACAGCCACTCTGTGTAAGGACGCAATCAGCCTCTCTGTACAGGAGGAGCATATGATAATTCGACTGCCAAGGTCTGGCCAAGCGCCAAGACCCACGACAGAGCCACTAACGATCAGGCTGCCCAGAGCTGGCCAGCAGCAAACAGAGGAGCGCAATCCCTCTGTCAAGCCAATGATGATTCGTCTTCCCAGAATGAATCGCCCGCCGAACGCTAAGCCAGGGACTGCTAGCCAGCCAATGACTCCCTGCATAACACCAGGCACTAAACTGGGGGTCGCTAGTACGCCAACAACTCCATATTCTGCTCCATCAGGGGTGCCCTTGGTGATTAAGCTGCCCAAGTCATCCTTCCAGTCTTTATTGACACAGGGGGTGGCCGAAGAAGAGTCATAGCTGGCCAAGTATGTGGCTGCTCACACTGATGTTCCATCCGCAGATGATGTATTCCCACTGGAAAAGATACCTTATTTCATCAATAAAGGGCTATCTTTGAACTACCTCGAGCTTAATAAGCTTTGTACAATGTATGCTATGGAACACGGTATAGGCACCCACCTGCACACACAAGTGACAAATGTCTACATCGCAAACCAACTTACTCCAGTGGAAGACGCTTACCGCATAATCGAGGGAGAGGATCACCCAATCATCTTCGGCCGGAAGAATGACCCGCTGCCCTTCGAGATGGAAGAAGTTGATCTCGAACTCGACACCGAAAGATTGCCCCTTTATCTGTATAGTTCCCGATCCAAGTATCTCATGCAAAAATAGGGGTATGATCTGGAAACTACACCAGGCTTGAACTACGGCACTGGACAACGGTTACCCTTACAATCGCCGGTCCCGGCTGGAAAACTACGAGACTATTATAACAAAATCAGATGTGGACTAGGTTATGTTACACCTGCAATGACACCTGAAAGCTCAGACGAGGAATGCGACTGGCATTCACACTCAACCAGATCACCCACTTCCGATTCGGATGTCAGCATCAGAGACATGCTCAGAAAAGTCTGGTCCGTCAATATGGCATTTGCCGATGCCTACGAAAAAGATGAAGACATTCCTGAACTTCTTGAGTGAGAGCCGTAGACACAACAGCTAGATACGCAATGGAAGAAACGGTTCAAGCAAAGAGAGCCTCCCACCGAAGATGATGTTGTGCAAATCGACCTTGGTGATGAGTCTTCTCCAAAGCCCATCTTCGTCAGCAAAAGTCTGACAGACGAAGAGCGAGAATTGCTACTACAACTTGTTAGAGAATACATTGACGTGTTCGCCCGGAGTTACGAAGACATGCCAAGACTGAACCCCGAGGTTGCACTTCACAAACTCAACATCCGTCCAGACACAAAAACGGTCAAGCAAAAGCAACGACGGTTCCGCCCCGACGTCATGAACGCCTTTGAAGCTTAGGTCAACAAACTGATAGCCAGCGGCTTCATTCATGAGAAACAGCATCCAGACTGGGTCGCCAACATAGTACCAGTCCTTAAGAAGAATAGAAAGATTCGAATCTGCATCGACTTTCGTAATCTGAATGAGTCATGTCCTAAGGATGAGTTCCTCCTTCCTATCACAGACATCATCATTGACAACACCTGCGGCTTCGAGCGTATGTCATTCATGGATGGTTTATCGGGATACAATCAAATTAAGATGTTCCCTGATGACGAAAAGCATACATCATTCCGAACACCAATTGGTACATACTGCTACACAGTCATGCCTTTCGGTTTAAAGAACGCTGGTGCCACCTATCAAAGAGCTATGAGCATCATCTTTAGAGACCACCTACGCAAGACAGTAGAATGCTACGTCGATGACATAGCCGTCAAAAGCCGCTCTAAGGAAGATCATCTGCATGATCAGAGGACAGTGTTCGATCTGATGCGAGCGCACAATTTGAAAATGAATCCCGCAAAATTCTTTTTGTGCTTATCCAGTGGGAAGTTCTTGGGTTTTATCATTACTTCCCAGGGTATCCATATAGACCCTGAGAAGACGAAGGCAATCATGGAGATGGGTCCCCCGAGAAATCTTTGCGAACTCCGAGGCCTTCAAGGGAGGCTGGCCTACATCAGGAGGTTTATCTCTAACCTCTCCAGACGATGTCAACCATTCACCCACCTTATGAAGAAAGGTGTTTCATTCGTATGGGGTGAAAAATGCCAGCGCGCCTTCAACAGCATCAAAGAATATCTGACGAACCCGCCAGTCCTGGTAGCCCCGGTTGCTGGAAGACCATTCCTGCTCTATGTACGAGCGATGGAACACTCTCTCGGTGCTCTGCTAGCACAAAAAAATGATACAGGTCATGAGCAAGCTATATATTACCTCAGCCGAATGATGATGGGGCCGGAACATCGATACACTGCCGTGGAGAAAGAGTGCTTTGCTCTAGTTTTTGCCATTCAGAAGACGTGACACTACGTAATAAGACAAACCATTCACGTCATATCAAGAGTTAACCCCCTCAGGGTCCTCATGACCAAGCCGGGTGCACTCAGCTTCGCCTCGCTACCTGGGCGATATTACTGTCCCCCTACCATATGATCTTCGTCCCACAGAAGGCTGTTAAAGGTCAAGCTCTGGCAGACTTTTTAGCAGCTCATCCAGGTTCGGAGTCAACCAGAATAGACGAAGAGATTCTAGATGAGGTTGCCAATTCAAATGTGGCATCCCATGATGCCGTATGGCGAACGTTCTTCGACGGTGCTTCAAGAACTGGGCCCAAGGACAACATTGTCGCTGGAGTCAGAATAATGCTGATTTCTCCCTCCGGGCTAGTAATCAATCGGGCTTATTCCCTCACGGAGCCCTGCTCGAACAATGTGGCCGAGTACAATGCTTTGGTTATTGGCCTCCGACTTACAAAAGAGCTGGGGGTAGAGTACCTTGAAGCATACGACGATTCGTCGCTAATCGTCAATCAGATCCGGGGTTCATACGAAGTTCATCATGAAGATATGATCCCCTATCACCAAATAGCGATTGATATCATCTCGTCCTTGGAAGGGTTCTTCATAGAACACATTTCCAGGCTCCAAAATATTAAAGCCGATGCCCTAGTAGGCCTTGCCGCTTCCTTAGCAGTTTCGAATCATGCTTACCACTTGGTTGACATAATAGGCCGCGAATTGATCTGTCCCAAGGACAATGTTCAGTGTGTCAAGAGTTACTCCGCTCTGACAGTCGATGAAGCACCAGACTGGAGACATCCATTCATTGACTTTGTTGTCTACGACATCCTGCCAGAGAATCCAAAGGAAGCCACTTCTATCAGAAGACGTTCACTCAGATTTTTCTACGATACAGAGACGAAAATGCTGTATCGATGATCACACGATGGATTACTGCTTCGATGTTTATAAAATACAGAAGCCAAAGAAGCCGTGCGTGAAGCTCATGATGGCATTTATGGGGCCCATCAGCCTGGCCCAAAACTACAAGATCGCCTTCGCCAAATAGGCTACTACTGGTCCACGATGGTCGCAGACGCGATAGACTATGCAAGAAAATTCAAAGCCTATCAAGTCCACGCAGATTTCATCCACCAGCCCTTCGAGTTTCTACATTCGACAGTGGCATCCTGGCCATTCGAAGCCTGGGGAATGGACATCATTGGTCCGATCACTCCGCTTTTGTCCCGAGGACATTGCTTCATACTCGCAATCACAGATTACTTCTCCAAATGGGTGGAGGCTATTCCGCTAGCAGAAGTGAAGACTTCAAACGTGATCAGCTTCCTCAAGCATCACGTTATCTACCACTTTGGATTGCCCCGAAGGATCATCCACGACAATGGTCCGCAGTTCGTAAGCTACGCCTTCTATCAGTTTTGCGACAAACACCGAATCCAGAATATTGCTTCAATACCATACAAACCGGCGACTAATGGTCTGGCTGAAGCATTCAACAAAATAATCATCAAGCTTCTCAAGAAGTTTGTGTCATCAAACAAACGCGACTGGAATGAAAAGCTCGGCGAATGCTTATGGGCGTACCGTACTACATTACGGTCTGCCACTGGGAACACACCATTCTCTCTGGTATATGGGAGTGAGCCAGTTCTTCCACTGGAGACTCAAATCCCCTCACTCCGCGTCGCCCTCACATACCGATTGACGACAGATGATAATCACCATCGCCGACTACAAGAGTTAGAGGCCCTAGATGAGAAGCGCCTGTTAGCTCAACAACGAATCGAGCTGTACCAAGCCCGTATCTCCGGAGCCTTCAACAAGAAGATTAAAATCAGAACATTCCAAGTGGGCGATCTCGTTCTGGCAGTTCGAAGGCCGATGGTTATGACTCACAAAACTGCCGGCAAGTTCCAGCCAAAATGGGAAGGCCCGTTCATCATCGACGCTGTGTTCTCCAATGGAGCATACCGCCTCGCAAAATAAAATGAAGACTTTCTCATGTTGCCCATCAACGACAAGTTCCTAAAAAAGTATTACGTCTGAAATGACATCCTCCAGGGTATTGAGTTACGTACCCTCTGGTACCGCTGAACTCACATCCCGCCTATAAATCTGCCAAAGTGTTGAGTTATGTACCCTTTGGTATCGCTGAACTCACATTACGACTCCAAATTTCCCAGAATGATGAGTTACGTACCCTCTGGTACCGCTGAACTCACATTACGACTCCAAATTTCTCAGAATGATAAGTTACATACCCTCTAGTACCGCTGAACTTATATTCTGATCGCAAATCTCCCAGATTGTCGAGTTATGTACCGGCAGGTACCGCTGAACTTACACTCTGGTCACTACAAATGAATTTATATCGCATCTTTTAGGTAGTAAGTCATGTATGATCATACCTCTGAACTTTTCTCCTAAAAAGAGCTCCCTCCTCATGATCTAATACCCGCACTTTCAGTGCATAAAAAGGGTAACAGATCCACAAATTTCTCCAAAACAACCAAGTCGATGTTACCTCTGAGTTATTTTCATTTCCACCAAAAACAAACCGCCCCCTCACATAGAACTTCCACGTCCTCATTACCTCTGAGTTGTTCTATGTACCCTTCATGGAGCCCACTCCTGCCATGTCCTCATTACCTCTGAGTAGGAAGGTTCCATCGAAGAAACCCTCATATTTACCACGTCCTCATTACCTCTGAGTAAGTATATTGGTTCTCTCTCGACTTATTATCTGTAGCAAAAAAAAAAACCCCAGGGTACGCCAAGGATAATAGGACTACAAATGTCCTCTGTTGACCACAAATGTTGTACTAAGTTTCCTAGTACATGCCCCTCACTTCTCATCATGCCCCGGGGGACCAGCTGCTCCATGGCATTCTTTCTCCCGATACCAGGAACGTCCACAGCCACCTTACTGTGGAATTGTTTCAAGTATCCCCATAAACTTGTTATCTGTACCTAAAACCAAGGTATACCCAGGGTAACAAGTCCACAAACAGTCCCCCAATGGGGCAAATACCACAACACCACAAACACAATAAGCAGTACAAATAAAGGGTAGAATAAAGCATACTCTTTTATTTGAAAGGCAAAAGTACTACATATTCTGGGGACCACGTCCTTCTCAAGAAAGGAAAAGAACGAAAATGAAAGAAGGAAAAAAGCCGACTATGGTTCAGTGATACATAACTCCATGAGACGGTCTTTCAGCAAGACAGTCGACCGCTCGAACCCCTGCTTGGCCCTACGTTCGGCCTCCTGAGCCAACCGCTCCGCATCTTCTAGGTACGCATGAGCCCGCCAGCCATCCTCGAGCTTCTTCAAAGCACGCTCCAGACTAGCAGAAGCTCGGAAGACCTTGTCGGCCTCCTGAACGATCAGTTCTTTGTCCGTACGAGAAGCTTCAAGCTCAGGCTCCAAGAAGGCCAGCTTCCTCTGGAGTTCGAAAATCTGCTCCCTTGTATCAATTACTTCGCGAGAGGCGGCCGCTTCCCGAGCCATGCAATCCTCGCTCATGTGGCTCAGTCGATCATATTGAAGAGATAGGTAACCGAGGTCCTTCATTATAACCGACTTGGACTTATCTCGTGTAGCCCTCACCTTCTCCAGGACGATGGTAAGGAAGCCCCACTCCTGATCTATTGTTGCAGACAGATCAGCTCGCCTCAGCACTTGAAACTGGGCCACGAGCTGATCAGCCTCTAATAATTTGGGCTCCAGAAGCGCAGCTATCCCTGCCCTACCAGGGAGGGTTTTAAGAATGTCAATCTGGCCTCGGGCGCATTGCCGGGCCAAGGTAAAGGGGTCCCCCGATCCACAACAGCTTCGACCTCTCTCTTCAAGTGATGGTAGAAACTGTCAACTATATCCTGTGACGCCTCATCCAGAACTTCCGTAGAGGACGGCGTCAGGGGGAGTATAGTTGGCAGTACCATAGGAGACACGCCAGAACTCGCCACCCCTGGCACCAGGGAAGCAAATTTCGGGCGAAAAGATGCTTGGATAGCAGCTAACTCCTCCTCCGCGGCCCAAAGAACCTGGATACTCGGCAAGGCGGAGAGGTCGACCCCCGAATCCATATGAGCAGAGGAGGACGCCTGGACCATTGCTCCTTGCCCCGGCTGTGCCGCCATCCGATCTCCCGAACTCGATCCAGCGGGAGGCCCCTCAATATAAGTCGAAAGAGGAGGGGGCACGCTCCCTCCCACCAATTCCTGCTGGTAGAGCCTTTTCCGATAATATCCGTCACTGGTAGTAAAGAGGCAGGACCTGTATGTCCAGAGCAACCATCAATCAGCATAACCCGAAGGATGTGATGTAACACCCAGTTTCCCGGATGAGGATAATTTTAAAATTTTGTAATTATAATTATTATTTATTGATATTTATTTCATATTATAATTTTTGGTGATTTTTAAACTATTTAAAAATCATGACTTGTGATTTGGTGTTTTGCTAGTGTAACCCTAGAGATAGTGATCTATAGCCTAGCCATGTGATTAGGGTATTTTATTTATCATTTTTAGCTTAAGAGTATTTTTGTCATTTTTGGGTTTATTTGATTTTAATATTATTTATTTGAATTTATCAAAAATTTTAGGAATTATTTTGGATGATGGTTGACTAGGTTGACTTTGACTTGCATTGACTTTGGTAGACTAGTCTAGAAGCTAACTTTAGTTATGACTGCCTTGGTTAGGTTAAGTAACCCTAGTCTAACTAGAGTTAACCCATGATTTAGTCTTTTAGACTCGAGTTAGAATAGAGAGGGTTAAGTCATAAGTCATGACTTATGGTTTTGAGACCAATAGATAATCACTTAGCCATAGCTTGTGAAACTTGGCCCAAGGCCCATAGCCCATCACTAAACCCTAACCCTAACCCACTATGGCTAGCCACCTAGGGAATCCTACCCTATTTAATGCCTCGTTCATTTAGGGTTAGCCTCCCTAGGAAATAGATCTCAAGTTTAGAAAGAGGTAAATCCCCAACTTTAGAAATTCATATCAAATCCATTTTAATTCCTTTTTAGTCCAAACAAATTGCAATAGGTTCTAATTAGTGTGTTCTTGCTGTTTGTGGAAGTTTTTCTCAGTTTGTGAACAATTTGGTGTAGTTTGGGAAGCAAGGAGAATACCCCTCTTTAGAGCTTTTTGAGGAGATTGATACCTATAGGTAATTCCCTAAAACTCTATTATAGTTGATGTTATTTTTGCATATTAGCCTAGATCTAGGTGTCCCCTAGCTAATCCTAAAATTTCGTGGCATATTGTGTCCATTTTGTGTCCTAAATGGACACATATCAGTCCACTATGCTGAGTATTTGATGAAATGCCCCAAAGGGGATTTCGACCTATTTTTTTGAAAGGTTTTGAATAGGAAATTGTGTTTTAGTGTCGTCTAAGAGTTTTTTAGTGTCTGAGCGTGTCTCGTGTCGTGTTGGTGTCGTGTCGCACCCGTACACATGCCCGCACGCGTGCGAGCTGTACTGCCCTGGTGCCAGCAGGCTCGTGCAAGCTATCTAGGGCACGTGGACACGTGTCCTTTGGTTTGGAGCTCGAGGCAGTGTCTGACCCGACACTCCCCAAGTTTTGTGTCCTGATGATTCGTGTCGGGTGAGGAATCTGGCCTGCACTGGACACGGGGAGCACAGCCACTGTACAGTTCAATGTACACTGGTTTGAGTAATGTTGGACACTTCTGTGTCCTATTTTTGGACACCATATTAATTGTGTGATATGTACCTATATGGTATATTAATTACCTACCAAGGTTTCATCATGAATTGTTAATATGAATATGGATTTGGGGAATGACAATCGACTGATACTCAAGTATCAGTGAGAGAAACACTATTTTTGATTCCTGTTATTAAATGATTTACATAATGTTTAAATTGTGATTTTAATTGCTAATTAGATCCTAAACATGATTAATAATATATGTTAGATTGGATTTACATTTGGGATTGGGTTGTTTGCTGTGGAATGGGGATTCGATTTGGTAAATTTCATTCGGCTGATACATGTTCTGATACATGGGTTATTCAAAAATTCTGAGCTTTAAATCCATTTTCTATTGATGTTTTTCACTGTTAAATTACTCCCACATAATTGTTAGTTCATGTTAATACAATGTTACAATTCGAATAGGCTTTATGATTTGAGAATGGAATAATGATATTGTGTTGGGCTTCGAAATACAGAACTGAGAATTGGTTTCCTTTTCTACTTTTAAACTGAATTGAATGACCTTTTAATGTGAATTCTCATGCAAGTATTAGTGTCTTTATTTGAATTTGAAGGATTGAATCCTTCCTTATCTGAGATTAGTTATATATATCAAACTGTCATGTTTATTCCCTTTTAATCTGGGAATTGATTCCTTTTTTCCAAAATCTGGGATTTAGTTATAGTAAACTGTCAAATGTTACTCCTCTTCCATGCATTAGCTAACTGTTTTTCATTTGCCTACACACAATGTATTTACTGAATTCCTGTTTCCTACACTGTTCTTATAGTAGTTCACTGATTAGTACTTCACTGATGTTCCCTTGACATATTGCCATGTTCCCTACACACATGTACACAATATACTCTTACACATGGTTAGCTGCCACACTTTTTCCAGATATCTTATACTTAGCTCATTGATTTCAGGACATGTACACTATTTTGCATTGACACCACACACAGGTTTATGCCATGCCATACTATTTCCTGTATAAACAGAGGTACACCTTGACACTCTCATTTCTCACTAACATACACACACTCCTTTGACACTGAACACAGGCTCTCATGCTCTCACACACACACACTCTGTCAATAAATACTTCACTGATTTCAGGAACACCCTCACACCCTTATGCCATATCTCACACACACTTGAACACATGCCCTCTTGTACTCTCACACACACACAAGTGTATGTCACTAACACTACACTGTTTTCTAATTTCCTACACACACACACACATGAACACATACATTCCCTTTCCTTATTCTCTATGTATGTGTATATATACACATGTATATATATATGTATGTGAGATGTATATATAGGTATCCTATATATTATAATATGTGTGTGTATTATATTTTAGATATATATTGTTATGTATATATGTGATATGGTTTGGTTATAGGCATGAGATAGCCTAGCCTAAGGCTCATGGCCTATGGGTGTGTCTGTTTGCCTAGTATAGAGTTAGTTAGACTTGTTTAGTCTTGATTAGACTAGTTAGACTAGTATAGACTTGTTTGACCTAGTTGACCTAGTTTGACTTTTAGGGTTGACCAGAGTTGACCAAGAGTTGACTTTGGCCTAGAGTGACCTAGATTCATTTAGAATGCATTGACTTGCATCTTATTATCATTTTAGACTCATAGTGACTTGTACTATTCTATAGGAGATTGACACCACTCCTCGGACAGTAAATACTCTTCAGATACTCAGGATACAGGCGAGTACATTCTCTGATCATTTCATATCCTGTTAGAATTATTCTTCTGCTTTAAATTACTTTACTTGATACTGTCACGTTGGTCACACAAATTAGTACTATATGGATCCTTTCTTGAGATGTTATCCCCTCAGGGAGCATCGGATACTACATGTTCTGTACGTTTCACTTACATTGTGCATCACTATGCTTCATGGTTCATTGAATTACTTGTGACATGTACTCTCACGATCACAGAGTCTTCCTTGAATCCCCTATTTGTGGGCTTTCCTAGAATCCCTATTTATGGGACTATCATGTACCACCCTTCGGGGGCCATTACATGAATCATTACATAACCTGGCTGGATCCTTCTGTATTGATTGGGGGTATGGGGGAGTAGAAGTAGGCATGTGAATAATACCCAAGTAGTATATCATCTAATCACCTCCGTAGTGTCTCATCAGAATCTCCTATGCCATTCACATGTTTATATTGTACTCTGACTCACTAGCCACTGTTAGTTCTCTACTTATAGTAGATATTTCTATTATAGTTCTCTTTCTGTTTACATTCTGTACTTTTTTTCAGTTTTCTGTATCTTACTTTATTGTATGATTATATTTTCTAACCTGCTATGAACTGTTGAGATGTATTGTGCTCGCTCCGTCCTGATTGGACACCGTTAAATGTTTACAGAGGACGAGGATGAGGCTAGTGTTGACACCTTCTATGGGACAGCCCTAGACGACACTTGTGAGCTGGACTCTCAGGAGGACCCAGCTCTAGCTGATGATATTATCCCTACTGCCTAGACTAGTTTAGTTAGGTTTTATCTTACTTATGTTGTCTTAGGACTAGTTTAGTTAGGCTTTATTTCTGTCATTGAGATCGGGATTGTATATATTCTTTCATACTCTGTAGTTGAGACCTTGTATTCTGGATGTTTGCTGAGATGTTATCTTAGACACTTAGACTCTTCTGATCATCTGTATTTCGTTAGAGTTCTATATCATATCGTGCTTCTTCTTCCTTAGTTGTGATTGGATTTACATTCTGCTATGTCACCCCCATTCGGGCAGTATAAACTGCTTAGCATTATATTGTTAGATATTGTGACCTAGGACAGCGTTCTACCGTCGACACTGCGGCGTAGGCTGGACGTACCCACTTCTCGTGCCCTTACTCTAAGGTGCGGGTCCTGACACATTTTTAGTGGTGGCCCATGCAGGTCGAGTTTGTGTAGTGGTATTCGAACTAGAATATCACTACAACCTGTAGTAGGATTAGGATATAATTTTGAAGGTACTCAATCACACTAGAAAAAACTCTGAATCAGATTCCTTTTATCTAAATTTGCTGCTTATTGACTTTTCTTGAATATAAACTGTTTCCTTTTGAATTTTTGCTTCATTCTCAGAAATTGCTTCTTGTTTTGATCTGTCTTTATGATGGTTATGAAGACACGATCTCATCGCTCCGGTCCGGGTAATACTATCGAGAGGCTGGCCACCTCTCGTCCTATTCATTAGGGCCTCGAGACCGCAGCTCCTGTTGTACCGACTCAGGTTGGCATTTCTGCTACATTGTAGGTGCACCTTCGTCTGTACAGAGACTTTTTCCGTCATTTCCGATTTCTTTCAGTAGCAGCGGTTCATGCAGCATCAGCAGCAGACCAGGAGAAACCAGCAGGACGAGCTATCGTCAAGACAGTCGAGGATGCACAGACCATTGGAGATCTTGCTGCAAGTTCCGTTCTTCTCGATTCCATTCCCGTAATTGTCTTTTATAACTACCTTGAAATTCGATTCCATCAGTTCCTTGGTGATTGATTAATTTTGTCATGTTGCTCTTTTGTTATGTTTGTTTTTCTTCTAAGAAAATCATATGGGCTAGGTCACCTAAATCATGGGATCTAGAATCTTCGATAGTCATGTTAGCTGGCATAGTGAGGACATATAGTCAGATTTTGGACGTATTTCTCGGGTGTGGAAATTTAAGGTTTTTGCCGTCGCATGCGGCAATACGGATTTTAAACACCATGAACCTAGATGTATGTACCTTGGTCAAGGACTCTGTGATTATCGTAGCCTTGCTCACTAGCATGACGAAGACTCTGAACAACATGATTTTGGACAGACGCATATGATTATACCCTTCTGTTGTTATAAATAACTTAGTGTAAACCCCCAATATTTTCTAATTATTTTAGTGTTTTAAAAATAATTTTTTTCGATATTATTTGGAATTAATGTGGTAATTGGAATATTCGTAATTATAGATATATATTATATGTATAATTGTGCTTGATATATTTTTAATAAATATAGTCTTCTATTATTAAAAACATTTTGTTACGTATTAAACATTTATAGGATTTTTTATAATTTTATATATATATATATATATATATATATATATATATATATATATATATATATATGAGATGGAGCTCTCCCAGGCGATCCTGAAACCCTAGCCTCCTTTATTCTCTACCGACTCCGGCGTGGCCCCTGGCCAGGCCGGCGTCCTCTTCGATAGGTGGATGGACCAGTTGGCCGCCACCGATCCTTATTTTCTTGACTCTTTTGTTGAGGTTTTATGGCGAAGTCTTTTACGGAAGTAGTGGGAGGCCAAACTTCGGTTGCTCCCGTTCTTCCCCCAAGAGTTATATCCTCCTTCAAAGGAGCCCCTGCGGTTTCTTTCTCGGAGGAGGAGGAACAATCATTGATTGATCCTTTAAAGTTTGCTCTAGTTGGAAAGTTCTCATATTCCTGGCCGCCTATCGAATTAATTCGTAAGGCGCTTATGGGATTTGAGTTCAATGGATCTATCAAAGCAGGTCTGATTGATGGTAAACATATTCTCATCCGCCCTTCAAATGAAGAGGATTATCTTCGTCTACGATCCAAAGATACTTGGTATATTGCTCGGGCTCCTATGAGACTATTCAAATGGGATCCGAATTTCTCTCCTTCATATGAATCCTCCATCATGCCTATATGGGTTGCCCTTCCAAACCTTCCGCATCATCTTTACAACAAGGAAGCTTTATTTGCAATCACTTCTTCTATAGGAACCCCGTTAAAGATTGACAAAGCAACTGCGGATCTATCTCGTCCAAGCATGGCTCGAATTTTTGTTGAAATGGACGGATCCAAAACCCTACAACAAAGGATCCGGATAAATTTGCCTCGAGGAAGGAGTTTTTGGCAAACAGTTGATTATGAATCATCTCCTCTTTATTGCTCTCATTGTAAACATCAAGGACATATGGTAGACTCGTGCAAGGTGAAGCAGAAAAATAAAGAACGAGGCAAAGAACCACAAGTGCTAGCTGACCAAGCTGACCCACAACCGAGTCATGCAGATACCAATCAGAGTGTAGAAGAACTTACAGAGATAATTCCCGAAAATTTGGGACCGGCAGCAAACCCAAAGGAACATGATATCCCAGATACTAGTCTCATTAATAAGGCTTCACCCTCCACAATTAATGTTGATCAAGGCTTAAATGAGCAAGTGGCGGTGCAGCAGGATCCATGCAATGATGACTTGCCAATGCAGGATGTTGCAGTGGAACCTGGCGCACTAGAAACGATGGGTGAGGGGACAAATGATGATGGAAAGGATGCTCTGGAGGACAATGCACACTTGGAAGAAGGAGAAATACACACGACGACTATCTCTTGGGCGGATAAAGCGGAAAATGCAGAACAAGGAGTTTCTGCTGCCACTAAAAAGACCAGAAAAAAGAAGGCGCCTGAACCAACGGATCGCTGCACTCGATCGTCAGGAAAACTCTCACATAATGGTACCTCCTCCACCTCCCTTAATGTTTAACACTCATCTGTGGAATGTGCGGGGGATTACGGCTAAGTCTACTCTCAAAAGAATCAAGAGTCTCTGTAGACTTCATAAAGTTCAACTTCTGGTTATCATTGAGCCGAAGGTTTCCAATAACCAGCTTCTTAATTTTCAATTAAAGATGGGGTTTGCTGCTGCTTTGGCAAATGCTCGAGGGAATATATAGGTTTTTTCTAAACAATCTTGCTCAATGGTTTTGCTTGATAATTTTGATCAGGCGTTAACCATTTCAGTACGTAACGACATCTTTCCGACAGAGGTCATGTTTTCTTTTGTGCATGGTCATGGTAAGAAGGAGGGTAGAAGAGAGATGTAGAGTAGGCTCTTAGAGATTCAGCATCGATATCAACTGTCATGGGCAGTTGGAGGAGATTTTAATGCTGTCTGCCACTCTGAGGAGAAAGTAGGTGGCTTGCCTGCATGTCCAGTATCGATGCGAGAGTTTATGAACTTTCAATTGGCAGCTGGAATTACTGACATTCCTTTCAAAGGCAGTAGTTTCACTTGGCTCAAATCAACGGAGGGAGTTAGGCAGGCTTCGCGATTGGATAGAGTCCTACTAGACAATGATTGGTTATGGTTCGTACCGGCATCTGTGGTTGAACATTTGAGCCGTACTGAATCTGATCATGCCTCTTTGTTGCTTTCATTGAGAAACTCTCAGGCTAGGGGCCCCAAGCATTTTCGTTTTCTATCTTTTTGGACCAAGCATGAAGAATTTCATTCCATTGTTCAATCGGCTTGGGCATCAGTAACCCACCCTAATGGAATTACTCAGTTAGGACTGCGGATGACAGCATGTCGTATGGCATTGTCCAATTGGAGTCATCAGACTTTTGGCAATATATTCTAAGAGGTGAAGAAGGCGGAAGACAGGGTATTAGCTGCAGAGCTTTCTTTTGAGGCGGATGCTTCGTTAGAAAACAAGGTGGCTCTACATCATGCTATAGCAAATCTTAAGCGTAGGGTGATCGTAGAAGAAGCATACTGGAGACAAAAAGCATGCCTGAAATGGTATATGGAAGGGGATAAGAACACAGCATACTTTCAGGAGTGTGTTAACAGTAAACATCGTAAACTTCGGATACATTCTCTCATTGGGGAGGATGGTGTGGCCAAAGACTCCTTATCGGACATTCAGGATATTGTAAATGGCTATTATGAGCAAATGTATAAAGCTGAGGAAACTTTGCAGGATGAGGCTTTCCTACAGGCCATCCCAAAGCTGGTCACGGAGGAGGAGAATGCAAGTCTTTCTGCAGCCCCAACCTTGGACGAGTTGCTTGATGTGGTTCGTAGCTTGGATCCCAATTCTGCAGCTGGGTCGGATGGGTACACTTCTCTCTTTTTCTCTACATGCTGGGATATTGTTGCACAGAATGTTCTTCTTGCTACATTTTTATTCATGTCGGGTTTTCATCTCACTAAATCTATTACTTCAACTTCACTTGTTCTCATCCCAAAGAACAAAAACCCAACAACTATGACGGACTTTAGGCCGATTAGTCTATGCAACGTCATGAACAAGATTATATCTAAATTGTTAGCTCGACGATTATCTCCTATATTGTCCAAACTGATTTCAGAAGAACAGAGTGGTTTTGTGAAGGGCAGAGAAATAGTTGACAATGTCATTTTGGCTCAGGAGATGATGAACAAAATGAAGAAAAAATATAGATGAGGGAATATTGTGATCAAACTTGATATGATGAAGGCATATGATAGGGTGGATTGGGGTTTTCTGATGTCAGTTATGAGAAGATTTGGCTTCACTGAATCATGGATAGACATGATTTTTCGGCTCTTGAATAATGTTTGGTTCTCGACTATTGTTAATAGTGCCTCGTCGGGGTTTTTCAAGGCCTTTAGGGGTGTTCGACAGGGGGATCCATTGTCTCCTGCATTATTTGTCATTGTAGCAGAAGTATTATCCCGCAATCTCAACGCTCTTGTGCACAAGCCTTCATTCACTCCATTCTATACTCCAAGTGACTGTCAGCCGATTACACACTTGGCATATGCAGATGACGTTATGCTATTCTCAGCAGGGGACTCTACATCTATTCAACATCTTCTCAGAATTCTGCAGTGCTATGAATTGGTATCGGGACAGAAAATTAATTATTCTAAATCTTCAATCTTTGTTCATGAAACTTTCCCGCAGGAGAGAGCTCAACACCTACATGATATTTCAGGATTTCAACTTGCTTCTCCATACTTTACTTACCTAGGCTGTCTATTAATGGCAGGAAAGCAGAATGCGACAATGTATGAAGATCTTATTCTGAAGGTTCGTCTCCGTTTGGATGGCTGGCAACAGAGGATTCTTTCCTATGGTGGCAAGCTAGTCATTCTGAAGTCGGTCCTGACATATATTCCAATTTATACGCTAGCGGCCTGCAACCCTCCGGCTAGTGTCATAAACCAATTGGAGACCATGTTTGCTCAATTTTTTTGGGGTTCTAAAGACGGAGTGGACAAGAGGACTTGGGTGGGATGGAAGTCAATAGCAAGGCCACATAATGAGGCTGGGTTGGGTGTTCGTAGCCTTACAGAAACTATGAATGCTTTTACTTCGAAACTGTGGTGGAAACTAAAAACACAGGATTTGTTATGGACTCGTTTTCTTTTGTGCCAAATACAGCTCAAGTGTCACGACCCGCACCCTAGAGTTAGGGCACGAGAACGTAACAACGCCCAGCCTACGCCATAGTGTCGGCAGTAGAACGCTGTCCTAGGTCTCAATGCATCTAACAGTATAAGACTAAACAGTTTATACTCCCCGAATGGGGGTGACATAGCAGAATGTAAACTCAATCACATCTAAGGTAGAGCATAAAGGAAGATAGATAAAACATGAAATCGAAAAGAGATACAACAGATAAAAGTCTAAGTGTCTAAGATACAAACTCAGAATACATCTCAAAACTCAAATACAGTAATCCATAAATACAACTCAAGATGACTGAAAATAAACTATAAGCAAAAACCCTAGCTATCTATGCAACCTCTACTGTCTCCTCTAGGCTAGCAGACAACCTCCAGGCTATCTGTAAAATTTATCAACGGGTCCAGTCGGGACTGGAGCGAGCACAGTACATCTCAACAGATCATAGCAGGTTAGAAAATATAATCATGCAGTAAAGTAAGATACAGGATCTAAAGGAAATATAGTATGTAAATAGAAAAAGAGAACTGTAATAGAAATATCTACTATACATAGAGAACTAACAGTGACTAGTGAGTCAGAGTAAAATATAAACATGTGAATGGCATAGGAGATTCATGACTACATCTAAGAGAGTGATTCATGACTACAGCTACTTGGATAATATTCACATGTCTATTTCTACTCCCCCATCCCCAATCAATACACAAGAATCTGTTCAAGTTATGTTAAGATTCGTGAAACTTCACATGTCTCATAAAATGAGTGATACGTGAAGGTGATTCATGATGGCTCTGTGAACATGAGAGTACATGTGTCACAAGCGATTCGTGAATCAGAGGAAGCATAGAGATACGTGATGATTCGTGAAACGCACAAAACATGCAGTATCCGATGCTCCCGAGGGGGATAACATCTCATGAAAAGATCCATATAGTACCAATCCGTGTGACCAACGTGACAGTATCAAGTAAAGTAATTTAAAGCAGGAAAATAATTCTAAACAGGATATGAAATGATCAGAGAATGTACTCGCCTGATATCTGAATGTCCAAGGTAAAGATACTGTCCGAGGAGAGGTATCTGGCTCCTAATTAGAACAGCACAAGTCACAACATGTCCAGAAGGGTAATATAAAGCACTACAATGCATTCTACATGAATCTAGGTCAAACTAGGCCATATCCTAACCCAGTAAGTCTTACTAGGCCTAACCAAGACTATCCTAGCAAGCACACATCAATACAAGGCTATACAAGCCAACATACACACAACTCTATATAGCATGCAATTATTCAATACTCAAATAGGCAAGAATTCACATTGGATATACACTAGGTAATCTATTACTTTAAGCTATATATGTCTACACATATATACACATGCATATATTGGTATTCAACATTAGGTCTATAATCATGGCATTTCAAATGGTTATATAAACTTATATATTACAACACAATATGCTAACATATATATAATATACATACATAGCTAAGTTAACTATATTCATAAATACTTATTTAAGAGGCTATGTGTGTGTATGTGAACATGGCAAAGGGGCAAGTGAGGGTTAAATGGGCATACATAGTGTATACATATCAAAGAGTGTCAAAGTGTAAGTGAACAAAGTGTCAAGTGTGATAGTGTCAACATAGTGTAAGGGGTACATGAGGTAATATAGGATTTGTGTTAACATAGAACATTACATCTCATTAACTTGTATATTGCATACATTACATCTATTATTACATTACATTCATGCTTGCATTCATTCATCATTCATTTATTCTCTTGCACTACTATATGCACCATACATTACATACTATGGAACCTACATATTCATTACAAGCCATACTTATACATGCTTACATTAGATAGGATACTTACACCTCATACATTATTTATTTAACCATTTACTCATGCTTGCATTCTCTATTTAATTACATAATGTATATACGTTAACATGGGTTAAAATCAAATAGAACATTATATTACACACAAGGGTGCACAAAATGCATATGCCGAATAGTAACTCCTACTAATAATCAATACTGTACCATCTCAGCATGAATTAAAATCTAGGATTAAAGCATGTTATAGATCTATGTGTTAGCTTTCCGAAACTTCAAACGGATCGCGTTTTCGTTTTCGGAAACTCCCGAAATCGCGAAAACACCGAGAACGCGTTTGTCTTTCGTACAGCTGACACTCAAATAATTCTCTAGAAAGTTACAGAAAGAATTAGACCTATTAATACATGTTTTTAGAAAGCTAACTTCAATACGCTTCTTTTAAAAAAACGGAAGATTAAACCGAGCTTTGAGCTAGAAGTTATGATATTTCTAAGTTAGGACTGAAATTAAAAACGTGGATAAAAATCATGACGGATTTAGGTAGTTTGAGACAAACGAACACAAGTATATAACATAATATATCAAGAACTCACTCTCTACACTAATATATATATATATGAGACACTATAGAACACATCTCCAATACAAAAATATGAGATTAAACATGTAATAATTCATTCATACATAACAACAACACATAGTGTGTCCAAATTTGGGATTTTCCCACATGGACACAACCACAACACAAATGACACTCCTATGACCTCCAAATGGACACAAAATGGACACAAATGGAGATACAACCATGGAGGTCATTCCTATGGGTTCAAAATAGACCTATATGCATGAGGAAATGAAAAGGAGAAGGGATTTATACCTCCCGGTAGATCGAATCGAAGAAAAGCCTTCCCGGAGCGACACCGACACGTAGAGATTCCAAAAGGACACGAACGAGCTCTGAATCCTCCCAAACTTGGGTAGCTTCCTCCTTAGCTAGAATGGAGAAGGAAAGAAGAAGATTTGGTGGTGAAATGGAAGGATTTGGTGGAGAAATTGCTAGGGATTGCTCTCTCAGAATTTGGGGAAGAACAAGAGAGAGAGTGTGGATGAGAATAATGAAATGAACTTGAGCCTATCCTCTCCCAAAGTGGCTGGCCATATGGGGCTATTTGTCCTATTATGGTAAGGTCCAAAATGCCCCCACTAACCTATTCTATGAGTATTAGGAAAGGGCTAATTGGTTGGGGCTAAATTAGTCATTCTAAAGTCTCTAATCACACTAACCTTATCCATAATAATTAGTCTAACCTCTAACTAAAATATTTCTATCATGTGGACTAAAATTAATATCATGTGGGCTATGTCAAACTAGTGTGTGGGTCCCACTAGAGTCAAACTACCCCCGGGTCCCTGTTTCAAGTCGTATTGAGTTGAAATTCGAACCCGACTCAAATAACCCCAAAACAATATCATAAATAATAAAATAATATCAAAATAATTCAAAGAGGTCAAATGCAAAAAATATCCTTAGGCCAAAAATGATATTAAAATATCATAATCACATGGTTAGGCTCTAGGTCAAACAGTCTCTAGGGTTTCACTAGCAAAACGTCAAAACCACAAGTCATTGATTTAAATAATTTTAAAATGATTTAAAATCACCAAAAATCATATCATGAATTAAATATCATTATTAAAATAATTATAAACACGAAATTTCAAAATTACCCTTATTTGGAAAACTGGGTGCTACAACTCTACACACCTTAGAAAAATTTCGTCCTCGAAATTTAAGATCGATAGTACTCCTTCTAGAGCCTCTAACCTACCCAATATCTAAGGTAACACTTCCTAACACTGGAATAATAAACGGACATCTAAAAAGTGTCAATCTAGGAATACCTCCAATACTGCTCTGCTGTACGGCGGTAATGGAACTTAATAGAATATGGACTGGAACCTATATCCAAGGGACTGGACCTATTTTAAAGTGGTCTTAACTAAGGATGAAAAGGAACTGATCATAGGCTATAGGTATGCTCAAACTATTATCTTCCTATTAACCATCTATTAATACATTCTATTACCATAGGAACGATGCATTACTAAGACATATAGGCCCCTATCTCTCATAACACATTTATACTCACCAAAAGACTAGTACATCCTATCAAGGCTGATACTATAATCTCTCCTAAATCTCCTAAGCTACATGTTTATAGACACACATCCCCACATCAAGGACTAACCCTTATATATCTACAACTGATACTAATGGAGTGACGTCCCTATTTTCCAACAATCAAGGTCTAAAATAAATTTATCTAAATCATGCAATTTGAAGGAATAGTATACAAGGTCAGGGCATACCGTAGCAGTTGGAAGTCTCACCTAGGTACACTAATCATTCTAGGTCAAAACAGTACTATGGTATCAACACACAAACAATCTAGGGTGTCCTAATTGGGAAGGTAAGGGAACAACAATCATCAAGGTTGTAGGGCTGTCTGCCATCCTATATGAAAATTGGTCATTAACAAGCAACTAAGAAGTTATTAAAAGGTTACTATTCCATAAAATGGCAAAAATTGAAAATTTAGGCACAACAAATCACAAATAGATTTTTGTCTTGACACGATCTAAGTTGATCAATTTCGGGATAAAACGAGACTTGGACAAGAAGGGAAATCAATGAAATCAAAGTATGAGCACGAGCATCCAATGATGGATGTTCAGGTCATGATTAAATTTAATTCGACTGAGTACGAATACGAGGTTCATAGGCGATGAAAAGATTTCAAGGAGAATTGTCAAGGCTGTCGCGAATGAGACTCTAGGGTCAAGTTTAACTATGTCTCCATTCTCGTAGATTGATACATGAAAAAGCGAACCAAAGTGAAATAGGTTGATCAGACCATCATGTACCGGTTCTGATTAGACAATATGTTAGTGGGTGGCCACCCAATAAAATATGTCATGACCAAGCTCGAAAATAGATAAGCTTGCAAAACTAAGGCTAATTTAGCAGCACAAGATATAAGGGTGGTAATGATGAAAGGAATTACATAGTCCAAGTTTCTTAACCAACGGACCAAGTAATCAGATGAGGTACAAGGTTAAGCATCTAAGGAAACAAGCAGAACACCATCACATGTCTGGTCGAAAGAATTGAGTCAAGGCTAGATTTCTAATTGAAATAAGAAGAAATTTAGTATAATGGTAGAGGTTATAGTTTAGCCAGTAGACCAGAAAATCATATCAAGAAAATAGAGTACAAGAAGACGGGTTTTAGTGGGACATGATATACCTACACGAAGGTGAGCTCGTCTAGGTCTTGCATATAAGATTTGTTGGAGGGTAACAGCTAGTATTACATTCCGAATATCAAAGTCACGATAAGGAACATCAAGGATCTCAATTAGAAAGTGGGAGTTCAAGAGGTGGTAATTAATGCACAAAAATAATGAAGATCGAGTTAGTCATCTGATAACCAGTTACGTCTTCTCTGAGCTACATAATTTACGTCACTTCCTTAGCCTTCCCCATGCAAAAGATACGAAGATTCAAGGGTTTCGAAGTGCATCTGGTAGGGACGACAAGATATGGGTAATTAATATAATATGACAGAGTTTAAGATAAGAGGTAAATAAGAATGCAAGGGAATAATGGCGAGAAAGAATAATGAAGATATGTTCCTTCTTATCGGTTCAAACGAGAGGAACCCATCAAGCTTAAATTCAATAGCAAGGAATGAGGGTGAATCCAAACAAGAGGAAAAGGAATTTCAATTGAAGTTCAAAATGAGTTTCTCAGGGGTCATCCCAGAAATCTCTCAAAGAATCCTAAGTGTGATTGAGTACCTTGGATTTGAAAATATTAATCTAAATACAAAATTAAATCAACAACTATAAAATTTTATCAAAATCATCAACTAATACCAGGATTCAAAGTTCTACAATGAATCCATAAAATCAAATTCAAATCAAGGAAAAAGGTGAATCAAAACAAGGAAAAGGAGTTTAAATCGGAATTCAAAATGAGATTCTCAAGGGTCATCCCAGGAATCTCTCATGGAATCCTAACAGTGATTGAGTATCCTCTCATCCTAACATCTTAATTTATATATCCTATAGCAAGCTCATAGTAGTACAACTAAGTCGTTGCGCTACTACGAAATCGCACTAATGCGAATCTCGACCTGCATGGGCCACCACTAAAAATGTATCACGACCCGCACCCTAGAGTTAGGGCACGAGAACGTAACAACGCCCAGCCTACGCCGTAGTGTCGGCAGTAGAACGTTGTCCTAGGTCTCAATGCATCTAACAATATAAGACTAAACAGTTTATACTCTCCGAATGGGGGTGACATAGCAGAATGTAAACTCAATTACATCTAAGGTAGAGCATAAAGGAAGATAGATAAAACATGAAATCGAAAAGAGATACAACAGATAAAAGTCTAAGTGTCTAAGATACAAACTCAGAATACATCTCAAAACTCAAATACAGTAATCCACAAATACAACTCAAGATGACTGAAAATAAACTATAAGCAAAAACCCTAGCTATCTATGCAACCTCTACTGTCTCCTCTAGGCTAGCAGGCAACCTCCAGGCTATCTGTAAAATTTATCAACGGGTCCAATCAGGACTGGAGCGAGCACAGTACATCCCAACAGATCATAGCAGGTTAGAAAATATAATCATGCAGTAAAGTAAGATACAGGATCTGAAAGAAATACAGTATGTAAACAGAGAAAGAGAACTGTAATAGAAATATCTACTATACATAGAGAACTAACAGTGACTAGTGAGTCAGAGTAAAATATAAACATGTGAATGGCATAGGAGATTTATGACTACAGCTAAGAGAGTGATTCATGTCTACAGCTACTTGGATAATATTCACATGTCTATTTCTACTCCCCCATCCCCAATCAATACACAAGAATCTGTTCAAGTTATGTTAAGATTCGTGAAACTTCACATGGCTCATAAAATGAGTGATACGTGAAGGTGATTCATGATGGCTCTGTGAACATGGGAGTACATGTGTCATAAGCGATTCGTGAATCAGAGGAAGCATAGAGATACGTGATGATTCGTGAAACGCATAAAACATGCAGTATCCGATGCTCCCGAGGGGGATAACATCTCATGAAAAGATCCATATAGTACCAATCCGTGTGACCAACGTGACAGTATCAAGTAAAGTAATTTAAAGCAGGAAAATAATTCTAAACAGGATATGAAATGATCAGAGAATGTACTCGCCTGATATCTGAATGTCCAAGGTAAAGATACTGTCCGAGGAGAGGTGTCTGGCTCCTAATTAGAATAGCACAAGTCACAACATGTCCAGAAGGGTAATATAAAGCACTACAATGCATTCTACACGAATCTAGGTCAAACTAGGCCATGTCCTAACCCAGTAAGTCTTACTAGGCCTAACCAAGACTATCTTAGCAAGCATACATCAATACAAGGCTATACAAGCCAACATACACCCAACTCTATATAGCATGCAATTATTCAATACTCAAATAGGCAAGAATTCACATTGGATATACACTAGGTAATCCATTACTTTAAGCTATATATGTCTACACATATATACACATGCATATATTGGTATTCAACATTAGGTCTATAATCATGGCATTTCAAATGGTTATATAAACTTATATATTACAACACAATATGCTAACATAAATATAATATACATACATAGCTAAGTTAACTATATTCATAAATACTTATTTAAGAGGCTATGTGTGTGTATGTGAACATGGCAAAGGGGCAAGTGAGGGTTAAATGGGCATACATAGTGTATACATATCAAAGAGTGTCAAAGTGTAAGTGAACAAAGTGTCAAGTATGATAGTGTCAATATAGTGTAAGGGGTACATGAGGTAATACAGGATTTGTGTTAACATAGAACATTACATCTCATTAACTTGTATATTGCATACATTACATCTATTATTACATTACACTCATGCTTGCATTCATTCATCATTCATTTATTCTCTTGCACTACTATATGCACCATACATTACATACTATGGAACCTACATATTCATTACAAGCCATACTTATACATGCTTACATTAGATAGGATACTTACACCTCATACATCATTTATTTAACCATTTACTCATGCTTGCATTCTCTATTTAATTACATAATATATATACATTAATATGGGTTAAAATCAAATAGAACATTATATTACACACAAGGGTGCACAAAATGCATATGCCGAATAGTAACTCCTACTAATAATCAATACTGTACCATCTCAGCATGATTTAAAATCTAGGATTAAAGTATGTTATAGATCTATGTGTTAGCTTTCCGAAACTTCAAACGGATCGCGTTTTCGTTTCCGGAAACTCCCGGAATCGCAAAAACACCGAGAACGCGTTTGTCTTTCGTACAGCTGACACTCAAATAATTCTCCAGAAAGTTGCAGAAAGAATTAGGCCTATTAATACATGTTTTTGGAAAGCTAACTTCAATACGCTTCTTTTAAAAAAATGGGAGATTAAACCGAGCTTTGAGCTAGAAGTTATGATATTTCTAATTTAGGACTGAAATTAAAAACGTGGATAAAAATCATGACGGATTTATGTAGTTTGAGACAAAAGAACACAAGTATATAACATAATATATCAAGAACTCACTCTCTACACTAATATATATATATGAGACACTATAAAACACATCTCCAATACAAAAATATGAGATTAAACATGTAATAATTCATTCATACATAACAATAACACATAGTGTGTCCAAATTTGGGATTTTCTCACATGGACACAACCACAACACAAATGACACTCCTATGACCTCCAAATGGACACAAATGGACACAAATGGAGATACAACCATGGGAGTCATTCCTATGGGTTCAAAATAGACCTATATGCATGAGGAAATGAAAAGGAGAAGGGATTTATACCTCCCGGTAGATCGAATCGAAGAAAAGCCTTCCCGGAGCGACACCGACACGTAGAGATTCCAAAAGGATACGAACGAGCTCCGAATCCTCCCAAACTTGGGTAGCTTCCTCCTTGGCTAGAATGGAGAAGGAAAGAAGAAGATTTGGTGGTGAAATGGAAGGATTTGGTGGAGAAATTGCTAGGGATTGCTCTCTAGGAATTTGGGGAAGAACAAGAGAGAGAGTGTAGATGAGAAAAATGAAATGAACTTGAGCCTATCCTCTCCCAAAGTGTCTGGCCATATGGGGCTATTTGTCCTATTATGGTAAGGTCCAAAATGCCCCCACTAACCTATTCTATGAGTATTAGGAAAGGACTAATTGGCTGGGGCTAAATTAGTCATTCTAAAGTCTCTAATCACACTAACCTTATCCATAATAATTAGTCTAACCTCTAACTAAAATATTTCTATCATGTGGACTAAAATTAATATCATGTGGGCCATGCCTAACTAGTGTGTAGGTCCCACTAGAGTCAAACTACCCCCGGGTCCCTGTTTCAAGTCGGATTGAGTTGAAATTCGAACCCGACTCAAATAACCCCAAAACAATATCATAAATAATAAAATAATATCAAAATAATTAAAAGAGGTCAAATGCAAAAAATATCCTTAGGCCAAAAATGATATTAAAATATCATAATCACATGGTTAGGCTCTAGGTCAAACAGTCTTTAGGGTTTCACTAGCAAAACGTCAAAACTACAAGTCATTGATTTAAATAATTTTAAAATAATTTAAAATCACCAAAAATTATATCATAAATTAAATAACATTAATAAAATAATTATAAACACGAAATTTCAAAATTACCCTCATTTGGGAAACTGGGTGCTACATCAAGGCAATCGATTGATACGATTATGCCTAATGCTCAATCTTCTAGAATCTGGAAAAGACTGATCAAGGGCAGGGACCTAACAAATCATCTCATTGATCCTATTCATATTGGGGGCAATCTCAGTTGGCGTTGGTCTCCATCACCAACGGGAACATTCAGTTTGTATCAGCATGGACTCATACCTGAATCCCACATACCCAACATCCTCATTACAAACACATATGGGAAACCTGTATTCCATTGAAATGGTCCATCTTAATGTGGCGTATACTGCTGGAAAAGCTCCCAACTGATGACCAAATACAGAAGCTTGGGTTTCAAATGGCGTCGAAGTGTCACTGCTGTTGCGAGCCAGCTCAAGAAACAATACTGCTAGAAAAGCTCCCAACCTGTATTCAAGGACGGCCAGCTAATTAAAGATATATGGTTGATATTAAATCCTGCCTTCAATATTCACGGTCAGAGTCGTTCAATACTGGGTTTCTTCAAATTATGGTGGTCTCGGAGAAATCTCCATCTCAAGCAAATCGTCGTGGGAGCGGTGTGCTGGGTTTCTTGGAAGAATAGGAATAAGTAGCATTATGAAACATATTCTTATGATTGGAATCAGCTGTTATTTGAAATCAAAAGGCAAATAAGCAATGTTCTGAATAGGTGTAGGCACTCACTAGTTTTACCTTCGTTGTTAGAGTGATGATACTGCTTATATTTCAGCTGCTCTTCTCAATGAATAAAATCTCCGGTTCATGAAATATATATATATATATATATATATATATATATATATATATATGTATATATATAAAAAAATAATATATGTATATATATAAATATGGTAAAAAAAAAGAAATCGGTAGTGGTGGCCGAACCCCACCAACTGCAGCTAAGGCTGCGGGGGCCCGACCCCACTCCTATAGCAAAGAAGCAGCTATAGCTGCTATTGGATTAACCTGAGCCCGAGCATATGCTATTCCTATTAGAAATAGATATACAACAGTCGCGGCAATATATATATGCTGCTCCCTCAAACCGAAACCCTAACTCTCTCGAACTTTTTACCTTCTACATCTCCTCTCTATTTTGAACCCTAGACGGACTGCCCTGGCCGTTGGCGGTGCCGCACCACCGCGCAAACACTGCCGGACAGCCCCGGGACGACAACACTTCCGAACGTTCTCAGTTTTGTCAACAGCGAGGTACCCTTCTTCCAATCCACTTTTTTTCACGCACGCTCGATGATTTCGCAAATTATAAACTCCGATGTGTAGCCTATATGAACCCCTCCAATCTCCTTCTAATAGAATCCTGGGAGCCCCAAGGGATTGCTCGAGAAATCGAGGCAAAGTTGCCCCAAAACTGTCAAAAATAGAGTTTGAATCCAGTTTCAAAACCACAACTTATAAGCCAGATTTCGATCTCTGTGTCGAGATTTTTCAGAAACTAATTGAACACGTGTGAAGACAATATAACCGAGACTAAAACGCAACTGGTAGATCGGTGTTTCAATTATTGTGCAAGAATTAAACCCATGTTAAAGTTGTACGAAAAACTGTTTTCAAAATAGTAAATTTCTGAATTTTTCTCCGATACGACGTGCGCCCCGACAAACCGGGCGACGTGGTCGCGCACTATACGCATCGAAAGGCACGTATGGACGTTGCGGACGTGTGGGAACTGACGGAACTCAGTTTCGTCGCGTGTGCGCGACGAAACCAACGCGTATCCGTCGAGATACCCCTTATCGACGTTTTGCAAACTTGCCCATAACTTCGTGTACAGTCGTCAATTCGAGACGAAACTTGCGCCAGTAGATCCGGATCAAAATTCTGGTCCTGTATGCCAAGTTTTGTTTGATTCTGAGAAAGTCGAATCGGGACCTCTTTTTGGCGGGCCCGCGACCCACTCAAACGGGCGATTTTGTACACGGCTCATCGAAATCCAAAATTGGACATACCATTGAGTTCCTCTCCTCAAACTGAAATCGTAGACATGTACTTTGATGACTTTAGAGACTATAGACTTTGGCACGCGTTTTGGTGCAAAGCGGATCCAACGGCGGACATCGTTTTGACCCGAAATTACGATTTTGCACCTGTTCCAGAATTTGACTTTTGGACAGGCGTTTCTTAGATATATTTTTTACACCGAGTGTATTTTTTATGTTTGTTTCAGCGTCCGGAGTTGTTTGGAGATTGTGATGTTTCTTGGCTGACATTGTGATTACTTGGACTTGCCACTTTGCACCATCAGGCAAGATACCTTGTCACCTTACTCTGTGATTATTATATTTCTTATTTTTAGTTGTTATTTCAGCATTGTTTCTTGATATTTAACTGTACGTCCAAGTCACACTTGGGTGCAAGCGACTCTATCGGTCGTTTACCTCGTCTTATTTATTTCTCTTGCATTGACTTAGCTGAGTGACCTCCCCATTGATGTTGAGGTATTGGTATATCTCATACGGCCTTGACACTTGTTATATCACATGGTGTGAGTCACATGTAGGACACGTATCCGCGTAGTCGGCTGGCCACCGATACGTATGGAGCATGCGACGGATAGGAGTAACTGCCAATAGTATTGCATGTTAGAAGACTTGACGTTTACTAGAGGTTCATATCAGTCATGGAGATGATGATACTAGGCATTGGGTGCGGAGAACAATACCTGACGTATGGGCTTCTTTGCACTTCCCTGATTACCTGTGCGCTCCTCCAGAGACGCAGGCTCCAGGCGCCCTCTGACGTTCCCCAGAGCGTTATGGACGTAGCCCCTTGCACATGGTGCCCTCTGACGCTTCCCGAGCATTATAGACGTAGGCCCCTGGTGCCCTTTATGGGAACTATGCCGATCCCATTTACAGCCAGGGCTCATGCGTCGAAGGATTGTATCTCAACTGCATATTCACAGTAGAATGGTCAGGAACCCGATTGCATGCATACCTTTTCTCTTATTATATTATTACAGTTTATATGGCATGGTGTTTTCTTGTATCTTGGTATGTCCCCTGAGGACCTGGTTATCTCTCCAGGTTTAGATGATTTTCCACAGGAGTACGGAGCGGCATTGGAGCTATCCTATATTGATGACGAGGCAGTCACTACTGATTTCTAGTCTATTCTATATTTGAGACATTAGTGGACATTATTTTACATCTCTTTCATTTCTATTTTTGCGGAGGTTGGACTTCGATCTTGTGAGACTATTTTTTATAGCTGTTTGGAGTGAGTATGTTCACCCGGCTATCTTTTGATACTCTGCTTTATTTATTTGGACTTTATTATCTTCTGTGTTGAGCTGTGATGAGATTAGATATGTTATTCTGGCCTGTGGTTATTTATTTACAGCTTATGTGCATATACGAGGATTCTATATATTGGGGTATTCTTCGTATATGTGTAGCTGGCATGTTCACGTACTCGGTCCTACGTATTTTGGGACTGGGGCGTTACATGTTTTTGTGGTGGCCCATGCAGGTCTGATTTAATATTGTTGGGTTACATGACTGTGCCCAACAAGCATGCATATAGGAATAGGAATATCTCATCCAGAACTACTACTATCTCTTGACTTCCAATCTTTTCGAAACTTTCTTGATTATTCGATTTACTTCATATCTACTCTTTTCTAATATCAACTTATCTTCCTCGTGCCAACAGTATGAATCTACGAAGCGGACGTACTTCTGTCTTGGCCCTCACATCTGGTGAGGAGACTACTTCGGAGGGACATAATCCTCTCATGACTCCTGCGACACCCTACCAGTCAGGACTGTCGCAGCCTACTATGACACCGACGACGGAGTACCCAGATATCGCAGCACCCCCAGGCAGCCAGGCTGGACAGACTACTACCATGCCACCGGGAGGGAATGTACCACTGCCTCCTCCACCACCATTCCTTCAGCAGTTTCCCCCACAGTCGGGACCTCAGATGCCTCCACCACCGACTAATGGGAGCCCTACTACTCAGTTTATGTATGCCATGATGCAGGCTCAGTAGCAGCAAACTGAGCTGATGAGACAGACGATGATGGCAGCTATGGCTAGACCTCCACCACCACCTCCAGTACCAGTACCAGCACCGGCTCTGCATCCCTATGAAGGCTCTATCAAGAATTTCACAGATATGAACCCCAAGGCCTTTAGAGGGACGGAGAAGCCATTAGAGGTGTCACAGTGGCTTATTAGTACCGAGAAGCTACTGAAGGCATCCCAGTTGCCAGCTCGAGATTGGATGACAGCAGTGGACCTACTGTTAGAAGACAATGCTCACCACTGGTGGAAGGCGAAAGAGAGACGATTAGGCACTGGGATCACCTGGAAGCAGTTCTATGAGACATTTTATGAGAGATTATTCCCTATTCATGTTCGAGATGGTCTCTATGACCAGTTCCTTCATCTGAAGCAAGGGAATATGACAGTTGATGAGTATGACTCGGAGTTCAATCGCCTGAGTCGATTTGGTGCGGGATTGATTCCGACAGAGTTAGAGAAAGCGAGGATATTTACCAGGGGCTTGCACCAGAGCTCAAGTCTTATACGACTACCCAGTCTCGAGTCTCCCATTCACCTGTCTTGTAAGAAGCTCGTGCTCAGGAGATTCTTCGCAAGGAACATCAGCAGACATCGAGGTGCCATACCCACGCAGTTACACCAGCCCGAGCCACTCAGAGTGGACCTATTAGGAGGGCCATGGGACAGTTCCAGCAGAGGCCCTCACCTTATCAGAAGCCCGTGTGCCATTACTGCGGAAAACAAGGACATCTCCAGAACGACTGCAGGACTCGCCTCGAATTATGCTTGAGATGTGGATCCAATCAGCACATGCTCAAGGATTGTCCAGAGCAACATGCAATAGTACAAGCTCGGCAGAACCCGAGGCCCACAGCCGCAGCACTTCCAGCACCACGGCCCATAGCAGGAGCACCACGTCTACCATTGCCTCCCCAAGGCGTACAGTCCAACAAGGCCAGAGCTCAGGCCCGGGACAGAATTATGGGCAGGTATTCTCACTTACTGTTGAGGATATAGAGAAAGAGGCGAAGGTTATAGCAGGTATGGTTCTAGTTGCATCTTTTCCTGCTATTACATTATTTGATACTGGAGCCACACATTCATTTATAGCCACTAGTTTCGCCACTAGACACAGCATTCCCATCACACCTTTAGCTAAGAATGTTAAAATCCTCACTGGAGGAGGAGTTGTACCTGTTAGTGGTGTTTGTAGACTTTGTCCTGTAGTAATAAATGGTAGAGAGATGATGGCACGACTTCTTGTATTCCCTATGTCGACATTTGATGTGGTTCTTGGAATGGACTGGTTGAGCCAGCATTTCGCTCTCATCGACTGCCATAGGAGCAGTATTATCTTTAGACCACCGAATGCGGTAGAGTTTGAGTTCACCAAAGAAGACGGAGAGAGTTGTGATGCACCCACATCGGGAACTCACATGATGATGCATGACACCCCTCAGCACCCTATTATCACCGAGTTCGAGGATGTATTCCTCGAGGAGTTGCCAGGACTACCACCTAACCGAGATATTGAGTTTTCTATTGAGCTTATTCCCGAAGCTGAGCCTATTTCATCTCGAGTATATCGTCTGGCACCCAAGGAGTTGGTAGAGATGAAGACGCAGATTGATGACTTATTAGAGAAGGGATTTATTCGTGCCAGTGCGTCACCATGGAGAGCACCCGTTCTTTTTGTGCCTAAGAAAGACGGGACAGTGCGCATGTGCATTGACTACAGAGCATTGAATGCAGTGACAGTGAAGAACAAGTATCCCTTGCCGCATATAGACGATCTATTCGATCAACTGAGCGGAGCAAAAGTATTCTCCAAGATTGACTTACGATCAGGCTATCACCAATTGAAGGTTCAGAAGGAAGACATTGCAAAGACGGCCTTTCGATCGAGGTATGGACACTACGAGTTCTTGGTCATGCCTTTCGGGTTGACCAATGCTCCCGCAGTTTTCATGAATTTAATGAACAAGATCTTTCACTAGTACTTGGACAAATTTGTAGTAGTCTTTATAAACGATATCTTGATTTACTCCAAGAGTCAAGAGGAGCATGAGCAGCATCTACGGATAGTTTTAGGAATATTGAGGAATGAATGACTTTTCGCGAAGCTTAGCAAGTGTGATTTCTTTCTCAAGGAGGTAGCATTCCTTGGTCATATTGTTACGGGGGATGGTATATCAGTAGACCCAGAGAAGATCACAGCAGTCAAATCATGGCCCGCTCCCACATCAGCTTCTGAAGTGAGAAGTTTCCTCGGACTTGCGGGTTACTACCGACGGTTCATAGAAGATTTCTCTCGAATAGCGGGGCCTATGACTCGATTGACTTGCAAGGATCAGGAGTTTGTATGGATAGACGAGTGTCAAGCCGCATTTGATGAGTTGAAGAAGCGATTGACCACAGCACCGATCTTGACACTACCATCGGGCCCAGAAGGATTTGTGATCTACAGCGACGCATTCGGGAAAGGATTAAGATGTGTATTGATGCAGCACGGTCGGGTAGTAGCATATGCATCGCGACAGTTGAGAGTGCACGAGAAGAATTATCCGACCCATGATCTAGAGCTCGCAGCGGTTATCTTTGCTTTGAAGCTATAGAGACACTACTTGTACGGCAAAAAGGTTGATATCTGTCACGACCCGCACCCTAGAATAATGGCACGAGACGTGGGTACGTCCAGCCTACGCCGCATTGTCGACGGTAGAACGCTGTCCTAGGTCACAACATCTAACAGTTGAAGGTAATAACAGTTATACTCCCCGAATGGGGGTGACATAACAGAAATATAACTCAATCACAGCTAAGGTAGAACATGAAAGGAAGATAGATAGATAATAAAAGATGCAAGATCCAAATCCACAGAAAATACAGTAGAGAGAGAGCTAAGTGTCTATAATAAACTCCACAACATCCAGACATAATACAGATCCCAGATGTATATACAACTCAACTCCAAATACTATGAAATAAGATAAACTAACCATGGAGCAACTGTCTCTACTGCTAAAGGATCCGACTGGAAGTCCGGATCGCAAGTGTCCTCTAAGGCTGTACCATAGTATGTGTCTAAGCAGGCCTCCTCCTCGTCCTCTGTAAAATTTTCAACAGGTCCAATCAGGACGGGAACGAGCACATATCTCTCAACAGTTCATAACAGGTTAGGAGTATAAAACATGTAATAGAGTAAAATACAGGAAGTGCTGAAAAGAAAGTACGAGTAAACATGAGATATTTTGTAACTGAAAGTAAATACATGATAGTAGAGACTGTAAGTGGCTACGTGATTTAGAGTACAATATGGTTATGTTACCGTCTTAGGGGCACATGAATACAACTAAGAGGCACATGAATACAGCTACTGGGGATAATGATCACATAACCAATTCTACTCACCCCGCCCCAATCAATACACAAGGATCCATTCAAGTTACGTTATAAGCACATGAATACAGCTAAAGATACGTGAACTGTCACGCCCCAGAACCAGAATACTGGAGAGCGGGGGCAGACATAGCCAGCTACGTATATTGAAATGGATTCCATCTCGCTATACGGTCACGGCTGTCTAGGATACATGAGGGTTTATCTACAAGCCAGCAGTCTCTTAAGGTCAAGAACAAGCCTATTGTCTCAATCACAAGCAAGTAAATAGATGCTACAAGATGTATGATCATTAAATATACAATAATAAGGCGTCCCAAATATTACATATTCAGCTGATCATGAAGCTAGTTATTACAAAATGTTAGGACTAGCAAGAGTTTAGTCATACATGATCAACCCTAGGATTTGTCAATCATGTTACAGCCCGTAGGCAGATAGTAAGTAAAGTGCAATCGAGCTAAACGGGTGCTCGTCGGCTAAACGCCTCAAAAGAATATTTTTTTTACAATAGAGCGGAAGAGCCAAAAATAACCCACTCGTTGCCAGGGTTCCGTCTAGTGCCACCATCTGGCTGGGAAGTCGATAGATCCTCTAGAGCTGCTCCGAAATCTGGCCACACAAAACCAGCTGGATCAGACCCCAGAAAGAGCAAGTGCCACAAAGGAGGCTTCACAAAAGAACTAAAACCAGCAATCAGCACAAGATATAAATATAAATAAAATAAGGACTGGAATAAAAGGAAACATATCAGGATGATATACGACGAGATAACCATGGAACTATTCAGATAGCCAGGCAACAACCCGTAAACCAAACAAGGATCGGGGTTGTAACCCTTCGTCTGAACAGAACTTGAAATTCTCACCATTTATCGGTAAAATAAATACAAGCATTCTGGTCATTCAATAGTCTGGAACAGGGTCAGGGCAAGACTAGACTGGTTAGACTCCATCCAATCACTTCACGGCCAAGCAAGAATTACGGCTTGATACTTTAACTAACTAGGGTTGTCACAAGCCTAATTACTAACAAGATGCAGCGAGATTATTCCACAGCCACAAGCCCTGCAGACTATCCAGGTCATCCAGGTCGAGAGATTAGGGTTGAATTCAGGTGGGTACATCGTCCAGAAAATGCATGTACCCTTAAGCAGTTTGAAGGGTGCAACACATGACAGTGTGCTGGAAATGTGCCCTACTCGACGGCAGGCTACAGATCCCAAGCGCGCCCAGGTAACGGGATTGCCTGTAGCTGGAAAATCTCTTCATGACTAATGTATTAATCTAGTTGTTAACCTTAGTCCATTTTAGTAGGTACTCCTGACCGTGGTACTCAGGAGTCCCCTCCTAGACATGATGCAAGACAGGACTGGATTATTTGTACAAGCACAATCGCCCACGGTGTCCAGGTTATTCATACAGGTCATGTCATGTCAGGTAGCCGTCGCAACAGCTTATTAAGATATAACATGTCAGGTTTATCTTGTCAAGTATACTTGTCAGGAGTGCGCCACGACGGGCCACTATCAGGTCATGTCAGGTCAATCATGTCAAGAGTGCACCACCACGGGTCACTATCGTGTCAGGCTCAGTTATCAATTACAACATATCAAGTAAAATCATGATTATCAAGTTCAGGACAAAAAGGCGTAAGGATATAAAATGGACGTTAAATATCTAAGAAAATATCAATATACAGGGCTATAGAAGATCAAGGGTAATCAGGCTACGCTCAAGCCAGGCTACGCTCAGGCTAGCGTACGCTCAGGTCTGCGTACCAAAGGATCCATACACTTCTAATGGGGAGCGTACGCAAGGGTCAGCGTACACAAGGGCACGCTCAAGCTACAGGTCAGCATACGCTCAAGCTAGCGTACGCTCAAGACTGCGTACGCTCGAGCTAGCGTACGAAAGGGGCCAGCGTACGTCTTGGTCGCTTAAGCTAGCGTACCAAGGCACGCGTACGCTCAAGCTAGCGTACGCTTAAGACACGCTGCCAACAGGCAGCGTATCAAGGTTAGCGTACGTGCACTAAAGAGCAGCGTACACAAGTTAGCGTACGCTCGCTAAAGAGCAGCGTACACAAGTTAGCGTACGCTCGCTAAAGAACAGCGTACACAAGTTAGCGTACGCTCGCTAAAGAGCAGCGTACACAAGTTAGCGTACGCTCGCTAAAGAGCAGCGTACAGCTCAGTGGCGTAAGCTAAAAAGCTAGCTCACTGTTCACTGTCTTCTCCAAATGGCAAGAACAGCAAGAACTCTAAAGTTGAATCTAAGCTTCAATTGTCCAAATCTTGGTCAAAACAAGTCCGAATCCAACTTTCCAAAGGTCAAAATTGGGTAGAACGAAATTCTTTAAAATATGGAACCATCAAAACTTAAAAACAAAGAAGTTTAATAGATCAAAACCACCAAAATCCGAAAGTAACAAAACTCTAGATCTACAAGAATTAAAGCCTCAAAATGGAAAATGACAAGTTCTAATGTGGTTTAGAATCATGAGAAGAAGCTAATGAAACCATCAAAAGGAGTTCTCTTGTGGAAGCAAGTTGCACTTGCCTATGGTGTTCTTGGTTGGTGGAGAAGAGTAATGGTAGGGGAAGGAGAAGTAAATGAGAATTATGGAGAAGAGAGAAGGTTGGTGGGGATAATAAAGAGGGGGTTGTGGTGGAAATGAAGGAAAAGCATAGGCTAAGGTGTTCCACCCTTGGCCCATGATGAACCAAGCATTGGGCCGGCCGAACCAAGCCAACCCAAACCGAGAGTTAAACCAAGCCGAGAGCTAAACAAGGAATAATACAAAAAAAGACACGTACACGTATTTCTAAAATACGTAATACGAACCACAGGCATTACAACTCTACCCACCTTAAAGTAATTCCGTCCTCGGAATTTAATTAAGAGGCTAGAGGGACAAGAACAAGCTACACTATTCACAGGCAATTATACTAGGCAATCAATCAATCATGCAAGCAAGGAATTGATGGCATGAGGCATAAGAAAGATATTATACCTCACGAGTCAAACAAGTCGGGATATCGTGATCGGATATCATCCTCACGCTCCCACGTTGACTCCCCCAAAGAGTGATGATCCCAAGCAACTCGGACTAACTTGATAGTCTTGTTCTTGAGGATCTTCTCTCTTCGATCCAATATAGACACGGGCCTCTCCTCATACGAAAGGTTGGTACCAACAACCAATTCCGAATGATCCAGGATGTGGCTCGGGTCCGGGATGTACCGTCGTAATTGGGATACATGGAACACGTCATGCACCTCGCTTAGCGACGGTGGAAGAGCGAGACGATAGGATACATCTCCTACTCGCTCCAGAATATCAAACGGTCCTATATACCTAGGACTAAGCTTGTCCCGTACGCCGAAACGAATGACGCCACGGTTAGGCAAAATCCTCAGGAATACATGATCGCCGACCGAGAACTCGAGAGGGCGCCGATGAGAATCGGCCCAATAGCGCTGGCGATCTTGGGCAACTCGAAGGTGATCTCTGACTCGCCCGACTACTTCAACGGTCTGAGCAATCATTTCTGGACCAAGCATCTGCCTCTCTCCAATATCATCCCAGGCTAACGGGGATCTGCACTTCCTGCCATACAGTGCCTCGAACGGTGCCATCTGGATACTGGCCTGGATACTATTATTGTATGAGAATTCCACCAGGTGTAAATAATCTTCCCATGAACCACCGAAGTCAAGTGTGCAAGACCGCAACATGTCTTCAAGAGTCTTGATCGTACGCTCCGACTGGCCATCCGTCTGCGGGTGATATGCTGAACTGAACTGGAGATGAGTTCCCAAACTCTCTTGCAAGCTACGCCAAAAGTGCGACGTAAACCTTGAATCTCGGTCCGAGGTGATACTGACTGGGACACCGTACAATCTGACAATCTGACAATCTGCCTGAGGTACATCTCTGCTAGCTGAGCCGTCGACTGACCAACTCTGAACGGGAGAAAGTGCGCTACCTTGGTAAGCCTATCCACAATGACCCAAATAGCATCTCTACTAGCTGGGGATCTAGGTAATCCAGTCACGAAATCCATGGTCACATGCTCCCACTTCCATTCTGGAATCGGTAAGGGCTGAAGAAGTCCAGCCGGTCTCTGATGTTCGGCCTTAACCTGTTGGCAAACCAAACACCGAGAGACAAATCGAGCTATCTCCCGCTTCATGCCATTCCACCAGAAGTGCTGACGGATATTACGGTACATCTTCGTACTGCCAGGATGGATGGAATACTGAGAACTGTGCGCCTCTGACATGATCTCCTGTCTGATATCTCCACTGGGTACACAAAGGCGCTTACCATGCCTAAGTGTACCATCCTTATGAATACATAACTCTGGTCTTCGTCCTGCTTCACACACTGCTCTGAGTCGCTGAAGCTTAGAATCTGCCGACTGCGCCGTCCGGATCCTCTCGACTATAGTGGACTGAACTCGCATACTGGCCATCAACGCCACACTGGAAGGGAGAACAACTTCAACACCCATCTTCTGAAGATCTGCTAACAGCTCTGGTTGTGCTGTTAGAAAATAAACTCCCGCTCTCCTGTTCAATGCATCTGCTACGACATTGGCCTTCCCAGGATGATACTGCAAGCTGACATCATAATCCACAAGAAGCTCCAGCCACCTCCTCTGACGCATGTTAAGATCCTTCTGGGTGAAAACATACTTCAGGCTCTTGTGGTCGGTGAAAATCTCCACCCTATTTTCGTACAAGTAGTGCCTCCACAACTTAAGTACAAACGCTACTGCTGCCAGCTCCAAGTCATGGGTTGGGTAATTCCTCTCATGATCACGAAGTTGCCGTGATGCATAAGCTATTACCTTCCCATGCTGCATCAGAACACATCCTAAACCTCTGCCTGAAGAATCACAATACACTGAAAATCCTCCGGTTCCATCTGGAAGCGTGAGAATAGAAGCTGTTATCAGGCCTCGCTTTAACTGCTCAAAAGAACTCTGACACTCTGCTGTCCAAGCAAACTGTGCATCCTTGCGGGTCAACTGGGTCAATGGCGCTGAAATTCGAGCAAAGTCTGAAACAAACCGTCGGTAATAGTCGGCCAATCCAAGAAAACTACGAACCTCTGCAACGGTGCTGGGCACTGGCCATGACTCAATAGCCACAATCTTCTGGGGATCCACTTCTACTCCTCCTCGAATGATGATATGACCCAAGTACGAAATGCGATCGAGCCAGAACTCGCATTTACTGAACTTGGCATATAACTGGTGCTCTCTGAGGATCTGAAGAACTATACGGAGATGCTGCTCATGCTCCGCCTTACTTTTGCTATAGACCAGGATGTCATCCAAGAACACGATCACAAACTGATCCAAGTAAGGCATGAAGATGCGATTCATGAGGTCCATGAATACTGCCGGCGCATTGGTCGCCCCAAAAGGCATAACAAGGAACTCCCAATGCCCATATCTCGATCTAAAAGCTGTCTTCGGGATGTCCTGCTCTCTGACTCTGATCTGATGATAACCTGAGCGCAAATCAATCTTCGAGAATACTGAAGCCCCCTTAAGTTGATCAAACAAGTCATCTATCCTCGGAAGAGGGTATCTGTTCTTGATTGTCACTGAGTTCAAGGTACGATAATCAATACATAACCTGGACGTACCATCCTTCTTTTTTACAAGAATCATCGGGGCTCCCCAAGGCGATCCACTAGCACGAATGAATCCCTTGGTTCTGAGTTCTTCAATCATCTTGTACAAGATCTCCAACTCTGACGGTGCCATCCTGTAGACTCTCTCTGACACTGGGGCTGTCCCGGGAATCAAGTCTATAGTGAACTCGATCTCCCGCTCCGGAGGCATACCTAGAAGCTCCTCTGGAAAAACATCTGGGAACTTATCCACTATCCTGGGCAACTGAACTGCTGCTACTGCCATCCGTAATATCGGAGGAGAAGGCTCAACCTCGCCTCGAGAGAAAGAAAACTCTGGCTCTCCTGGAATGCTAAAAACAACCCTACCAATATGGCAGTCTATTCTAGCATACTGGTTCCTCAACCAATCCATCCCTAAGACCACATCATAATCGGCCATCGGGAACTCTATCAATCTAGCGAGGAATTCTCTACCGCTAACTACGATCCGACACGAGGAAAACACTCTATCTACTCCCACAAGTCCGTTACCAGTAAGTATATTAAGCCTTACTGATAATGACTCGGGCTCCAATCCTACCCGTGTCGCGAATCGTGCAGACATAAAAGAATGCGATACACCAGAATCAAATAAAGCTGAAGCTGGAAAGGAGTTGACGAGAATAGTACCTGCCACTACCTCTCCTGGTGCCAATCCTTCCTCCACGGTCATTACCATAGCCTGACCGTGCCCTCGGGGTGCTGGTCCCCTCTGTTGAAACCCTCGCTGCCTACTCTGACTCAAGGCCTGGGCTTGCGCATACTGCTGGGGGCTCTACTGCTGAAACGCCTGGGACTGAGGCGGCAAGGGCCTCGTCAATAGATACTGCTGCTGTTGGACCGGTGCTGGTCCTCTCACCGAAGAGCTAGAAAGGTTGGACGATGATGAACCACCCCTATTCGGGCAGGATCCAACCCTATGGTCTGGTGTTCCACAAGCCAGACACAATCCCTGTGCCCTGCGATATTCTGCCACCACATGGCCTGGCTTCCCACAATGAGAACAACCCACTACGGAAGATTGCTTCTGCTTCTGCTGCTGAGGGTGCGTCGGAGTGGAATGCTGAACCGACGTCACTGAGGCTGTTTGCCTCGGAGCCCCAATAGTCAAGGCCCTGGCTGCCGGGGCTAGTGCTGAAGACTGATTCATCTGGCCGTGAGATCTCTTCCGACCCCCGGCCCTATCCACAATCCTCTGGGAGGTATACTCATACCTCCGGGCTGCTCTCAAGACTGCATCAAAAGTCTGATGTTCGAACTGCTCAACTGCTAACAAGATCTCCAAGTGAAGTCTCTGCTGGAACCGCTGGGCTCTATCATACTTGGTTGCCACCAAAGTGGGAGCAAACCGACTGAGTCTGGAAAACTCGGCCGCATATCCGTCGACCGTTCTGCCTCCTTGCTTCAGATTGGTAAACCTCATCTGCAGATCATACCGAGCCACGGCATCGAAATACTTGGTCTAGAATCTCTCTCTGAATACTGCCCAAGCAATGGGTGCTGCTAATCCAACGGCCTGCGCTGCCCACCAGCTGCGGGCAAGATCTAACAACTACAGGCGCACAACGGCCACCTTCTCGTTCTCTGGGGTCCTGGCTGCTTCTAGAATCACTTCTGTGTCCTGAAGCCATGCATCTGCCGCGATAGCATCTTTACTACCGTCGAAGAATGGAGGGTTCAAGCGCTTGAAGCTGTTGGCCGCGCTGTTACCCTGATGACCACCCCGGGTCAAAGCATCCGCCACTGCCTGGTGCAAGGCATCTCCATGCCGGTCTTGGAAAGCTATCAAGGTCCTGACGAGTCCTACCAAAGTGCCGTCATCATGTTCTACAGGTTAAACTGGCTGGACAGGTGGCTCTCCGCCAGAAGGCACGACTCTGGAGGCTACTCCGGAATGCTGGGCTTGATCTCCAGGTTACTGCTGGTCCGCGGGAGGTGCTCCGCCTTGCTGGTCGGTAGGACCACGAACAATGCCGCTGAAGAAGACGACATAGGGAACAATAAGGAAGGACCAGGACAGATCAACGATACAAGCATATGATCAGGACACGAATCCAGGGATTCAGAAGATACAAACAGAGATCAAGGACGAATACTGATTGAGACATCTATTCGATAAACCCTCACATATCTTAATTTACAAGACCTGCATGGGCCACCACTTAAACTATGTCACGCCCCAGAACCAGAATACTGGAGAGCGGGGGCAGACATAGCCAGCTACGTATATTGAAATGGATTCCATCTCGCTATACGGTCACGGCTGTCTAGGATACATGGGGGTTTATCTACAAGCCAGCAGTCTCTTAAGGTCAAGAACAAGCCTATTGTCTCAATCACAAGCAAGTAAATAGATGCTACAAGATGTATGATCATTAAATATACAATAATAAGGCGTCCCAAATATTACATATTCAGCTGATCATGAAGCTAGTCATTACAAAATGTTAGGACTAGCAAGAGTTTAGTCATACATGATCAACCCTAGGATTTGTCAATCATGTTATAGCCCGTAGGCAGACAGTAAGTAAAGTACAATCGAGCTAAACGGGTGCTCGTCGGCTAAGCGCCTCAAAAGAATATTTTTTTTACAATAGAGCGGGAGAGCCAAAAATAACCCACTCGTTGCCAGGGTTCCGTCTAGTGGCCACCATCTGGCTGGGAAGTCGGTAGATCCTCTGGAGCTGCTCTGAAATCTGGCCACACAAAACCAGCTGGGTCAGACCCCAGAAAGAGCAAGTGCCACAAATGAGGCTTCACAAAAGAACTAAAACCAGCAATCAGCACAAGATATAAATATAAATAAAATAAGGACAGGAATAAAAGGAAACATATCAGTATGATATACGACGAGATAACCATGGAACTATTCAGATAGCCAGGCTACAACCCGTAAACCAAACAAGGACCGGGGTTGTAACCCTTCGTCTGAACAGAACTTGGAATTCTCACCATTTATCGGTAAAATAAATACAAGCATTCTGGTCATTCAATAGTCTGGAACAGGGTCCGGACAAGACTAGACTGGTTAGACTCCATCCAATCACTTCACGGCCAAGCAAGAATTACGGCTTGATACTTTAACTAACTAGGGTTATCACAAGCCTAATTACTAACAAGATGCAGCGAGATTATTCCACAGCCACAAGCCCTGCAGACTATCCAGGTCACCCAGGTAGAGAGATTAGGGTTGAATTCAGGTGGGTACATCGTCCAGGAAACGCATGTACCCTTAAGCAGTTTGAAGGGTGCAACACATGACAGTGTGCTGGAAATGTGCCCTACTCGACGGCAGGCTACATATCCCAAGCGCGCCCAGGTAACGGGATTGCCTGTAGCTGGAAAATCTCTTCATGACTAATGTATTAATCTAGTTGTTAACCTTAGTCCATTTTAGTAGGTACTCCTGACCGTGGTACTCAGGAGTCCCCTCCTAGACATGATGCAAGACAGGACTGGATTATTTGTACAAGCACAATCGCCCACGGTGTCCAGGTTATTCATACAGGTCATGTCATGTCAGGTAGCCGTCGTAACAGCTTATCAAGATATAACATGTCAGGTTTATCGTGTCAAGTATACTTGTCAGGAGTGCGCCACGACGGGCCACTATCAGGTCATGTCAGGTCAATCATGTCAAGAGTGCACCACCACGGGTCACTATCGTGTCAGGCTCAGTTATCAATTACAACATATCAAGTAAAATCATGATTATCAAGTTCAGGACAAAAAGGCGTAAGGATATAAAATGGACGTTAAATATCTAAGAAAATATCAATATACAGGGCTATAGAAGATCAAGGGTAATCAGGCTACGCTCAAGCCAGGCTACGCTCAGGCTAGCGTACGCTCAGGTCTGCGTACCAAAGGATCCATACACTTCCAATGGGGAGCGTACGCAAGGGTCAGCGTACACAAGGGCACGCTCAAGCTACAGGTCAGCGTACGCTCAAGCTAGCGTACGCTCTAGACTGCGTACGCTCGAGCTAGCGTACGAAAGGGGCCAGCGTACGCCTTGGTCGCTTAAGCTAGCGTACCAAGGCACGCGTACGCTCAAGCTAGCGTACGCTCAAGACACGCTGCCAACAGGCAGCGTATCAAGGTTAGCGTACGTACGCTAAAGAGCAGCGTACAGAAGTTAGCGTACGCTCGCTAAAGAGCAGCGTACACAAGTTAGCGTACGTTCGCTAAAGAGCAGCGTACACAAGTTAGCGTACGCTCGCTAAAGAGCAGCGTACACAAGTTAGCGTACACTCGCTAAAGAGCAGCGTACAGCTCAGTGGCGTAAGCTAAAAAGCTAGCTCACTGTTCACTGTCTTCTCCAAATGGCAAGAACAGCAAGAACTCTAAAGTTGAATCTAAGCTTCAATTGTCCAAATCTTGGTCAAAACAAGTCCGAATCCAACTTTCCAAAGGTCAAAATTGGGTAGAACGAAATTCTCTAAAACATGGAACCATAAAAACTTAAAAACAAAGAAGTTTAATAGATCAAAACCACCAAAATCCGAAAGTAACAAAACTCTAGATCTACAAGAATTAAAGCCTCAAAATGGAAAATGACAAGTTCTAATGTGGTTTAGAATCATGAGAAGAAGCTAATGAAACCACTAAAAGGAGTTCTCTTGTGGAAGCAAGTTGCACTTGCCTATGGTGTTCTTGGTTGGTGGAGAAGAGTAATGGTAGGGGAAGGAGAAGTAAATGAGAATTATGGAGGAGAGAGAAGGTTGGTGGGGATAATAAAGAGGGGGTTGTGGTGGAAATGAAGGAGAAGCATAGGCTAAGGTGTTCCACCCTTGGCCCATGATGAACCAAGCATTGGGCCGGCCGAACCAAGCCAACCCAAACCGAGAGTTAAACCAAGCCGAGAGCTAAACAAGGAATAATACAAGAAAAGACACGTACACGTATTTCCAAAATACGTAATACGAACCACAGGCATTACATGAACTCATGTAATGAGTAGTACATGAGGCACGTGATAAAGCACATGAAAGCACATGAGAACATGTAATAACATGAACTAGTACGAGTACAAGGAGTACCTGATACACATGATAAAGTACATGAACATGAAATACCCGATGCACCCGTAGAGGGATAACATCTCAGGAAAGGATCCATATAGTACTAATCCGTGAAGATACGTGTCAGCATCAAGTAGAGTAATCTAGAGCAAGAATATAATCCAGGTAAGTATGAAAAGATCAGAGAATGTACTCGCCTGCTAACTGAATGTCCAAGATGAAGTACTGTCCGAGGAGTGGTGTCTGGCTCCTATTTAGAACATCACAAGTCACAACAAGTCCAGAATGATAAGAAGATGCACTACTATGCATTCTACATGAATCTAGGTCAATCTAGACCAAAGTCAACTCTTGGTCAACTCTGGTCAACCCTAGAAGTCAAACTAAGTCAACCAAGTCAAACCTAAGTCAAACTAGTCTAACTAGTCTATTCTAGATCTAACAAGCCATTCTAGGTTCTAACAAGACTAATCTAAGCTTACTAGGCAATATCATGCCCGAACAACCAAACCATAACATTACACACATGACAATATATCTAACCTATATTACACATTGACATGGCTATAATATAATATGGAATATATATAACCTATAGACTACTATATATATATCTCACACATTGCATCATATCTCAAATATATATATAGATACACACACATTATATAATATATATAGGATACCTAATTATTCATACATTACCTATATATATACTTTACACAATATATATACATAGAAAATAGGAATGAATGTGGTGGTGTACTTGTGTGTGTGTGTGTGTGGGAAAATGTGGCATGTGACAAGAGAGTGTGATGGTTGAACCTGTGTACATGAGTGTGTGTGTGTTAGATTAGAGAGTGTGTGACAATGAACTGTGGCATGGCAATAGGAAAACCTGGGTTTATGCAGGAAATTAGGACAGTGAAGGCTAGAAAAACAGTGAACCATGGGAAAAACAGTGTATACATATATCAATATGAAGCAGAAAAGGGGATTCAGTTTTAATAAAAAGGAAAAGACCAATATTGCAGTTAACAGTAAAAAGAAAGGAATTCAGTTCAAAATAGATTAATGAACCTGTGTGTGTGCGAAGAGAGTGAGGGTGTGAGACTTGTGTGTGATATACAGGATAATGAAATGGGAACATGTGAAGACAGTGGCAGTGTTTATAGGGAAACAGGGAATACATTTGTAAATGGGAATCAGGAATCATATTTCAGTTTAAAAAGAAGAAGAATCTCAGGTTTTTAATTAAGGAAGCAATCTCAGATTTTAAGGGAAATTAGCATCTTAAATTGAAACTCAGTTACAGTGAACTATATACAATGCAAAAAGGAAGGGAACCTAGTTCTCAGTTACAATTGACAGGGAAAAGTGTTAAAGGGAAATAGGAAAAACTGTTAATGATAATCACTACTTCGAATCACAGGTTTTAAAATGAATCAATGCATTCTTTCAGCTTATTAACAAGATGGAAGGAAAATCAAATCAGGTTTTCAGAATTTAAATCACTTCTCAGGTTTTAACAGTTAACTGAGAACACAAACTAATATCAATTTCTAGTTTAACAAATAAAATCTCAGTCTATCAAATCAGTTAACAGAAATTGAATCACTTCACATGCCAATTTCTAATAACACATACAAAAGCCCAATTTCGAATGCAACATTGCATTAACCCAAATCAACAAATATGTGGGGGTCAAAATCAGTGAAGAACATCATTACACAGGAAATTAAAAGGTTAGAAAAATACTGAACAATACATGTATCAGGAATGGTAACAGCTATGTGAACTTTAACCCATTCGAATCCAATATTCACATCAAAACTTAAACCAACATGTAAACCTAATTAACCATAGATAATACATCATATTTTGATCTAATTATCAACTAAAAACATGAATTAAAACTAATTAAATTGAATTAAACATAGAGGACCAATCTCAACACACTGGGACACACTGTGCACGTACAGTGCACACGTAAATACGTGTCCGACACGACATGAGAGCTCGAACCACTTGGGGAACCCTGTGTCAGTCATGGATACGACATGTGTATCAAATTTTGTGAGCCAAAGTGGTGTGTCCAGCTCAAAATCAAGCCCGAGTAGCAGGGCATAAATTCTGCCAGCGCGCGCGTGTGTGCGACTGCGTGTCCGCGTGTCCGTACGACTCGACACGACGCTAAATCGTGCTTGCAATAGAAATGCATAAGCAAGGTCTAATCCTATTTTCCTATTCATTACAATCCAAAAATTAGGTCAAAATGCCCTTTGGGGCATTTTGTCGAACACATTCCTATACGTGCTGATACGTGTCCGATACGGACATGTAATGGACTCAAATTCTAGGGTTAGCTAATCCTACTGTTAGGTTAGGGCTAGGGCATCCTAGTAATGAAATAAAATAGTAAATTCATGGTGAGGAATGGAATATACCTATTGATGTCAAATCCTCACAAAAGCCCCAAATGAAATGGTTCCTCAAGCTCCCAAAATATCCATAAATTGTGTATTCCCTGAAATCTCTCAATAACTACAGCAAGTACAATAAAATTAGGTCCTATTGCAATTGATTTGGAGGAAAAAGGAGTTAGAATGGATTTTCTATGATTTAAGAAAGATGGGGACTCACCTCTTTCCAAACTTGCAATAATCCCAATGGTGGCTAGCCCTAATTTCTAGGAGGGATTATATAGAGGGGGGTGACCTAGTGGCCGGCTAAGTGGGTTAGAATGGGCTAGGTTCACTAGTGTTTGGTTGGGCCTTAAGGCTTTAAGTCACAATAATGACTTATGATTTCACAAGCCATTCCTTAATCAAACTAACTCCTAATTTCCCCAAACTAATTCTAATGAGTTAATCCTCACTAACTTAGGTCAAGCTAGGGTTACTTAACCTAACCAAGTAGTCATGACCTAGGTTAGTCTCCTAGTCAACACTAGTCAAAGTCAACTATATGACCAAAATCAATTATACTAAAAATCACATTAATTCTAATAAATCTAAATAATAATAATAATAATTCTAAATAATTCTCAAAATTTCAAAAATGACCAAAATACCCTCAAGCTAGAAAAGTGGTAGTGACAATATCTACACTGATCATAAGAGCCTCAAGTACGTGTTCACACAGAAGGAGTTGAATATGCGACAGCGACGCTGGTTGGAGTTGATGAAGGATTATGAGATTGAGCTACATTATCATCCGGGCAAGGCTAATATCGTGGCAGACGCATTAAGACGTAAGCCCATGGCACACTTTTTAATTACACAGAAGGAATTGATTAGAGACTTGGAGCAGCTTGGTATTGAGGTAGTATTGCCTGGAGCAGACGGCGTATTAGCCAACCTTCAAGTACAATCAACATTGGTAGAGCGCATCAAGGAAGCATTGCCCAATGATGCTAGATTTCGATGGCTGAAAGAGAGGACTGAAGCAGGAGAGCAGACAGGTTTGAGGATCTACTCAGATGGGATACTGCGATGTGGTGATCGTATTTATGTACCCAATGGAGATCTACGGCAGGAGCTGATGGCCGAGGCTCACAGTTCGGTATACTCTATTCATCCCGGAGGGACCAAGATGTATCGTGGCTTACGACAGTATTATTGGTGGCACGGAATAAAGCGAAAGATAACTCGTTTTGTTGCCAAGTGCTTGGTATGTCAACAAGTGAAGGCGGAGCACCAGAGGACGGCCGGATTACTACAGCCGCTACCCATTCTCGAGTGGAAGTGGGAGCACATTACTATGGATTTTGTCACGAGTTTTCCTCGGAGTCCTAGGGGACGTAACGCAGTGTGGGTGATTATTGATAGACTTACGAAGTCAGCCCATTTCTTACCTTTTAGAGTGGGCCAGTCGACAGAGGTATTGGCGGAGATATATATGGAGCAGATTGTGAGATTACACGGTGTGCCTGTTAGTATTGTGTCGGACCATGACTCGAGATTTACCTCGCACTTTTGGAGGAGCATGCAAGAGAGTTTGGGCACTCGATTGAAGTTTAGCACATCATACCATCTGCAGACAGAAGGCCAGTCAGAGCGTACCATACAGACGCTAGAGGATATGTTGAGAGCATGTATGCTTGACTTTGGCGGTTCATGGGAGGACCATCTTCATCTTGTTGAGTTTTCTTACAACAATAGTTATCAAGCGAGCATTCAAATGGCTCCGTTTGAAGCATTATATGGTAGAAAGTGTCGGTCTCCTGTTTGTTGGAGCGACATAGGAGAGCGACAGCTATTGGGTCCCGAGTTGGTCTTGAGCACAGTGGAGACAGTAAAGAAAATACAGGGCCACCTGTGAGCAGCGCAGGATTGTCAGAAGCAGTGGACAGATAATCATCGTCGACCCTTGGAGTTCAAAAAGGGTGACCATGTGTTCTTGAAGATAGCCCCCACTAGAGACACGATTCGATTTGGAGGACGTGGCAAGTTGAGTCCAAGGTACATCGGGCTTTTCGATGTCTTGGAACGTGTTGGAGAGGTTGCCTATAGATTGGCCTTGCCACCGTCGCTAGAGGGAGTGCATGATGTATTCCACGTGTCTCAGCTGAGGAGGTACGTGGCGGACAGCAATCATGTGCTTGATCACTCCGAGATCACAGTTGGACCGAGTTTGTCCTACGAAGAGCAACTAGTAGGTATCCTCGATCGCCGAGTGAATGTGTTGCGGAATCAATCTATTCCATTGGTTCGCGTGGCATGGAAGCATCACTCGCCAGGGGAGTCTACTTGGGAGCGCGAGGACGACATCCGAAACCGCTACCCGCATTTGTTCGAAAACGAAGGTATGTCTTGAATCTTAAGTTGCTAATATTTTTTTGCATTGCATTTGATCCCCCGACCTTAGTTTAATTTCGAGGACGAAATTTTCTTTAAGTTGGGTAGGATGTAAACCTCCAATATTTTCTAATTATTTTAGTGTTTTAAAAATAATTTTTTTGATATTATTCGAAATTAATGTGGTAATTGTATATTCGTAATTATAGATATATTATATGTATAATTGTGCTTGTTATATTTTTAATTGTTAATAAATATAGTCTTCTATTATTAAAAACATTTTGTTACGTATTAAAAATTTATAGGATTTTTTATAATTATATATATATATATATATATATATATATATATATATAAAATATATATATATATATATATATATATATATATATGTATGTATGCATGTATGTATGTATGTATATATATATAGTTATATATATAAATATGGTAAAAAAAAAAGAAATCGGTAGCGGTGACCGAACCCCACCAACTGCAGCTAAGGCTGCGGGGCCCCGGCCCCACTCCTATAACAAAGAAGCAGCTATAGCTGCTATTGGATTAACCCGAGCCCGAGCATATACTATTCCTATTAGAAATAGGAACCCAACAGCCGCGGCAATATATATATGCTGCTCCCTCAAATCGAAACCCTAACTCTTCCGAACTTTTCACCTTCCACATCTCCTCTCCATCTCGAACCCTAGACGGACTGCCCTGGCCGTTGGTGGCACCGTACCACCGCGCAAACACTGTCGGACAGCCCCGGGACGATAATACTTCCGAACGTTCTCAGTTTTGTCAACAGTGAGGTACCCTTCTTCCAATCCACTTTTTTTTACGCACGCTCGATGATTTCGCGAATTATAAACTCTGGTGTGTAGCCTATATGAACCCCTCCAATCTCCTTCTAATAGAATCCTGGGAACCCCAAGGGATTGCTCGAGAAATCGAGGCAAAGTTGCCTCAAAAACTGTCGAAAACAGAGTTTGAATCCAGTTTCAAAACCACAACTTAGAAGCCAGATTCCGATCTGTGTGTCGAGATTTTTTAGAAACTAATTGAACACGTGTGAAGACAACATAACCGAGACTAAAACGCAACTGGTAGATCGGTGTTTCAATTATTATGTAAGAATTAAACCCATGTTAAATTTGTACGAAAAACTGTTTTCAAAATAGTAAATTTCTGAATTTTTCTCCGATACGACGTGCGCCTCGACAAATCGGACGACGTAGTCGTACACTATACGCATCAAAAGGCGCGTATGGACGTTGCGGACGTGTGGGAACTGACGGAACTCAGTTTCGTCGCGTGTGCGCGACGAAACCAACGTATATCCATCGAGATACCCCCGTATCGTCGTTTTGCAAACTTGCCCATAACTTCGTGTACAGTCGTCGATTCGAGACGAAACTTACAAAAATAGGTCCGGATCGAATTTCTGGTCCTGTATGCCAAGTTTGGTTCGATTCTGAGAAGGTCAAATCGGGACCTCTTTTTGGCGGGCCCGCGACCCACTCAAACGGGCAATTCTGTACATGGCTCATCGAAATCCAAAATTGGACATACCGTTGAGTTCCTCTCCTCAAACTGAAACCGTAGACATGTAGTTTGATGACATTAGAGACCATAGACTTTGGCATGCATTTCGGTGTAAAGCGGGTCCAACAGCGGACATCGTTTTGACCCGAAATTACGATTTTGCCCCTATTCCAGAATTTGACTTTTGGACTGGCATTTCCTAGGTATATCTTTTACACTGAGTATATTTTTGATGTTTGTTTCAGCGTCCGAAGTTGTTTGGAGATTGTGACGTTTTTTGGCTGACATTGTGATTACTTGGACTTGCCACTTTGCACCATCAGGCAAGATACCTTGCCACCTTACTCTGTGATTATTATATTTCTTATTTTTAGTTATTATTTCAGCATTGTTTCTTGATATTTAACTGTGCGTCCAAGTCACACTTGGGTGCAAGCGACTCTATCGGTCGTTTACCTCGTCTTATTTATTTCTCTTGCATTGACTTAGCTTAGTGACCTACCCATTGATGTTGAGGTATTGGTATATTTTATACGGCCTTGACACTTGTTGTATCACGTGGTGTGAGTCACATGTAGGACACGTATCCGCGTAGTCGGCTGGCCACCGATACGTATGGAGCGTGCGACGGATAGGAGTAACTGTCAATAGTATTGCATGTTAGAAGACTTGGCGGTTACTAGAGGTTCATATCAGTCATGGAGATGATGATACTAGGCATTGGGTGGGGAGTACAATACCTGACGTATGGGCTTCTTTGCACTTCCTTGATTACCTGTGCGCTCCTCCGGAGGCGCAGGCTCCAGGCGCCCTCTGACGTTTCCCAGAGCGTTATGGACGTAGCCCCTTGCACATGGTGCCCTCTGACGCTTCCCGAGCGTTATGGACGTAGGCCCCTGGTGCCCGTTATGGGAACTATGCCGATCCCATTTACAGCCAGGGCTCATGCGTCGAAGGATTGTATCTCAACTGCATATTCACAGTGGAATGGTCAGGAACCCGATTGCATGCATACCTTTTTTCTTATTATATTATCACAGTTTATATGGCATGGTGTTTTCTTGTATCTTGCTATGTCCCCTGAGGACCTGGTTATCTCTCCAGGTTTAGACGATTTTCCACAGGAGTACGGAGCGACATTGGAGCTATCCTACATTGATGACGAGGCAGTCACTACTGATTTCTAGTCTATTCTATATTTGAGACATTAGTGGACATTATTTTACATCTCTTTCATTTCTATTTTTGTGGAGTTTGGAGTGAGTATGTTCACCCGGCTATCTTTTGATACTCTGCTTTATTCATTTGGACTTTATTATCTTCTGTGTTGAGCTGTGATGAGATTAGATATGTTATTCTGGCCTGTGGTTATTTATTTACAGCTTATGTGCATATACGAGGATTCTATATATTGGGGTATTCTTCATATATGTGCAGCTGGAATGTTCACGTACTCGGTCCTATGTATTTTGGGACTGGGGCGTTACACTTAGGAGTAGGGATATTTAGTGTAGAGCTTATTCATATAGTTCTTTCATAGTGTAATGATATGACGACTTGTAGAGTGTCTGTACCCTAGAGATGATAGTTAGTAGTGGTATTAGAAAAGTAACCCATTGTAGATGATTTCTATGTTGTTTATAATACCAACCAGTTTACATATAGGATGTTAGTATGCCTTACAGCCTTCATGATTGTTATTACTTTCCTTACCTTTTTCCAGTAAGACACCCATGACCAGAGCCTGTCCTTGAATATAGTGGTAGTTTCACCTAAGACTGAGAGGTCTATATATATATATATATAGATTACAGATGGTATTGGCATATGGGATATGGGTTTGGTTGGTATCTATAGGTCATTGTTGTATAAGATTATTGACATATTGTTAGCCTATATTGGTCCAATTTTTATTTTAGTTAAGTTCTCTTTGTGTTGAGTTTAGTCATGTTTGATCAACCTTTATAGACGGTGTGCAGACCCTTCACTAGGTACCCTGTCCCTTAGGTTCAGACTTGTACAAGTTGTTCACTGCACTCAAAATTCATTACCTACCATGTTGCATCATAGGTTTCACTGGACCATAGTTCAAACCCCAATTATTGACTCACCAATATAACCATCAACCCCTTACCATATTCTACATATCTAGAGAGTTAGTATCATGCATACTAGAGGCCTGTACTCACTACTTGGGACAGTTCACTGTTCTGTCCCAGTACAGCTTATAATATCTGAGCCCTTCATTGGAGTGATAGGCATGTGGTAGGAAGTATGTGTTATTAGACCTTGAGTAGAGTTGAGGTGATGAGGGTTATTATATATATAGTTTGTATATATATGTAATATATTTTGATTGGTACATGTAGTGCCCCGTCCCTACATCGTGCCTCGTACTCTGTCCACGGGGTGCGCGAGAAAGGAACACTGTCGCTATCGATTCGGTCGGGACCGATAGGTCGGGATCGACCGAGTCGATCGAACGGGAACGATTGAATTAAGATCCATTCCTCGTTATGGAATGTCTTCGTCGGAACCAAGTCCCATATTCAGTGGGTTGCACCTCGAGAATTGACTCTGCGGCTGAGTCGGGAGAGACCTCCCGTTGCTCTGCTTTTCACGCCGCTTGCGTTGGTTTTGTCTTTGTTTTCTGAATGCGCTTTCGTGAATGTTTTCGATGGTTTTCATGGCTTGCATTTCGAACTCGCATTTCCTATCGAACTCCTTGAATAATGCAGTGTTTTAATCGGTTGCTTGTGCGATTTCAGGTAATCGCGTAGGCGACGTCTAGCGCGACCAACAAGTCCTCTCGCCGAAGTAAACTCAAGGTGAGTGGCTGACCCTTCTCTTCTCGACCCCTTCTTAAGTAAATCGATAGTATTGTGGCGGATGAAAGATTGAATACAAGGGCACGGGCACGGTAAAATGATTGAGTTTTTAAAAAGAATGTAGGCTATGTCTTAATAACTAAAAGAAGAAAAATGGTCTTTGTACGGTCATGGACAACTTGTCGACAAGGTAGAGTTTCCCCGCACGGCAACCCGAGGCCACGGGACCGTTGCGGCCAAGAAGGAAACATTTTCATAAGCTGTGCTGGGCACAATGTTTGGTGAGGACTTGCAGCGCGGCTCGCTACTCGCGCTGAAAGGGCCTCGTCTAATAAAAGCAAAAAGGAGTCCACGATGGCTTTGGGAGCCAGTGACCAACACACGAAATATTGCACTTGGTATGGAAATGATAACAATTGACAGGGAAGAACATGGTAAGTTTCATAAGGCGCGGTACGGGCCGCCGTTGGTAAGTTTCAACGTAAATTTCATTATGCTTGTCATATGCTTGTTGAAATTCATTAGGATGGTTAGAAACATTCATACTTTAAGTCATATAAACTCTTTAACCAAATGAGAGCTTGGAACTTAAATAGCCATGCACCAGTACAAAGTATAATGTACTGATCCTCGCTCTCCACGCAGGTACCCCGAACCACGAAGGGCGTGCCGCTTAAAATCTCAAGGCGGCGTGGACACTTTTGAAGCCTCGTCCGGTTGTGAAGGCTTGTTTCTGGTTTCCTTTTGAAGAAGACCCCGCACTCAGACCAAAAGAAGATGGCAGCTCGACTCGCCTCTATAGCAGGTGGAAAGATGTTATGTTTTGCTTGTAAAAAGGGATGTAATGTATGGAACGACTATCTCATCGGCGTTCGTTTTGTAAGTCGAGTCATGTTGTAGCCCGCGCGACAATGAATGTAATGAAGTCAAACGTAAATAAAGTTTTATTATCAATAAAAAAGTCTATTTATATTTCAAATGTGTCATTCAATTTCTCTGCGTACTCTAATTTGATGTTGTGTTTCGGATAACCTTATTACTATGCCTTGTGCGATGGCAACTTAGGTTCGCACGACATCCCGCCCGGGGGACGACTATCGATTCTACGGAATCGGGGCGTGACATAATGGTATCAGAGCACGACTTTACATCCTTTGACCTCGTAACGATGAGATAAGTTGTTCCATACAATGAGTCCGTAATATTTTGTGACTGATGCGTTTGCCTTCATATCGTAGAAGTGACGGAACCCACAGCCGAGCAAGAACAGAGCGCTTCAAGCGGCTCTAGTAGTTCGCATCGTCCGCGGGCCGGGCCTTCTAACGATACCATCGAAAGGATGCTGCGCATGATGGAGGCGCAGCAGAACCAGTCTGAGAACCGACATCAACAAGTAGAGGAACGACAGGCCCAGTTCGAAGCTCGCTTTGACGCACATGCCAAACTTCAACAAAAGCAATTAGATACTCTGCAGCAGATCGTCCAGACAATGGCGACCAACAGAAATTTTGCGATTGCGCCTATCGTCACCGTGCCGGCGATCCAACCCATTGAAGTCGACACGGAGGATCCCGAGCGTCAACCAGCGGCACCAAAAAAGTACAACTTTGAAGTGTCCAAATTCAAGAAGGCGTACCGCACTTCCTTCAGCGGTACCGAAGGCCCTTCCATTGCGATCGACTGGTTGGAAGAGCTGGAAGACCACTTCGAGCTTCTCGGCATTGAAGAGTCGAAGCAAGTCGCCAGGGCACAACTTCAACTACGGTTGAACGCGCACGACTGGTGGGCCGTGCGCAAGCGAGCGATCCGACCGGACAACAACACCGCGCCGATCTCTTGGGCCATGTTCCACAAAGCTTTTGAACTCCAGTACCTTCTGTCAGCCGTTCGTCAACCGAAGGAGAATGAATTCATACAGTTGAAGCAAGGAAGTCGGACAGTGGAACAGTATGTCGCAGAATTCAATAAGTTGTCTAAGTTTGTGGGTCAGTTTCTGCCTACTGAAGAGTGCCGTGTGCGACGGTTCGAAGTGGGTCTGCGACACTCTATCGGTGCGCATGTCGGGGTCCCGGAGTACAAGACCGTGGACGAGGCTCTGAATCACGCGCTCTGCCTTGAGAACCTGCATCCTTCCAGTGCTGACGACGTTGTGCGCCACTCCAATCACAAACGTCCTAGCTATACGGGAGACAACAACTACGCGTCAAAGCGTCCACATACTAGCAGCTACCAAGGCCGGAACTCGTTACCATGATGCATAAATTGCCACAAGCTTGGGCATACTGATGACCACTGCTTTGCCAAGACAGAGTGCTACGCTTGCGGGCAGAAGGGTCACCTTGCTCGAGATTGCCAGAATCCTCGACCGAATCGCAATGCACCACCACAACAATACCGCCAAGTGAATCGAGGGCAGGCGCCCCGACCTCCTCCGCACACTCAACCTGCACCACAAAATGGCCAAGATCGTCGCCCCAACACTCAGGGCCGCGTCTACGCCATGACTCGAGACGAAGCGCTGGCGTCAGATACAGTAGTGTCAGGTATACTAAAATTCAATAATGTACCTGCTCGTGTGTTATTTAATTCAGGCGCTTCACATAGTTTTATATCGGCGGACTTTGCCGTCGAGCACAAATTCCCTGTAATATCATTAGATCTCGACCTTAGCGTAAGCACGCCTTCGGGCACACCAATTCTCACAAACTTAGCTTGCGCCGGTAGGATTATCTGTATCGGCGGTCAAAAGATCGGTCTGGATGTGATAGTTCTAGACATGAAGGACTTTGACATCATTCTGGGAATAGATTGGCTCGGGCCGTGCAACGCAACCATAGACTGCGCTGAAAAGAAGGTCACATTTCGCGTGCCTGGAGTGCCCGAATTCTGCTACTCGTGTGGTGAGGCGTCGCCGACCTGCATGGTGATCTCCGCAATATCTGCTCGACAGATGCTGCATTCCGGGTGCGAAGGCTACCTAGCTTCCGTTTGAGACATGCGACAGGATGGTGCAAACGCGAGTCAGACCAGCGTTGTGGCAGAATTCCCAAACGTGTTCCCGGATGAGCTACCCGGTATGCCGCCCGATCGAGAAATAGAGTTCACCATCGACACATTCCCCGACACCCGGCCGATCTCGAAGGCTCCGTACAGAATGGCCCCTGCAGAATTGAAAGAATTCAAGGTACAACTTCAGGAATTACTCGACAGAGGGTTTATCCGTCCGATTGTCTCGCCGTGGGGTGCGCCCGTGCTATTCGTGAAGAAGAAGGATGGATCGATGCGGCTCTGTATCGACTATCAGGAATTGAACAAAGCCACCGTCTAAAACAAATACCCCCTACCCCGCATCGACGACTTGTTCGACCAGCTCCAAGGTGCAACGGTATTTTCGAAGATTGATCTACAATCGGGTTATCACCAACTCAAAGTCAAGCCAGATGACGTACCGAAGTCTGCCTTCCGTACTCGTTATGGCCACTACAAGTTCTTGGTAATACTGTTCGGTCTGACAAACGCCCCTGTCGTCTTCATGGATCTATTGAATCGGGTGTTCCGTCCGTTCGTTGACAAGTTCGTAGTAGTCTTCATCGACGATATCCTCGTCTACTTGAAGGATCGAGCGCAACATCCAGAGCATCTGCGGACGGTACTCCAAACCCTTCGAGAGAATCAGTTGTATGCGAAGATGAGCAAGTGCGAGTTTTGGATGAATAGCGTCTCATTCCTTGGGTACATCATCTCCGTCGTGGGCATCGCAGTCGATCCGAAGAAAGTCGAGGCAGTTGCTGATTGGAAACGACCCGTATCAGTTAGCAAAATTCGAAGCTTCCTAGGCTTGGTGGATACTACTGATGCTTCGTGAAGGACTTCGCGAAGATCGCATCGCCGTTGACTCGCCTCACCCAGAAAGGAGTCGCATTCAAGTGGTCAGACGACTGTGAAGCTTCCTTCCAGGAGCTCAAACAACGGCTCGTTTCGGCCCCGATACTTGCTGTTCCTGAAGGGACGGAGGGATTTCAAATCTTCAGCGATGCTTCTGGCCAGGGCTTGGGGTGTGTGCTCATGCAGAGGGATAAGATGATATCTTTTGCTTCCCGATAGTTGAAGCCGTACGAGAAGAACTACCCCATCCACGACCTAGAACTAGCGGCAATTGTGTTCGCGTTGAAGCTGTGGCATCACTATCACTATGGCGTGGCATGCAGGATTTATACGAACCACAAAAGCCTCAAGTATCTCTTCACCCAGAAAGAATTGAATTTACGGCAGAGACGATGGCTCGAGCTGATCAAAGACTATGACTTATCAATCGACTACACGCCGGGCAAGGGAAATGTGGTAGCGGATGCGCTGAGCTGGAAGTACTTAGCTTCGTTATACATCGACGATCGACTGCTGCGTGACTTGGAAGAAATGGGCATCGAACTCCGAGTTCGTTTCAGAGACGTGAAACTAGCGCAACTGCGGGTAGAAACGAGCCTACTGGAGAGGATCAAGTTTGCACAGAAGGACAACCCATACCTGGAGAAGATGCGAAAGCTGATATCGACAGGGAAAGCGTCCGACTTTGTAGAGGACGAGTCGAGAGTGTTGCGTATGAAGGGACGGCTATGCGTACCGGATGACGTAGAACTTAGAAAGGAGATAATGACGGAGGTGCACTATACAAAATATTCCTTGCATCCTGGCAGCACCAAGATGTATAAGGACCTCTGTATTATCTTTTGGTGGCACGGCATAAAGAGGGACGTAGCGCTCTTTGTGTCAAAATGTATGGCCTGTCAGCAAGTCAAAGCCGAGCACCAGCGACCGGGAGAGGAGATGCAGAACCTCGCCATTCCAGAGTGGAAGTGGGATCATATCACTATGGACTTCGTTGTTGGCTTACCGAGGACGCCGCGAGGAAACGACACCGTCTGGGTCATCGTCGATCGACTAACTAAGTCAGCGCACTTTATCGCCATCAAAGTTACTTGGAGCGTCGACCGCCTGGCTCAGATATACCTTGATGAAATAGTTCGGCTGCACGGGGTCCCAGTTTCTATCGTCTCGGATCGGAATGGACGGTTCGTAGCGCACTTCTGGAGTAGTCTTCATTCAGCACTGGGGACCAAGTTGAAGTTCAGCTCAGCTTATCATCCTCAGACTGACGGCCAAACAGAGCGGGTGAACCAAATTCTCGAAGACATGTTACGACTCTGTGCGATCGATTTGAAGTCAAGTTGGGACGTCCATCTACCGCTGGCCGAGTTTGCATACAACAACAGCTATCGATCCAGCATCCAAATGGCGCCGTATGAAGCTTTGTACGGTCGGAAGTGTAGAATGCCCATTTGCTGGGATGAAGTCAGGGAACGGCAGATACTTGGTCCGTAGCTGGTGGAGCAGACTATGCAGAAGGTCAAGTTGATACGAGAAAGATTGAAGATAGCACAAAGTTGGTAGAAAAGCTATGCTGACAAGCGCCGACGCCCCCTCGAGTTCTCGGAAGACGACCATGTATTCCTGAAGGTGATACCTATGCGTGGAGTTTCTAGGTTCGGTGCGAAGGGGAAATTGAGCCCAAGATTTGTTGGCCCGTTCGAAATATTGAAGCAAGTTTCCCCGGTAGCTTACCAAATCACCTTGCCGTCTACGTTGTCAGAGGTACATGACGTCTTCCATGTATCGCAATTGAGGAAGTATGTGCATGATCCGAGCCATGTTGTGGATTTGGGTAAGCTGGACCTGAAGGCGGACTTGTCATATGTCGAAGAGCCAGTACAAATCTTGGAGCGCAAGGATAAACTTCTCCGCAACCGTGCTATTCCCCTCGTCCGCGTCCTGTGGAGAAACCATTCAGTCGAGGAGTCGACGTGGGAGCTGGAGTCAGAAATGAAGGAGAAGTTCTCTTCGTTGTTCTCGTAGAGGTAGGTTCTATTTTAAGTTTTAAGGACGAAACTTTTTCTTAGTTGGTTATGGTGTAGTGCCCCGTCCCTACATCGTGCCCCGTACTCTGTCCACGGGGTGCGCGAGAAAGGAACACTGTCGCTATCGATTCGGTCGGGACCGATAGGTCGGGATCGACCGAGTCGATCGAACGGGAACGGTTGAATTAAGATCCATTCCTCGTTATGGAATGTCTTCTTCGAAACCAAGTCCCATATTCAGCGGGTTGCGCCTCGAGGATTGACTCTGCGGCTGAGTCGGGAGAGACCTCCCGTTGCTCTGCTTTTCACGCCGCTTGCGTTGGTTTTGGCTTTGTTTTTTGAATGCGCTTTCGTGAATGTTTTCGATGGTTTTCATGGCTTGCATTTCGAACTCGCATTTCCTATCGAACTCCTTGAATAATGCAGTATTCTAATCGGTTGCTTGTGCGATTTCAGATAATCGCGTAGGCGACGTCTAGCGCGACCAACAAGTCCTCTCGCCGAAGTAAACTCAAGGTGAGTGCTGACCCTTCTCTTCTCGACCCCTTCTTAAGTAAATCGATAGTGTTGTGGCGGATGAAAGATTGAATACAAGGGCACGGGCATGGTAAAATGATTAAGTTTTTAAAGAGAATGTAGGCTATGTCTTAATAACTAAGAGAAGAAAAATGGTCTTTGCACGGTCATAGACAACTTGTCGACAAGGTAGAGTTTTACCGCACGGCAACCCGGGGCAACGGGACCGTTGCGGCCAAGAAGGAAACATTTTCATAAGCTGTGCTGGGCACAATGTTAGGCGAGGACTTGCAGCGGGGCTCGCTAATTGTGCTGAAAGGGCCTCGTCTAATAAAAGCAAAAAGGAGTCCACGATGACTCTGGGAGCCAGTGACCAACACACGAAATATTGCACTTGGTATGGAAATGATAACAATTGACAGGGAAGAACATGGTAAGTTTCATAAGGCACGGCGCGGGCCGCCGTTGGTAAGTTTCAACGTAAATTTTATTATGCTTGTCATATGCTTGTTGAAATTCATTAGGATGGTTAGAAACATTCATACTTTAAGTCATATAAAATCTTCAACCAAATGAGAGCTTGGAACTTAAATAGCCATGCACCAGTACAAAGTGTAATGTACTGATCCTCGCTCTCCACGCAGGTACCCCGAACCACGAAGGACGTGCCGCTTAAAATCTCAAGGCGGCGTTGACACTTTTGAAGCCTCGTCCGGTTGTGAAGGCTTATTTCTGGTTTCCTTTTGAAGAAGACCCCGCACTCAGTCCAAAAGAAGATGGCAGCTCGACTCGCCTCGATAGCAGGTGGAAAGATGTTATGTTTTGCTTGTAAAAAGGAATGTAATGTATGGAACGACTATCTTATCGGCGTTCGTTTTGTTAGTCGAGTCATGTTGTAGCCCGTGCGACAATGAATGTAATGAAGTCAAATGTAAATAAAGTTTTATTATCAATGAAAAAGTCTATTTCTATTTCAAATGTGTCATTCAATTTCTCTGCGTAGTCTAATTTGATGTTGTGTTTCGGATAACCTTATGACTATGCCTTGTGCGATCGCAACTTAGGTTCGCACGACATCACGCCCGGGGGACGACTATCGATTCTACGGAATCGGGGCTTGACAGTACGTAGCCTGCACTCATTTGCAGTATACTGCCTATTGCATTCCCTGTACACCAGTTTGGCTCACTTCTTCAGACCACTGTCCTGCATATAGTTAGTTCAGCCAGATATAGAGGAGAGGCCAGGTTAATCTAGAGGCATGTTTCAGTCACCTTGTAGGTTTCCTTTCACTTTGACTATACAAGTGGACCCAAATGTCCTATCCTTTAGCTCATAATTTCAGTCTCCTTAGCATCATTCCCTTCTGCCTACACTAATAATGCAGACCATTCATCCTTAGCCTAAATTCTAAGCATTTGTTCAGTCACTTATAAGTTTAGTCTACTTTAACCCTTGGTTGATGAGTTATATATATATATACAGATGATATACTTCGGATATATGTGATAGGTTGTTGTTCTTGAGCATATATATGTGGTATTTGGGATTGGTGTGCTCAGCTTGTAGGTACTTAGTTATGGGTGACTTGATAGGATTGGGAAGTTAAGAGCTAGCCTATTATAGAGTTTTTCTTTTTGCTAAATTCTGGTTGCCAACACTTAGGTAGCTAGCATAGGTAAAATCCTAAGAAGTTGACCAGCTGACGACCAAGTACTAGGATGTTGAGAAAATTGACTAGTGATTGACCCTTGACTATGTTTGACCTAGAAGGGGGTACGATCATCTTAATTTCGAGGACAAAATTTTTCTAAGGTGGGTAGGATTGTAACACCCAGTTTTCCAGATAAGGGTAATTTTAAAATTTTGTAATTATAATTATTATTTATTAATATTTATTTCATATTATGATTTTTGGTGATTTTTAATCATTTTTAAACTATTTAAAAATTATGACTTGTGATTTGGTGTTTTGCTAGTGTAACCCTAGAGATAGTGATCTAGAGCCTAGCCATGTGATTAGGGTATTTCATTTATCATTTTTAGCTTGAGGATATTTTTGTCATTTTTGGGTTTATTTTATTTTAATATTATTTATTTGAATTTATGGAAATTTTTAGGAATTATTTTGGATGATGGTTGACTAGGTTGACTTTGACTAGCATTGACTTTGGTAGACTAGTCTAGAAGCTAACCCTAGTTGTGACTGCCTTGGTTAGGTTAAGTAACCCTAGTCTAACTAGAGTTAACCCATGATTTAGTCTTTTAGACTCGAGTTAGAATAGAGGGGGTTAAGTCATGACTTATGGTTTTGAGACCAATAGATAATCACTTAGCCATAGCTTGTGAAACTTGGCCCAAGGCCCATAGCCCATCACTAAACCCTAACCCTAACCTACTATGGCCAGCCACCTAGGGAATCCCACCCTATTTAATGCCTCCTTCATTTAGGGTTAGCCTCCCTAGGAAATAGATCTCAAGTTTAGAAAGAGGTAAATCCCCAACTTTAGAAATTCATATCAAATCTATTTTAATTCATTTTTAATCCAAACAAATTGCAATAGGTTCTAATTAGTGTGTTCTTGCTATTTGTGGAAGTTTTTCTCAGTTTGTGAACAATTTGGTGAAGTTTGGGAAGCAAGGAGAATACCCCTCTTTAGAGCTTTTTAAGGAGATTGATACCTATTGGTAATTCCCTAAAACTCGATTATAGTTGCTGTTATTTTTGTATATTAGCCTAGATCTAGGTGTCCCCTAGCTAACCCTAGAATTTTGTGGCATATTGTGTCCATTTCGTGTCCTAAATGGACACGTATCAGTCCACTATGCTGAGTGTTTGATGAAATGCCCCAAAGGAGATTTCGACCTATTTTTTTGAAAGCTTTTGAATAGGAAATTGTGTTTTAGTATCGTTTAAGAGTTTCTTAGTGTTTGAGCGTGTCTCGTGTTGTGTTGGTGTCGTATCGCACCCATGCACACGCCCGCGCGAGTACGAGCTGCACTGCCCTGCTGCCAGCAGGCTCGTGCGAGCTATCTAGGGCACTTGGACACGTGTCCTTTGGTTTGGAGCTCGAGGCAGTGTCTGACCCGACACTTCCCAAGTTTTGTGTCCTGATGATTCATGTCGGGTGAGGAATCTGGCCTGCACTGGACACGGGGAGCACAACCACTGTACAGTTCAATGTTCACTGGTTTGAGTAATGTTGGACACTTTTGTGTCCTATTTTTAGACACCATATTAATTGTGTGACACGTGCCTATATAGTATATTAATTACCTACCTAGGTTTCATCATGAATTGTTAATATGAATATGGATTTGGGGAATGCCAATCGACTGATACTCAAGTATCAGTGAGAGAAACACTGTTCTTGATTCCTGTTATTAAATGATTTACATAATGTTTAAATTGTGATTTTAATTGCTAATTAGATCCTAAACATGATTAATAATATATGTTAGATTGGATTTACATTTGGGATTGGGTTGTTTGCTGTGGAATAGGGATTCGATTTGGTAAATTTCATTCGGCTGATACATGTTCTGATACATGGGTTATTCAAAAATTCTGAGCTTTAAATCCCTTTTCTATTGATGTTTTTCACTGTTAAATTACTCCCACATAATTGTTAGTTCATGTTAATGCAATGTTACAATTCAAATAGGCTTTATGATTTGAGAATGGAATAATGACATTGTGTTGGGCTTCAAAATGCAGAACTGAGAATTGGCTTCCTTTCCTACTTTTAAACAGAATTGAATGACCTTTTAATGTGAATTCTCATGCAAGTATTAGTGTCTTTATTTGAATTTGAAGGATTGAATCCTTCCTTATCTGAGATTAGTTATATATATCAAACTGTCATGTTCATTCCCTTTTAATCTGGGAATTGATTCCTTTTTTCTAAAATCTGGGATTTAGTTATAGTAAACTGTCAAATGTTACTCCTCTTCCATGCATTAGCTAACTGTTTTTCATTTGCCTACACACAATGTACGTATTTACTGAATTCCTGTTTCTTACACTGTTCTTATAGTAGTTCACTGATTAGTACTTCACTGATGTTCCCTTGACACATTGCCATGTTTCCTACACACATATACACAATGTACTCTTACACATTGTTAGCTGCCACACTTTTTCCAGATTTCCTATACTTAGCTCATTGATTTCAGGACATGTACATTGTTTTACATTGACACCACACACAGGTTTATGCCATGCCACACTATTTCCTGTATACATACAGGTACACCTTGACACTCTCATATCTCACTAACATACACACACTCCTTTGACACTGAACACAGGCTCTCATGCTCTCACACACACACTCTGTCAATGAATACGTCACTGATTTCAGGAACACCCTCACACCCTCATGCCATGTCTCACACACACTTGAACACATGCCCTCTTGTACTCTCACACACACACAAGTGTATGTCACTAACACTACACTGTTTTCTAATTTCCTACACACACACATGAACACATACATTCCCTTTCCTTATTCTCTATGTATGTGTATATATACACATGTATATATATATATGTATGTGAGATGTATATATAGGTATCCTATATATTATAATATGTGTGTGTATTATATTTTAGATATATATTGTTATGTATATATGTGATATGGTTTGGTTATAGGCATGAGATAGCCTAGCCTAAGGCTCATGGCCTATGGGTGTGTCTGTTTGCCTAGTATAGAGTTAGTTAAACTTGTTTAGTCTTGATTAGACTAGTATAGACTTGTTTGGCCTAGTTTGACTTCTAGGGTTGACCAGAGTTGACCAAGAGTTGACTTTGGCCTAGAGTGACCTAGATTCATTTAGAATGCATTGACTTGCATCTTATTATCATTTTAGACTCATAGTGACTTGTACTGTTCTATAGGAGACAGACACCACTCCTCGTACAGTAGATACTCTTCAGATACTCAGGATACAGGCGAGTACATTCTCTGATCATTTCATATCCTGTTAGAATTATTCTTCTGCTTTAAATTACTTTACTTGATACTGTCACGTTGGTCACACAAATTAGTACTATATGGATCCTTTCTTGAGATGTTATCCCCTCAGGGAGCATCGGATACTACATGTTCTGTACGTTTCACTTACATTGTGCATCACTATGCTTCATGGTTCATTGAATTACTTGTGACATGTACTCTCACGATCACAGAGTCTTCCTTGAATCCCCTATTTGTGGGCTTTCCTAGAATCCCTATTTATGGGACTATCATGTACCACCCTTCGGGGGCCATTACATGAATTATTACATAACCTGGCTGGATCCTTCTGTATTGATTGGGGGTATGGGGGAGTAGAAGTAGGCATGTGAATAATACCCAAGTAGTATCTCATCTGATCACCTCTGTAGTGTCTCATCAGAATCTCCTATGCCATTCACATGTTTATATTGTACTCTGACTCACTAGCCACTGTTAGTTCTCTACTTATAGTAGATATTTCTATTACAGTTCTCTCTCTGTTTATATTCTGTACTTTCTTTCAGTTTTCTGTATCTTACTTTACTGCATGATTATATTTTCTAACCTGCTATGAACTGTTGAGATGTATTGTGCTCGCTCCGTCCTGATTGGGCACCGTTGAATGTTTACAGAGGACGAGGATGAGGCTGGTGTTGACACCTTCTATAGGACAGCCCTAGACGACACTTGTGAGCTGGACTCTCAGGAGGACCCAGCTCTAGCTGATGACATTACCCCTACTGCCTAGACTAGTTTAGTTAGGTTTTATCTTACTTATGTTGTCTTGGGACTAGTTTAGTTAGGCTTTATTTCTGTCATTGAGATCGGGATTGTATATATTCTTTCATACTCTGTAGTTGAAACCTTGTATTCTGGATGTTTGCTGAGATGTTATCTTAGACACTTAGACTCTTCTGATCATCTGTATTTTATTTGAGTTCTATATCATATCGTGTTGTTTCTTTCTTAGTTGTGATTGGGTTTACATTCTGCTATGTCACCCCCATTCGGGGAGTATAAACTGCTTAGCATTATATTGTTAGATGTTGTGACCTAGGACAGCGTTCTACCGTCGATACTGCGGCGTAGGCTGGACGTACCTACTTTTCGTGCCCTTAATCTAGGGTGCGGGTCGTGACATGTGATGATAGACCAGATGAGCCTCCTCACTAGTCAAGATTTGACTTATCTTACCAAGGAAGGGTTGTGGAGACTGAGGTTCGCTCACAGCCGCCATAGCCCCCTCACCAGTGACCTCCAAGCCGAATTCAGCTGGCTCTTCTGCCCCAGCCGCCCCGAAAGGAGATACGACTGGATCAGCGTCACCCTGCTGAAATTCAGCATTTTTGGGAATAGGTTCATCGGAGCCCCCATCGTCTTGGGTCAAGACTTCAGCAACGTGAGATCCCTCAGCCGCCGCCGAGAGAGCCCCGGCAGAAATAATCTCGGCACACATGTCACTGATCAAAGTATTCAGGGCCAGATTAACTTCAAAAATAGTGGCCGGTTCTCGAGATTCCTCTTCGTCTGACGCCTACAAGAGGAAAGAAAAATGATTAAAATCAAAGTTCAGGAGAAAAGGAAGAACTGAACAAAAATGGTAGTAACTCGATTTACCTCCGAAGCGGGGTCGACGTCCTCGCTTCTCTCCCTTATAGTTAGCTTGCGACGTCTGACCGCAGCCCGTTTTCGGGAGTAAGGAATACCGCCAACAGGGGAGATTTGCCTGCTACGTTTTCGTACAGGACCAGGTGCAACAGGCGGCTGATCCACCACCATCTCATTTGGCACAACTGGTGGTTGATCTGCCACCATCTCATCTGACATAACAGGCGGCTGATCCGCCCCAACATCTTCTATCGGAAGGGAAGAGTTATCTGCATCATGCTCGTCATTCTCTTCGTCCGCAGTGGTGGACTCCGAGTCAGGCACGGGAACTGTGTTCGCCTTCATTTTTCTTGTTTTAGACCCCTTGGGCTTCTCCGCCAAGCCAGTACCCACAATAAAGATGGTACTCGGGTCAAAATTAACGGGAGGCTTGCTTGCCGTAACATGGTATAAGGCTACCATATACAAAATCTCTCCTGGCGCCTCACCATCAGGAACCGAAAAGGTGGTTCGGGTATGAACCGTGTCATAATAATGCCACGCCCTGATGTCGTCCAGGACGCTGCCTTCAAAGCCCAGGCAAGAGCTGGGACTGTCAAAGAAAAGCTGGCTATACCCGAACTGACGAGAAAACCTGCTGGGCAAGTAGGGCTCCAGGTAGACATTGTTGCGGTTACAATATACCAGATGCGCTGGACGGATATTGCGCAGCCAAAGGAGCAGATTCTCGGGCAAAAGGAGAGGAGGTTCGGTACCATCAACATGAACGCTCCCCACTTCTTCAGTGGTAAAACGAGGAACAGACACAAAAAGTTGTATCCGTCCACTCTCGTCAGCACCCACCGACAGGCTGGCATGGTGCTGCACTCCCAGGGCTGATGGTGGAATCGAAAAATAAAAGCATCATCAGCCGTAACGCCGTCCTCTGCTCCAGGCCTCATCAAAGACCGGCAGTGTATTAATAGCCACCCTATTAGATAATGGTATGGTAGCTCTACGCGCTCAAAATCCATCGCTGTGTCACGGGCGATGACCTTGGACGAAAAAGTGCGAAGGCCGTGGTGTATGCTGCACACCATGGCCGGAAGAAGGGCCAGCCTGACGCCAAAAACCAGCTTTACGGCAGGGAGGATAAAGTGGCGACTAATCCTCTCAATGGAGCCCGCCCCTCCTGAGATTACACAGTTCCGTAGCCATACCATCATAAATCCTGCAAGGAGCGCCTTCTTCGACAGTTGCTGAGTACCATGATAAAAATAACTAAAGGAGTCAGTTTTTCTCCCAAATGTGTCGCCCGTGGACCTCGACCTCTTGGCAGTCGACACCAGGTTTTGTACCTCCTCTTGGGTTTGAGGATCTCGGGAAGAAACCCGACCTGACGTGCCTAGTGTGAAAAGGTATGAGACCCAGGTCGTGGTGTGGGGAATGCTTCCTTCCGAGCTACCATCCTTCTTGATAGTCGTCTGGTGACAAGTACTGTGGTGACATAACAATTCCCGATACACGGCAACAAAGCCCGGGAACTGCCGATCCAAATCCTCGAGCTCTTCGCTCGTAGGGGTGTACACTTCAAAGACTTCTTCCCCCCAGGACAGCTTGGAAATAACGTACATCTCGTGGAGAGCAAGTCCCAGCTCCCCTCCGGGCGTGAAGAAGGTTCTTGTCCTCCGGTTGTACATCTCCAGGAGAGCCATAAACAACGGTTTATTTACGGGTAGACTATGACAGATGCCCCGAATGGCATGGTAGAGGCCGATCTCACGCAGGAAAGCCTCATACTTCCGCAGAACCCACGTGGTCAAGTTGGCCCACGTAGGGATAGGGTTTATCCAGTTCAGCAACGCTAACCGGCCGACGGGATAGGACCCTTTGCGAGCAAGCTGGTTCAGGAAGGTATCAGCCTGAGAGAATGTGAAATTGGGACCCGTTACGTTTATAAAAGTACCCGGAGCCAGTGCCATCACATACCGACTGACCGGTTCCCTTCCCGTATATGCTGACCCTAAATTCCTGTTGTAATGGATGTCTCCCACAAACATCCCTGACCTGCTTGGAGTCAAGGAGTCTTCCATCTTTCTGTCCAGCGGTAACATGTTGAACCATGACAGAGGAAAATGACGCTCTATCGGAGGGATATGGATCTCCACCCCGTCAAAAGTAAAGTCCCAGCTCTCGGATATATCCAGCACTCGGGTGTTCTTTACAGAAAAAGCATCCCCAAAGAGGAACGTCGGCTTCAGGTATTTCTCCTCCAATTGCCCCGAGTTCATCATGGCACAGAGAAAGTAGAAGGGCTATTTCTTGATAGCATTCAGCCTCTCCAAAGGCTCTTTTGGGAGCTGGTTCATCACATACTCCACTATGTGGTCATACTGATAGCCCAAAGCAGATTGGACGCGACCCACCAGAAGCTCTCCTGCTGCCTTAACTGGCAGATTTACTGAAGAAAGGCAAAAGAAGCAAGTTAAAAGATGGGCTAAAACAAAACTACCGAGTGTTTTGGCTTATGCGGCCCGATCCACATGAGCTTATGCGGCTCTGTTTAAAAAACGAGCTTATGCGGCTCTGTTTTAAAAGAGCTCATGCGGCTCTGTTCGAACATGAGTTTATGTGGCACTAATTAGCGTAAGCTTATGCGGCTTTGTTCAGCGTGAGCTTATGCGGTTCTGCTTAGCGGAGCGTTATGCGGCTCAACTCAGACGAGCTTATGCAGTCCTGTTTGAGGGGGCTTCATACGGTTCGATTCAGAGAGTCTTATGCGGTTCTGGTCGAAGGGGCATTATGCGGCCCAAGTCCAGATGAGTTTATGCGGTCCTGTTTGAGGGGACTTCATGCGGTTCGATTCAGAGGGACTTATGCGGTTCTGTTCGAAGGGTCATTATGCGGTTCAGTTTATGAAGTGTTTATACGGCCACTAGATAACTCCCATGCGGCTCGGACATAGGGTATACCCCCATGCGGCTCAGACATGGGGTATACCCCCATGCGGCTCGGACATCGGACGTACATGCGGCCCATACAACTTGAACAGTTCATTAAAGGCTTGTGCATAAAATATGCAAGAGAGCCGTCTTTGTAAGGGTTTCGAAGTATATGATATTCCCAAACCCTTACCAGCAATGATGGGGTGAACGTCGGGGTGAACTTCAGGCGCCGCAGCCGACGTAGAAACCACTCCCTTACCCTTCGCCGCAGCCTTCGCCGCAGCCTTGGAAGACTTGGGGGCCATTGTTGATTGATGAGCGGAGAAGGAAGACGAAGACAGCAACTTAGGGCAAAAAAGAGTTGAAGATAGAAGAAAGTAAAGAAGTCTCTCTATCCGAAAATGCTCTTATTTATAGGCAGAAGGAGGAGGGGGGACGCTTCGATCCGCATGCTGCAAAACCGACTCTTCAGTCATCAAGGCAAAATCTAACCCGACCCTTGGGATCCTGCCCCAAAAGGCGGCTTTAAATCCAAAGCAAATCAAGGGTAATAAATGAGATGCATAAGTGGCAGGAAGACATGGCAGAGAGCCTATGCGGCCAGACAGTCCATGCGACCAGATAGTCTATGCGGCTAGACAGTCCATGCGGCTAGGAAGTCCATGCGGCTAGGAAGTTCATGCGACCAGAACATCCTATGCGGCCAGAAGAGCTAATATGAACATAGCCATGCTTATTATTCAAAGTATTTAAATTTTGTAAATTAAAAACTTTGATGGGGGTCATGCAGAAGCATAAAAAAGGACAAGAAAAGCCCATGGGGCTCCAAACAGAAGGAGCCTTATGCGGCTCAGGAATCCTTCAGAACTTTATGCGGCCCGGAACTCCCCAACAGCTCCATGCGGCTCAGGCAAAGACATGTGGCCATACGCTGTCCGCTTCTACAGCTGGCCATAAAGCAACCTCCCAATTAATTGCTCTGATGACAGCTCTGACGCAATGAATGACATCTCTGACACAATGAATGACAGCTCTGACACAATGAATGACAGCTCTAACATAAAGCTAAAATGATGATGGCATTCTCCTTGGAAAAAGAAGAAAATCTTTTATAGCCGGCACGATCCACCAACTCCAAAGCTCCCTATGCGGCTGCCACTCCTATGCGGTTGCCACCCCTATGCGGATGCCATCATCATGCGGCTGCCCTCTTCATGCGGCTGTCCTCTTCCTGTGGCTGCCCTCTTCCTGCGGCTGCCTCCTTCACGAGGCTGCCTCCTTCATGCGGCTGCCACCTTCATGCGGCTGCCACCTTCATGCGTCTGCTACCTTCATGCGGCTAGGATTATGGGGGCCACCCATATGCAGTTTACTTAGAGACTGCACTCATGTGGCTCTGTCAGGACGTCCCACTTACGACAGAGAGACACGTGGCGGTCCTTATAACAGTTGAGATACGTGGCGGTCCTCATGACAGTTGAGACACGTGGCGGTCTTATCTCCTCGGAGTTATGGTTGCTAGCAAATCATAACAACCCAGATTTGTTACAATTGTCATAATTACCCGAATCAAATCAGATTAATTGTAATCAACTAAAATGAACATGTGGCGGAAGATCCGAGCCTGTCATAATAAATCACAAAGATTTATGGCAATCAGTATTAATTGCCCATACGGATTTGGCACAATCAAAAATTAATTACCCAGATTTGATGTAATCAAGATTAATGGTCCAGATTATTGGCCGCCGACTTTTCAAGGGACAATCATTGCAAACCCTAATGATCACACCCCACTCCTATAAATAGCAAGGTGCCATTCCCTTGCAAAAGGATCCCGAAAAAAAAAATAGCAAGGTGCCATTCCCTTGCAGAAGAGATCCCCCGGCTGGACACACAGAGAGACAAAGGCACGCACAGAAGAGTCTTCCCACATAGTCTGAGAGCATTTCTTCATCAGAGCCAAGGCTACGTCCGACCGTCCAAGGAGTAAGGCAGAGCTGCCGTCACTTTTCCGAGCCTCTATCGTCACCTCCCAGAAAAACTAAACAATTGTACTTAGATTATTGTACCTAGGTTTTCGTCCCTAGGCTTTCTTTGTACGAGCAAGTTTGTATTGTGAGTCTAAGTTCAGTCCTCCCATAAAACTGTTCTGTACTTTTACAATCATTGGCAAACAGTGATTACACCAAGTACAGCTACTGCAAAACCTTCACAAAAAGATGCAGAACTTTCAAGCAAAGAAGCCGGAACCAGCAATCTTGAGGATACGCCAAAAGAGATAAGATTCTTGGCAGATCATCCAAAGGACTTGGTAATTGGTGAGATTACCAAGGGTGTAAGTACTCGTTCCTCTAATAAAGATATAGCTTCTTGTGTTGCTTTTATTTCACAGCTTGAACCCAAAAATATTGAAGAAGCATGTAGTGATAATTTTTGGATAGATGCTATGCAAGAGAAATTAAACCAATTCGAACGGAATCAAGTTTGGGAACTTGTTCCCAAGCCCATTGATCATCCGGTCATTGGCACCCGTTGGGTATTCCGAAATAAATTGAACAAGAACGGTTTAGTGACTCGTAATAAGGCTCGACTCGTAGCTCAAGGATACAATCAAGAAGAAGGTATCGACTACGATGAGACTTATGTCCCAGTTGTGAGATTAGAATCCATCCGCATGTTACGTGCATTTGCATATTTTCATAATTTTAAGTTATTTCAAATGGATGTCAAAAGCGCATTTTTGAATGGTTTTATAAAAGAAGAAGTTTATGTAGCTCAACCTCCCGGTTTTACTGATTTCAAAAATCCTGATTATGTTTTCAAGTTGAAGAAAGCCTTACACGGTTTGAAACAAGCCCCTCAAGCTTGGTACGATCGTCTAAGCTCTTTTCTACTTGACAACGGTTTTTCAAAGGGAAAGGTTGACACTATATTATTTATAAAATCTTTGAATAACAATATTCTTTTGATTCAAGTCTATGTAGATGATATTATTTTTGGATCTACTGATGAATCTTTGTCAAGAATTTTCAATGTGTATGTAGAATGAGTTTGAGATGAGCATGATGGAAGAGCTGAAATTTTTTCTCGAACTGCAAATCAAACAAACCGACAACGGGACGTTCATAAATCAAGCAAAGTACACAAAGGATCTATAAAAGAAGTTCGACCTGGAAGCAGTCAAACCACTTAACACTCCAATGGCGACTTCAACCAAGCTTGATGTTGATGAACAAGGCAAACCTGTCGACATACGTAAGTATCGAGGTATGATCGAAAGCTTACTGTACTTAACTGCTAGTCGACCAGACATTATGTTTAGTGTTTGCTTGTATGCACGTTTTCAAGCTAATCCTGTAGAAGCATGAAAAAGAATAATAATTTATATGCGGCCCAGACTCAACATGCGGCTCAAAAGCTCGAAGATTCTTATGCGGCTCGGAAAGACCCAGAGAGCCGCATGCGGCTCAGGGATGTTATGCGGCTCAGGAAGAGCCACGTGGCCTCATGCGTCTCAAAGCAGGCTGATGACAGCCGACAATAATTACTTCCTGCAGTCGGTCGTTTAATGCTCTGACATAAAGTGACAGCTCTGACGGCTCTGACATAATGAGGAGACCCGTCAGGCTCCTCAAAAGACGAGAACATCTCCGAGACAGTCGGCACAGTCCACAAAGTCCAAAGAAGCTCTCTATGCGGACCGCCCAAACCACCTTTATGCGGTTCAATTGGGGTGCCACCCTTATGTGACTGCCACCCTCAAGCGGCTGCCACCCTCATGCGGCTCGAATTGTGTGGGCCAACCTTATGCGGTTCAGGTGGAGGCCACCCCCATGCGGCTGCCACTCTCATGCGGCTCGGATTGTGGGGAGGCACCCTTATATGGTTCAGTTGGGGGTCCACCCTTATGCGGCTGCCACCTTCATACGGCTCGGATTGTGGGGGCCACCCTTATGCGGTTCAGGTGGAGGCCACCCCCATGCGGCTGCCACTCTCATACGGCTCGAATTGTTGGGGGCCACCCCTATATGGTTCAGTTAGGATTCACTCTTATGCAGCTGTCACTCTCATGCGGCTGCCACCTTCATACGGCTCGGTAGTCGGGGCCACACTCATGCAGCTCTACCAGGACGTCCCGTCTATGTGGCTCGCAGCATAATGGCAGTTAGGACACGTGGCAGAATATCGACTAAGACTTCTTCACCCGCGTTTATATGGCTCTCAGCATAATGGCGGTTGGGACACGTGGCATGAGATTGACCAAGACTTATCTACTCGGATTTGCTGCTATCAACAAATCATCACAATGCAGATTTATTGCAATCAACATAACTGCCTGGATCAATTTCCAACAAATAATGCAGATTTGTTGCAACCAACATAATAGCCCAGATTGATTTCCAACAAACAAGATCAAGGCTAATCTTAACCAAATCCCTAACCGTCCACTTTTTAAGGAGCAATTACTGCAAACCCTACTTATCACAAAGCCCTATAAATAGCAAGGTGCCATTCCCTTGCAAAAGACTGGACAGAGAGCGGCGGAGACACAGAGAGAGACATAAAGCAAAGAGAACCGAGCAAGAGCATTTCTTCATCAGAGCCGAAGTGACGTCCGATCGTCCAAGGAGTAAGACAGAGTTGATAGCACTCTCCCGAGCCTCTACCGTCACCCCCCAGAAAAACAAAACAATTGTGCTTTAGATTGCTTTTCCTAGGTTTTGTTCCTAGGCTCTCTTTTGTACAAGCAAGTTTGTAGTTGTGAAGTAAAAGTCCAGTCCTCCCATAAAACTGTTCTGTTCTTTTATAATCAATGGCAAACACGATGGCGACTCTGCTGGGGACTAACTTCTCCATGGTTGAGAAGTTGGTGACGCAATCAAACGCCGCCAAGCTCGGCTCCACGCAACAGATGCTGGTCGTCCGCTTCGACCAGCAGGCATTTGAAGAAATGCTCTCCGACGGAGGCGCTGGCCCGGTCCAGAAGCGAGCCCGCACAAAAAAGGCCCGCAGGGAGTGGAGGCCCAAATCATTTGCTCATTTCCAAGCTCTAGAAGAAATGCTCTCTGCTGCCCAAGACGGTGGAGAAGACTCTCATGCGGCCCCACTTCAGACCGTAGAGGACTCTGCTGTCCCCAAGTCCGAAAGAGGAAAATACTACGATACTGGACTTGTAGGGGCAAAGAGGGACTCTATGCGGTCCAAGAAGCAGCCACGTAAGGGCGCCCGCCGCATGGAGAAGGCTCATGCGGCCACAAAAGCCAGCTGCATGGAGAAGGCTCATACGGCCACAACTGCCAGCCGCATGAAGGAGACCCTTGCGGCCACAACTTCCAGCCGCATGCAAAATGTTCCTAGCCGCATGGAGAACACTTAAGCGGCTGCCAAACTCAGCCGCAAGCCATCCACCCTGCACGGCTCGGGGTCAGTCTTTGATCGCCTCTCATGCGGTCCTGACCCCAAAGGCTCTCAGCAGGATGTGCCAGACTCTATGATGCACAACTTGGACTCTTCCTACTATGCACTCTCAGGTGCTAGAGGGAAGAATTCTAGGACAGTGCGGGCTCGTCGAGCTCAGTCAACTGTCCCAACTTCTGACAATCAGGGTATCTCGCTGACTATTACGCGGGCCCCTGATGGAAAGTTGTATAAAACTGTCCGTGTCTAACCCCCGATGGCCAACAGACGGGATAGTTATCAAGAATCTTCCAACAACGCTCAGATGCAAGTACTCTTACTAGCCCCACATCAGGAAGAAGGCAGGATGCCAACACAGTCGTGTGCTCGGAACTCCCGGGCCAACAAAACAAGTGACTTGCGTTATGTGATTCTTCACAAGCGCAAGGAAAGAGAATAAAGCTTGGTGTGCAGAGAGTCCTTTCATGGACATCAATGTACTCAAGTCATCATCAACTGCTGCAGCAAGGCGGCGGCCCAAGAGGACCGGCAGTCCGTCTTCCAACGACTGCAACATCCAGGACCGGTCCTACCACCAAGCGCAGGAGACGAAGCACTTCATGTCGCCTCCTGTAACTCTGCTCAGAAGGTCCCTACTAGCAATATAGGAAAGAAGATAAATGTGGCCAGCCCAAATATTTCAACCGGTACGGCCAAGAAGCTCTCATCCAAGCGGTTATCTACAACCACCATGGAAGGAGTTTATTAAGGCACCTGTTCAAAGATGAAATCTTCAACACTTGGAGATTTGTCATCCCCATCCCTGGGGGTAGCTGAAACTGGGGGTAGCACCAATCCGAACGTCCACGATAATACGACGTTCCAAGAAGATGCACCGGAGGAAGCAATTCCCCCCCACAGATGCAGTAGACCCAGATGTCCCCGAGGACGTCCACGGGTCTAAAAATGAGGCAGCCTCCTATGCAGGGGGTAGCACTTCCTCTGAGTCCGAACCAGAGGAGAACATTCCTACATACCCCGACGATTTCTCGGTACAAGGGTATGATTCAGAAGGCACATCCTCCACCATTCCTTCCATCTCACCTCATGTGAGGACGGTATTTATGACGAAGAACGACCAAGACGGTTCCAGTGATCGCCAACGCATCGACACTCTGGAGGCCATACTTCATACTTTGGTCAAGTCCGTGGACGAGATCAAAGCGGCCCTACCAACTCTGTAAGAAAGGACGCCTGGCCAGACAAGCTTGGGTCCCACGGCCAACACGGACTCGAACTCGACCTCGGGCGACAACCCTCCTACAATATCGGCTCACATCGCTGCAGACGAGGCCAGGAAGTCAAGACGAGAGGTTCAGGAGCTCCGGGCCATGTTCCACGTCCGAAAAACCTGCCAGGACCTCAGGATACGACAACCGTATCTTGCTGCATGGAGAGATGTTCCCTTCCCACCAAGATATAAACCATTCAACATCAATCCATATGATAGAAAGACATCTGCAAGCAGGTATATCATCTACTTCGAAGTCACAATCGACCATCTGCCTCAATCTATTCCTTCGCCGGCTTCAAAAACATGTTCCTTGAAAGGTTCTACGAGGTAGGACAAGATGTGACAATGTCCACCCTCATGGACGTTGTTTAAGGTGAGAAGGAGCTAACAAGGAACTACATTGAGCAGTTTCGCCAAACCGCGATAAAATTGCCCTCTGGCAATCCAGATTCTTCCTTGATTAAAATCTTCCAAAAGAGGCTGCTTCCCACAATCAGCCTCTGGATGGACGAAAGTCAGTTCAAGGACTGGAAGACTTTCATCATCAGCGCCACTAGCGCAGAAGACAAGTTGAAGAAAGCTCGCCAACTGGGATTGCACATCACGGAGGGAGACGACAAGGGCAAACACCCTAATGCCAATAGCAACAATTATGGTAATCCCTCCAACAACCGAGACAACAAGGGCAAATAGGCTATGGTGGCCGACACAGCCCAGAAGCCCGAACCGAAGCCGACAAAAAGCAGTGGCCGCAAATGACTTACTCCTTCGAAGACATCCATGTCAAGCCCATCCTTGACATGCTCATACAAGGAGACAGGATTCAGCTCCCTCCACCAAGACGTGAGCCTCGGCCTACAAAGATGGAGATCCCAAAGTATTGCCACTACTATCGCTATGTCCACCATGCTATACAAGACTGCTACCAATTGAAGCGGTACATCCAGCACCTGATCGACTCTAAGGCTCTGGCCATTGACTTCGAGGAGGTAACTGTAGCGGCCAACATGGTGTCTGTCCAATTCGGCAACTTCCCTCCGACGAAGACTCAAGATGGAGTGGTACCCGTCCCCCGAGCAAAGATGGAGGTCGCTAATCTTCCACTGCCTCGAGACCAGGCTGCTGGGCTGGTACCCCTCACCATATCGTGATGGAAGGTCATGTGGGTCCACCAGGACTTAGTATTTGAAGTAACCCAGCCAGCATCACCCTCTACTGGCAAGAAGAAGGGTAGAAAAGTCAAGTCCTGTCGCACAATCTCAGCCGACGTCAAAGAAACGACATCTGTGGTTACCCGATCCGGTGTACATACTCAACCCCCACCTGGTAACTCGGCTGAAGATCATCAGCCGACTGTTGCTGATGCTCCAGGGCCCTCTCAGCCTCCAACGACCAACAAGCCTAGGCCAAAGGAGACCCGCTTCGATAAACCGCTGCTCCGAAAAGATACGCCACAGGGACTGGAGAGGCCTTACAACTTTGACATCCCAGCACAATTGGCCAACACACCGGCCAAATTGTCTTTGTATGAGCTCTTGAGGCTCTCCAAAGATGTTCGCGTCGTACTGAGTGACGCACTTCAGAATGCTGACACCTATCTGGCTCAAGTTAAGCTCACAGGAGAAAGCTCCATAGAGGATCCTCAGGACAGTGCTTTTACTGGGGCAATGCCCAATATTGTCTTTACTCCGCAGGACATGCTCATTAAGACCAACCTGCACGATCGCCCGCTGTATTATACTGGATACATCGGTAACGTAAAGGTGGATCGGATGCACATAGATCCCGGTTCTTCTATAAGCATCATCCCGAAGAGCCTGCTTCACTTCCTGGGTATCCCTATGCATCGCCTGAAACCTACAAGCACCGCCATCAGCGGTTTCAATTCAGGTAGAAGCTATCCGGTCGGAAAGATTCGCTTGAAGTATCAAATCGGCGACCTTCAGTCAGAAGTTACCTGCTATGTTATAGACATGGACACTTCCTACAATATTCTTCTAGGGCATCCTTGGATACACGACTACATGATCGTGCCTTCCACGTTGCATCAGTGCTTCAAGTACGTCGATAAATACGGCTTTGTAAGAACTAAATTTGCCGACATTGATCCTTTCAGATGGCTTGAATCCTACTACTCGGACTCCTGCTTGTATGAGAAGTCGAAGAGGCACCTTGGCGAAGAAAATACTCAAGCTCAAACTGAGGCGGCAATGGGATCAGAAGAACCTCTGACGATCCACCTCCAAGCCCGCAAACCAGGCAGAACTGTACCCCTTACAGCCACTTTGCGTAAGGATGCAATTAGTCTCTCTGCACAAGAGGAGCAAATGACTATCTGCCTTCCAAGGTCTAGCCAAGCGCCGAGACCTACTGTGAAGCCAACGACAATCAGACTGTCAAGAGCCGGTCAACGACAATCTGAAGAGACAAACTCTCCTAATAAGCTAATGGTCATCCGTCTGCCAAGGACAAGGCGTCATCCCAATACTGAGCCAAAGACTGTTAGTGAGCCACCAACCCTACGTCATGCCCCACTAGCGGGACCCTTAGTGATCAAGCTCCCCAGATCGTCTTCCCAAGCTTCAATAACGCAGGGGGTTGCTGAACTGGAGCTGGGGACAAACCAACAATTCAACACCAAGCCGGGGACCGCTAGCACACTGACGACTCCACGTCCTGCCCCATCAACGGAACCCCTGATGATCAGGCTGCCCAGATCATTCTCCCAGTCTTCACTGATACAGGGGGTAGCTGAAGAGGAGAAAGAGCTGGCCAAGTATGTGGCCGAATACACTGATGTTCCTACCGCTGACGATGTAATTCCTCCTGAAAAGATACCTTACTTCATCAATAAAGGGTTATCTTTGAACTACCTCGAGCTTGATAAGCTTCGTGTAACGTATGCAATGGAACACGGTATAGGCACTAACTTACACACACAAGTAACCAATGTCTATACCGCGAACCAACTTACTCCCGTGGAAGGCACCTACTTCATAATCGAATGAGAGGATCATCCAATCATCTTTGGCCGGAAGAACGATCCACAGCCCTTCAGGCTAGAAGAAGTCGATCTGGAACCCGACACTAGGAGACTGCCCATTTATCTTTATAGCTCTCGATCCAAGTACCTCATGCAAAAACAGGGGTATGATATGGAGGCTACACCAGTACTGAACTACGGTATCGACCAACGATTACCTTTACAATTGCCAGTCCCGGCTGGAAAGCTACGGGATTACTACAACAAGACCAAACATGGTCTAGGCTATGTTACTCCTGTAACAACCCCCGAGAGCTCAGATAAAGAATGCGAATGGCACTCTCATTCGTCCGGTTCACCTACTTCTGATTTGGATGTTAGCATTGGGGACATGCTGGACTGTCAATATGGCATTCGCCGATGCCTACGAAGAAGATAAAGATATTCCTGAACTTCTTGAGTTAGAGTCATGGGCCCAACAGATAGACGCACAATGGAAGAAGCGGTTCGAACTAAGAGAGCCTCCCACCGAAGATGAGGTCATGCAAGTTGACCTCGGCGATGAGTCCTCTCCAAAACCAATCTTCGTTAGCAAAAGTCTGACAAACGAAGAGTGAGAATCGCTGCTGCAACTCATCATAGAATATATCGACGTGTTCGCCTGGAGCTATAAAGACATGTCAGGGCTAAACCCCGAGGTGGAACTTCACAAACTCAACATTCGTTCGGACGTAAAGCCGGTCAAGCAGCAGCAACGACGGTTCCGCCCAGACATCATGAACTCTATCGAGGCCGAGGTCAACAAACTGATAGCCAGAGGCTTCATTCGTGAGGAACAACATCCAGACTGGGTAGCCAATATAGTACCAGTCCTCAAGAAGAATAAAAAGATTCGAATCTGCATCGACTTCCGGAATCTGAACGAGACGTATCCTAAGGATGAGTTTCCCCTCCCTATTACAGATATAATAATTGACAACACCTGCGGCTTCGAGCGCATGTCATTCATGGATAGCTTCTCAGGGTACAATCAAATCAAGATGTTCCTTGATGACGAAAAGCATACATCATTCCGAACACCGATTAGCACATACTGCTACACAGTCATGCCTTTTAGTTTAAAGAATACTGGCGCCACCTATCAACGAGCCATAAGCATCATCTTCAGAGATCACTTACGCAAGATAGTGGAGTGTTATATCGACGACATCGCCATCAAGAGCCGCTCTAAAAAAGATCATCTGCATGATCTGAAGACAGTGTTCGACCTGATGCGGGCGCACAATTTGAAGATGAATCCCACGAAGTCCTTCTTGGGCGTATCCAGCGGGAAGTTCTTAGGTTTTATTATTACCTCCCAGGGTATCCATGTCGATCCTGAGAAGACGAAGGCAATCATGGAGATGGGTCCCCCAAGAAATCTCCGTGAACTCAGAGGCCTTCAAGGAATGCTAGCTTACATCAGGAGGTTTATCTCTAACCTCTCCGGACGATGTCTGCCCTTCACGTACCTCATGAAGAAAGATGTCTCCTTCGTATGGGATGAAGAGTGCCAGCGTGCCTTCGACAACATCAAAAAATACCTGTCGAACCCTCTAATACTGGTGGCCCCGGTTGCTGGAAAGCCATTCCTTCTCTATGTACGAGCTATGGAGCATTCTCTCGGTGCTCTACTAGCACAGAACAATGATGCAGGCCATGAACAAGCCATCTACTACCTCAGCCGAATGATGATAGGGCCTGAGCATCGATACACTACCGTGGAAAAGGAGTGCCTCGCTCTAGTGATCGCCATTCAGAAGACGCGACACTACGTCACGGGATAAACCATACATGTGATATCACGAGTAAACCCTCTCAGGGTCCTCATGACCAAACCAGGGGCACTCAGTTCTCGCCTCGGTACTTGGGCAATATTATTGTCTCCCTACCACATGATCTTCGTCCCACAGAAGGCTGTTAAAGGTCAAGCTCTAGCAAAATTTTTAGCAGCCCATCCAGGTTTGGAGTTAACCAGAATATACGAAGAGATCCCAGACGAGGTCGCCAATTCAAATGTGGTCTCCCATGATGTCGTTTGGCGAATGTTCTTTGACGGCGCTTCAAGAACTAGGCCCAAAGGCAATATCGTAGTCGGAGTCGGAGTGGTGCTGATTTCTTTCTCCTGGTTGGTGATCAATCGGGCGTACTCCCTTACGGAACCTTGTTCAAACAACGTGGCAGAGTACAACGCTCTGGTTATCGGCCTCCGACTTGTAAAAGAACTGGGTGTAGAGCACCTCAAAGCATATGGCGATTCACAGCTAATCGTTAACCAGATCTGGGCTTTATATGAAGTTCGTCATGAAGACATGATCCCCTATCACCAAATAGCGATTGACAACATCTCGTCCTTGGAAGGGTTCTTCATAGAACACGTTCCCAGGTTCCGAAACATTGAAGCCGATGCCCTAGCAGGCCTGGCCGCTTCCTTAGCAATTTTGAATCATGCTCACAACTTGGTTGACGTAATAGGCCTTGAATTGGTCTATCCTAAGAACAATATTCAATATATTGAGAGTTACTCCACTCTGACAGTCGATGAAGCACCAGATTGGAGACAGCCATTCATTGACTTCGTAGTCTACGATATCTTTCCAGAGAATCAAAAAGAAGCCACTTCCATCAGAAGGCGTTCCCTCAGATTCTTCTATGATACGGAGACGAAAATGCTTTATCGACGATCATACGATGGATTACTGCTTTGTTGTCAGTCAAATACAGAAGCCAAAGAAGCTGTACGTGAAGCTCACGATGGCGTCTGTGGAGCCCATCAGCCTGGCCCAAAATTATAAGGCCGCCTTCGTCGAATGGGCTACTACTGGCCTACGATGGTAGTGGATACGATAGACTATACAAGAAAGTGCAAAGCCTGTCAAATCCACACAGATTTCATCTATCAACCATCCGAGTTCTTACATCCAACAGTGGCATCCTGGCCATTCGAAGCATGGGGAATGGATATCATCGGTCCGATCACTCCACCTTCGTCCAGAGGACACCGCTTCATACTCACAATCACAGATTACTTCTCCAAATGGGCAGAAGCTGTTCCGCTTGCAAAAGTGAAGACATCAAACATGATTAGCTTCCTTAAGCATCACGTCATCTATCGCTTCGGACTACCCCGAAGGATCATCCACGATAATGGTCAGCAGTTTACAAGCTACGCCATCTATCGGTTCTGCGACAAACACCGAATCCAGAATATTGCTTCAACACCGTACAATCCGACGGCAAATGGGTTGGCAGAAGCATTCAACAAAACTATAATCAAGTTGCTCAAGAAGTTTGTGTCTTTTAACAAATGCGACTGGAATGAAAAGCTTGGTGAATGCTTATGGGCGTACCGTACTATAGTCCGGACAGCCACCGGAAACACACAATTCTCTCTGGTATACGGTAGTGAGGCAGTTCTCCCCTTGGGGACCCAAATCCACTTGCTCCGTGTCGCCCTCACCTACCGATTGACAACGGATAATAATTATCGTCGTCGGTTGTAAGAACTGGAGGCCTTAGATGAGAAATGTCTGTTAGCTCAACAACGAATCGAGCTGTATCAAGCACGCATCTCGGAAGATTTCAACAAGAAGGTTAAACTCAGAACATTCCAAGTGGACGATCTCGTTCTGGCAGTTCCGAGGCCGATGGTTATGACTCACAAGACCGCCGACAAATTCCAGCCAAAGTTGGAAGGCCCATTTGTCATCGAGGCTGTATTCTCCAATGGTGCTTACCGTCTCACAAAACAAAAGGGAGACTTGCTCATGTTGCCTGTCAACGAAAAGTTTCTGAAGAAGTATTATGTCTAAACGACATCCTCCAAATCTACCGAACTGTTAAGTTTTTTGCCCTTAGGTACCGCTGAACTTACACTCTGGTCACTCCAAATGAATCCATATCGTATCTTCTGGGTAGGTAGTCATGTATGATCATACCTCTGAACTTCCTTCCTAAAAGGAGCACCTCCTTCATGATCTACTAGCCGTACTTTCAATACATAAAAAGGGTAACAGATCCACAAGATTCCCGAAACAACCACGTCGATGTCACCTCTGAGTTGTTTCGCTTCCGCCAAAAAACAAATCACCCCGTCACGTAGAACTTCTACGTCCATATTACCTCTGAGTTGTTCTATTTACCCTTCATGGAGTCCACTCCTGCCATGTCCTTATTACCTCTGAGTAGGAAGGCTCCATTGAAGAAACCCTCATATTTACCACGTCCTCATTACCTCTGAGTAAGTATGTTGGTTTTCTCTCGACTTATTATCCGTATCCAAGACTGGAGTACGCCAAGGATAATAGGCCCACAAATGTCCTCTGTTGACCACAAATGTACTCTGTTGACCACAAATGTTGTACAAAGTTTTCTAGTACATGCGCCTCATTTCTCATCATGCCTCAGGAGCCTAGCTGCTCCATGGCATTGTTTTTCCCGATACTAGGAACTTCCATGGCCACCTTACTGTGGAATTGTTCCAAGTATCCCTATCAAACTTGTTATTCGTACCTAAAACCAAGGTATGCCAAGGGTAATAGGTCCACAAATAGTCCCCCAATGGGGCAAATATCATAACACCACAAACGCAACAAGCAATACAAATGAAAGGTAAAATAAAACATGCTCTTTTATTTGAAAGTCAAAGGTACTACATGTTCTGGGACCACGTCCCTCTCAAAAAGGAAAGAACATAAATAAAGAAAAAGGCCGACTATGGTTCGACGACACATAATTCTCTGAGATGGTCCCTAAGCAAGGCAGTCGACCGCTCAAACCGCTGCTTGGCCCGGTGCTCGGCCTCCTGAGTCAGCCGCTCCGCATCCTCCAGATGCGCGTGAGCCCACCAGCCCTTTTCAAGCCTTTCCAGAGCACGCTCCAAGCCAGCAGAAGCTCGAGTGACCTTGTCGGCTTCCTGAACAATCAGCTCCTTATCCGTACGGGCGGCCTCGAGCTCAGATTCCAAGAAAGTCAGTTTCCTCTGAGGTTCGAAGATCTGCTCTCTCGTATCAATTACCCCATGGGAGGTGGCCGTTTCTCGAGCCACGCAATCCTCTCCCCTGCGGCTCAACTAATCATACTGCAGAGACAGGTGATGGACGTCCCCCATTATAATCGTCTTGGTCGTATCCCGAGCAACCCTTACCTTCTCCATAGCAGTTATGAGGAAGGCACGCTCTTGATCTATTGCTGCAAACAGATCAACTTGCTGCAGCACTTGAAACTGGGCCACAAGCTGATCAGCCTCTAGCAATTTGGGCTCCAGAAGCTCAACTATCCCTGCCCCACCGGGAAGGGTTCTAAGGATTTCAATTTGGCCACGGGCGCATTGACGGGCCAAGGCAAAAGATGTCGCCCTCTCCACGGCAGCCTCAACCCCTCGCCTAAGGTGGCGGTAGAAACTGTCAACCATATCATTTGATGCTTCATCCAGAACTTTCGCAGAAGACGACGTCAAAGGAAGAGTAGCTGGCAGTGTCGAAGAAGATGTACCGGAACTTGATGCCCCTGCCACAAGGGAAACAAGTTTCGAGCGAAAAGATGCTTGAAGAGATGCTAATTCCTTCTCCGCAGCCCGAAGGGTCTGAAGACTCGGCAGGACGGAAAGGTCGACCCCCGGAGCCACATGAATAGAGGAGTGGACGGGGACCATTTCTTCCTATCCCGGCCGTTCCGCCGTCTGCTCTACCGAACTCGATTCAGCGGAAGGTCCCTCAATGTAAGATGGAGGGGAAGGAGGCACACTTTCTCTGGCGAACTCTACCCTGACAATGTCCGTCATTGGCAGTTAAGGAGCAGGACATGTATGTCCAGAGCGACCATCAATCAGCTTAACCCAAAGGATGTGATGATAGAGCAGATGAACCTCCTCACTAGTCAAGACTTGGTTTATCTTACCAGGAGGAAGTTGTTGAAGCTGAGGTTCACTCATAGTCGCTGTAGCCTCTTCACCAGCGATATCCGAGCCGAATTCAGCGGGTTCTTCTGCCTCAGCCGCCCTGGAAGGAGATACAACTGGATCAGCGTCACCCGGCTGAGGTTCAGCAGTATCGGGGACGGGTTCAGCAGATTCCACGTCGCCCTGGGTTGGGACGTCAATAACTGAAGGAACCTCAGCCGCCGCCGGAAGAACCCTAGCAAAAATAATCTCGTCACACATGTCACTAATCAAAGTGGTCAGGGTCGGGTCGACTTCAGAGACAAGGGCCGGTTCTCGAGAGTCCGATTCTTCTGACGCCTACAAAGAAAAGAAAATGATTAGGTCATAGTTTAAAAAAAGGGCTAAAGAATAAAATAGTTGTAGTTCAATTCACCTCCAAAACTGCATCCATATCCTCGCCTCTCTCCTTAATTAGCAGCCGGCGAGGCTTAACCGCAGTCCGTTTCACGGAGTATGTTATGCCGCCAGCAGCAGACTCACGCCTGCTTCGCTTGCGGGGAGGACTCGGCGCAACGGGCGGCTGATCCGCCACCACCTCATCTGCAGGAGGGAGAGAGTTACCGGGATCATGCTCGTCATCATCTTCGTCCGCGTTGACAGACTCCGAGTCCGACACAGCGACCTTGTTCTTCCTCTTCTTTCTCGCCTTGGACCCCTGGGGCTTCTCCACCAAGCCAGTACCAACAATGAAATTGGTACTCGGGTCAAAGCCGACAGGTGGCTTGCTCGCCGCGACATGGTATAGAGCCGCCAAGTACAAGATTTTCCCCGGTGTATTAGCATCAGGAACTGAGAAGCTGGTACGGGTGTGAACCATGTCATAATAATGCCAGGCCCTGATGCCGTCAATGACACTACCTTCAAAACCCAGGCAAGAGCTGGGACTGTCCAAGAGTAGCTGACTATACCCAAACTGTCGGAAGAACCTACTGGGCAAGTAAGGTTCCAAGTAGACAGTGTTGCGGTTACGGTATACTAGGTGCGCAGGACGGATGTTACGCAACCAAAGGAGCATCTTCTCAGAAAAGAGGTGAGGAGGTCCGGTACCATCAATATGTACGCCCCTCACTTCTTCATCGGTAAAACGAGGAACAGATACAAAAAAGTTGTATCCGTCCACTCTCGCCAGCGCCCACCGACATGCTGGCATAGTGCTGCACTCCCATGGCTGATGGTGATATTGGAATATGAAAGCATCATCAGCCGTTATGCCGTCTTCTACGCTAGGCCTCATCAAAGACCGGTAGTGCATCAACAACCACCCTATCAGATAATGATAGGGTAGTTCAATACGTTCAAAGTCCTTCGCCGTGTCACGGCCGATGACCTTGGACGAGAAGGCGTGGAGGCCATGGTGTATGCTGCACACCATGTCCGGGAGAAGAGCTAGTCTGGCCCCAAAGACCAGCTTCACAGCAGGGAGGATAAAGTTACGGCTGATCCTCTAAATAGAACCAGCCCCTCCCGAGACCACGCAGTTCTGCAGCCATACCATCTGGAACCCTGCCAGGAGTGCCTTCTCTGACAGCTGCTGAGTACCCTGATTAAAATAACTGAAGGAGTCAGTTTTACTCCCAAACCTGTCGCCCGTGGCCCTCGATCTCTTGGCACTCAATACCAGGTCCTGTACTTCCTCCTGGGTTTGAGAATTTCGAGGAAAAACTCGGCCTGAGGTGCCTAGCGTAAAAAGGTGTGTGAACCATGACCGGGTGTGAGAAAGGTTCCCTTCCGAGCTACCGTCCTTCTTAATGGACGTCTGGTGGCAGGTGCTGTGATAACATAGTAGGTCCCGGTATACGACAACAAAGCCTGGGAACCGCCGATCCTAATCCTCGAACTCTTCGTTCGTCGGGGTATACACTTTAAAGACTTTTTCTCCCCATGGCAGCTTGGAAACTGCATGAATCTCGTGGAGAGCGAGTCCCATCTCCCCTCCAGACGTGAAGAAGGTTCCCGTCCGTCGGTTGTACATCTCTAGGAGAGCCATGAACAGCATCTTATTCATGGGCAGACCATGACAGGTGCCTCGAATGGTGTGATAGAGGCTGATCTCACGAAGGAGAGTCTCATACTTCCGCAGAATCCACGTGGTCAAATTGGCCCATGAATGGATGGGGTTTATCTAGTTCAACAGCGCCAACCGGCCAACTGGATAGGACCCCTTCCGAGCAAGCTGGTTCAGGAAAGTGTCAGCTTGAGAGAACTTAAAATTGGGACCCTGTACATTCGAGAAGGTCCCCGGGGCCAACCCCATCACGTAGCAACTGACCGATACCTTGCCCCCGTACACTGACCCTAAGTTTCTGTTATAGTAGATGTTACACACAAATATCCCCGACTGGCTCGAGGTTAAGGAGTCCACAATCTTTCTGTCCATCGGCAGCATGTTAAACCACGATAGCGAAAAATGACGCTCCATCTGAGGAATATGGATCGCCATTCCGTCGAAAGTAAAGCTCCAACTCTCAGATATATCCAGAACTTGGGGGTTCTTCACAGTCAAGGCATCCCCAAAGAGGAACGTGGGCTTCAGGTATTCTCCCCCCAATCGCCCTGAGTTCATTATGGCACAGAGAAAATAGAAGGACTGGTTCTTGATAACATTCAGCCTCTCCACAGGCTCGTCTTTGGAAAGCTGGTTCACCACATACTGGACTATGTGGTCGAACCGCACACCTATAGCAGATTGGGATGAACCCACCAAGGGCTCTCCCACAGGATTGACTAGCAGATTCACTAAAAAAGATAAAGAAAAAAGTTAGAAGATGGCCAGGTAAAACCACTTAGTATTTCTGGGCTTATGCGGCTCTGATTAGGTGGGTCCTTATGCGGCACAATTAAAAAGGGGGGAGGCTTATACGGCTCTATTTTGGCGCGGCCTCATGCGGCCCAGTTCAAGTGAGCTTATGCAGCTCAGTTTAGCGAGTGTTCATGCGGTACGGTTTAGAAGAGCTTATGCGGCTCTGATTTGAGGCGGCCTCATGCGGCCCAGTTCAAATGAGCTTATGCGGTTCTGCTTAGCACGGTCTCATGTCGCCCAGTTCGAATGAGCTTACGCGGTTCTGCTTAGCGCGGTCTCATGCGGCCCAGTTCAAATGATCTTATGCGGTTCTGCTTAGCGCGGTCTCATGCGGCCCGGTTCAAATGAGCTCATGCGGTTCTGCTTAGCGTGGCCTCATGCGGCTCAGTTCAAAGGGAGCCTATGCGGCCCTGCTTTGTGGGGGTTCATGCGGCTTAGTTCAGAGGGACTTATGCGGCCCTATTCTGTGGGTCCTCATGTGGTCCAGTGATTTTGCTGCCACGAGACGACTCTCATGCCGCTCGGACATGAGATGTACATGCGGCACGTACAGCACAATAAACTTGAACAGTTCAATGAAGACGAGGAAGGCCCGTGCATAAAACATGCGGCATGGCTATGATGGTCAGGGTTTTGAGTTTATGCTATGTCTCCCAACGTCCTTACCTGCAATGGCAGGGTGAACATCATGATGGACTGTAGGCGCCGCAGTCAACGAGGAAGCCGCTCCTTTACCCTTCGCCGCAGAGGAAGCCTTGGAAGTCTTGGGAGCCATCGATGATCAAAGGAGAAGAAGACGGCAGCTAGGGCAAGAAAGGCTTGAATAAGAAGAGAGAGTAAAGTGTCTCTCTCTAAAAATTACTCGTATTTATAGGCAGACAAGGGGGCTCGTAGATCGATGGATGCTTCGATTCATGTGCTGCCAAGGAGAGAAGACCGACTATTGGATTTCTATCCCCTGCATGCAAAAGATTACTCATAATCATTAAGAACAATCTATGTATTTAAAGCTGACTCTTGGGATCCTATCCCAAAAGACGGCTTTAAATCAAAACAAATCAAAAGCAATTAATGAGACGCCTACGTGGTATGAAGAGCAGTCCATGCGGCCAGAGCAGTCCATGCGGTCAGAGCTCCATACGGCCAGAGTAATCCATGCGGTTAGAAAATCCTATACGGACAGAGAAGTCTATGCAACATGAAGAGATTACGTGGGCATACTTCTTATTCAAAGTATTTCAATTTCTGTAAAATTGAAAACATTGAAGGGGGTCTTGTAGAAGCATGAAAAAGAATAATAATTCATATGCGGCCCAGACTCAACATACGGCTCAAAAGCTCGAAGATTCTTACGTGGCTCGGAAAGACCCAGAGAGCCGCATGCGGCTCAGGGACGTTATGCGGCTCAGGAAGAGCCACGTGGCCTCATACGGCTCAAAGCAGGCCGATGACAGCTGGCCATAATTACTTCCTGCAGTCGGCCATTTAATGCTCTGACATAAAGTGGCAGCTCTGACGGCTCTAACATAATGAGGAGACGCGTCAGGCTCCTCAAAAGATGAGAAAATCTCTGAGACAACCGGCACAGTCCACAAAGTCCAAAGAAGCTCTCTATGCAGACCGCCCAAACCATCTTTATGCAGTTCAGTTGGGGGTCCACCCTTATGCGGCTGTCACCCTCATGCGGCTGCCACTTTCATGCAGCTCGGATTGTGGGGGCCACCCTTATGCGGTTCAGATGGAGGCCACCCCCATGCGACTGCCACTCTCATACGGCTCAGATTATGGGGGCCACCCTTGTATGGTTCAGTTGGCGGTCTACCCTTATGCGGCTGCCACCTTCATGGGGCTCGGATTGTGGAGGCCACCCTTATGCGGTTCAGATGGAGGCCACCCCCATGTGGCTGCCACTCTCATACGGCTCGGATTGTGGAGGGCCACCCCTATACGGTTCAGTTAGGGTTCACTCTTATGCGGCTGTCACTCTCATGCGGCTGCCACCTTCATACGGCTCGGTAGTCGGGGCCACACTCATGCGGCTCTGCCAGGACGCCTCGTCTATACGGCTCACAGCATAATGGCAGTTGGGACACGTGGCAGAAGATCGACTAAGACTTATTCACCCGTGTTCATACGGCTCTCAACATAATGGCGGTTGGGACACGTGGCAGAAGATTGACCAAGACTTATCCACTCGGATTTGCTGCTATCAACAAATCATCACAATGCAGATTTATTACAATCAACATAACTGCCCGGATCAATTTCTAACAAATAATACAGATTTGTTGCAATCAACATAATAGCCCAGATTGATTTCCAACAAACAAGATCAAGGCTAAACTTAACCAAATCCCAAACCGCCCACATTTTAAGGAGCAATTACTGCACACTCTACTTATCACAAAGCCCTATAAATAGCAAGGTGCCATTCCCTTACAAAAGACTGGACAGAGAGCGGCGGAGACATAGAGAGAGGCATAGAGCAAAGAGCACCCAGCAAGAGCATTTCTTCATCAGAGCCAAAGTGACGTCCAATCGTCCAAGGAGTAAGGCAGAGTTGATAGCACTCTCCGGAGCCTCTACCGTCACCCCCCCCAGAAAAACAAAATAATTATGCTTTAGATTGCTTTTCCTAGGTTTTGTTCCTAGGGTCTCTTTTGTACAAGCGAGTTTGTAGTTGTGAAGTAAAAGTCCAGTCCTCCCATAAAACTGTTCTGTTCTTTTATAATCAATGGCAAACAAATCCTAAGGAATCACATCTGTGCGCAGTTAAGCGTATCTTCCGATACCTTAAAGGTACTTCTTCTGTCGGCTTATGGTATCCCAAAACTACGTCATTTGACCAAACCGGTTATTCTGATGCTGATTTTTTTGGATGTAAAGTAGATAGAAAAAGTACCAGCAGCACATGTCATTTTCTAGGAAAAGCTCTAGTCGCTTGGTTTAGAAAAAAGCAAAATTCTGTCACTTTATCAATAACCGAGGCTGAGTATATCGCCGTAGGACGTTGTTGTGCATAAATTTTATGGATGAAGCAAACTTTAGAAGACTATGGATTGCATTTTGCACACATCCTCATTTTTTGTAATAACACTATTTCTATTAATTTGACTAAGAATCTAGTATGTCACTCTCGTACTAAGCATATCGAGATTTGACATCATTTTCTTAGCGATCATCAACAAAATGGAGATATAGACCTTGTATACATAGACACAAAATCAATTGGCTAACATACTCACAAAACCTCTAGCGGAAGATCGTTTCAATTATTTACGTCGAGAATTAGAAATTTTAGATATCAATAATGTTAATTAATTTTGTTTTATTAATTTATTTTTTCAATACTCAATAACTGTTTTCGAGATAAACCTAAAAAGTGTCTGTCTGTCACCACGACTATGGTCGAAGCGAAGCGGTATTTAAGAGTTCCTCGGTGAGCCTCCGTTAGCTAGGACAGTACTCCTACAACTAATCTGAAACAGATGCTGAGTAAAGAATATTAATTTATAAAATAATATTAATTATATTATTTGAAATTTAAAATTACTAAACTTTGAATTAAATATTTGAAATGAATTGATGAAAATGATGTGGCCCACAAAATTTTTTTATATAGCCAGGAGAACCCTTGGCGAATTCGGCCCGAGTTCGGTCCAAATTCGGCCAGAGTTCGGCTGGGTGTATATATATTTCAGTCAGAACCCGAGGCCCCATCTTCTTCATCTCTTTCAAAACCACATCAACAGCAGCAACAGTCGCCCGAAAACCCTAGTTCTTCTCCACCTCCTTCCTTCCATTCTACGTGGAGATCTTCATCCAAAATTTGGATTCGTACGGAGAATTGTATCCTCTACAACATACTTGATTCTCAGAAGGTATAATTCCTTCTCTCCTCCCTTTCAAATTCCTAAGATTTCTAGTTTTTGGGATAGAATGCCTAAGGGATCCAATCCTTTCAAGGAAAGAAGACCCATGCCAGTGAAGAGGCATCGTCGTCTGATCCGAACACGGATTCCCTATTTTCTCTGGTCCAATCGAATGATGGTACATCGGATGAGTTTTATTTCAAAACTCCCGACCAAGCATTACTTTGGTATGCCGACTTTATTATGCGAACTATATGTACCGGATCTCCGATCAAGTGGACTGTATTTCCTGACCACCGTCCTTACTTTGAGGCATTAGGGTTACAACATTTTGCTACTTTACAGTTCCCTATCGCCACTAATGCTATTAGATTGTGTAACATCCGTATTTCGGAATACATATTTTCGATTTAAGCCTGCATGTATTTCGGACTTGTATTTTATTTTCTCGAATTCTGGCCTGTAAATTTATTTTGGCTCACTTGTGGATTTTCGGATTTCTCGTAAAACGGATTTTTTTGAACCTGGCGTGGTTTTGTTTCATGGAGAAGGACTTTGTTTGGTTTGGTTCGGTTTGAGTTGGACCACCTTAGCTAACTTCCACCCTCAACACAACACAACCTCCCACCATTAAAATCCCCACCTAACTTTCTCTCTCCTCTACAATTTCCATTAATTTCTCCATCTTCTTCTTCTTCCTTCCTCCACCAACACCATAGGCAAGTGCACCTTGGCACCAAATAAGCACCATATTTTATTTGTCCATTAGCTAGATTAGGCCATGGAGAACAATATTAGAACTTGGCATTTTATGATTTGGAGTCTCCATTGTTCTAGATCTAAGTTTTAACTATTTTTGGATTTTTTTGATTTTGATCTATTAAACTTTGGTTTTTGCTTATTTTGAGGCTTCCATGTGGAAGAGAATTCAATTTTACACAAGTTAGAACTTTGAAAATCCAAATTTGGTTTTGATTTGGCCAAGATGTGAAGAATTGAAGTTTTTGGTGTTCTTGGTTCATCTTCTCAGCCTAGCTGGAGAAGAAGACCTCTCGGCCTGCGCTCTTTAGCACAAGGCTGAACGCGCAGCCTTCCTCGGCCAGCACTCTTTAGCGTTGGCTGACCAGCGCAGCTTGCCCCTTGGCGAACTGTGCACCTCCAGCGTACTTGACTGCAGCGCAGCTCGCTCTCAGTTCGGCTCGGCTCCTGCATAACCTGATCCCAGCGCAGCTTCCCCCAGTGCGGCTTGCAGCTCTTTTCCTGTGCAAGCCGACCCAGCATGCTTGGATCCAGTGCAATCGAACCCCCGTGCAATCCATCCTCAACGCAACTCATTCCCTGTGCAACCCGACTCCGCGTGCTTGACCTCTGCGCAGTTCATCCTCCAGCGCAACTTGACCCTCAGCGCGGCTCAACACCTGCGTAACTCATTCCCTGTGCAATCTACTTGTCTAAGATGAATTGGTTTATTTCCTGGACTTGGCTTCTCTTTTGGGGATTGGGGTTTTGAGATCTTGTTCCACACAACACGACTGTCTTGGACCAACACGACCAGGCACGGTTTTTGATGTTTTGCTTATGACTAGTACGATTTTCATGAATTTTGTGAATTATGATTCTAGTACTTTCTGATTTTCTGGATAGTGGCTCGTGGCGGCGCACTCCTGACTTGTAACTTGTAACTTATAACTTGTGACTCGTGACTTGACTTGATGTTGTTACGACGGCTAACTTGACTTGTATAATCAACTCTGACTCCATGGTTGTTTATTCTTGCTGCTTTGTGAAATACATTTGTCTTGTCTTGTCTTGTCTTTCATCATGTCTAGGACGTGATTCCCTGGTTACCACGGTCAGGAAATTGCATTGAATATGGATTAGGCTAATGACTAGATCAAACTATAGTTCATGGAGAATTTCCAGTCACAAGCAATCTCGTTATCTGGGCGCATTTAAACGGACTTGTAGCCTGCCATCGAGTAGGGCACATTTCCAGCACACTGTTAGTTGTTGCACCCTCTAAGTCACCTAAGGGTATATCGTCTCCTGGGCGATGTACCCAAACATACTCTCAACCCGCAGAAGGATAACTGGGTAGTCTGCAGGGCTTGGGACTGGGAAATTCTCATTGCATCTTGTTAGTAATTAGGCGTATGATAACCCTAGTTATTTAAAGTAGTAAGCCGTAGTAATTGCTTGGCCGCTTGTGAATGGATGGTGTCTAGCCCTGTCTAAGTCTTGTCTAGTCCCAGTACCTGGTTTCTTCCGAACATGTTTGTTTTACTTATCTTAACAATAAATGGGTAGAGACAAGGTGCTATTCCGGTGAAGAGTTACAATCCCGGTCCTTGTTTGGTTTAAGGATTGTAACTTGGTTCCCGGAATGGTTCCACGTCCATAGTCGTTTATTGCCTTGTTGTACTCTTTAACACTTGTACTTTTCTTTTATTCCTTACGATTTGATATGCTGGTTTTGTTCTTATTTTATGGCCTCCTTTGTGGCACTTGCTCTTCCTGGGGTTTGACCCAGCTGGTTTTGTGTGGCCAGATTTTAGAGCAGCCCTCGAGGATCTACCGAACTTCCAGCCCAATAGTGACAACTAGACGGAACCCGGGCCAAGAGTGGGTTTTCCCTTTTTGATTTGCCCACTGCATTGTAAAATTATTCTTTTGAGGCGTTTAGCCGACGAGCACCTGTTAGCTCGATGCACATTTACTTACTGTCTGCTTACGGGCTGTAAACATAATTAACTAATCCTAGGGTTGATCATGTATGACTAAACTCTTGCTAGTCCTCGCATTTTGTATGACTAGCTTCATGATCAACTGAATATATAATATTTGGGACGCCTCTTATTGTATATTTGGTGATCTAACATCTTGTAACTCTTATCACTTGCTTGAGATTGAGACAATAGGCTTGTTCATGACCTTAAGGGACTGTTGGCTTGTAGTAAACCCTCATATATCTAGACAGCCGTGACCGTATAGCGAGGTGGATTCCATTTCAATATACGTAGCTGGCTTTGTCCGCCCTCGCTCTCTAGTATTCTGGTTCTGGGGTGTGACATGGTTTAAGTGGTGGCCGATGCAGGTCTTGTAAATTAAAATATGTGAGGGTTTATCGGATAGATGTCTCAATCAGTACTCGTCCTTGATCTCTGATCATATTCTCGGAATCCCTGAATTCTTGTCCTGATCATATGCTTGTATCGTTGATCTATCCTGGTCCTTTTCTTATTGTTCCCTATGTCATCTTCTTTAGCGGTACTGTACCTGGCCCTGCCGACCAGCGAGGTGGAGCACTTCCCTTGGACCCGCAGCAACTCGGAGATCAAGTCCAGTATTCCGGAGTAGCCTCCAGAGTTGTGCCTACTGGAGGAGAGTCACCAGCCCCGTCCCGTCCAGCCTGCAGATCCGGATGATGGCACCTTGGTAGGACTCATCAGGATCTTGATAGCTTCCCAGGATTGTCGGAGCGACGCCCTGCACCAGACAGTTCAAGATGCCTTGAACAGAGGCGGTCACCCAGGGAACAGCACGGCCAACAGCTTCAAGCGCTTGAACCCTCCATTCTTCTACGGCAGCGAAGATGCGGTTGTCACGGACGCTTGGCTTCAGGATATCGAGGTCATTCTAGAAGAAGCTAGGACACCTGAGAATGAAAAGGTGGCGGTGATACGCCTGCAGTTGTTAGACTTGGCTCACATTTGGTGGGCAGCGCAAGCCATGGGATTAGTGGCACCCATTACTTGGGCGGTATTTAGAGAAAGATTCCAGACGAAGTATTTTAATGTTGTGGCTCGGTATGACCTGCAGACGAGATTTACCAACTTGAAGCAAGGAGGCAGAACGGTCGACAGTTATATATCTGAGTTTTCTAGACTCAGTAGGTTTGCCCCCACCTTGGTGGCAACCGAGTTTGATAGGGCCCAGCGGTTCCAACAGGGGCTGTATTTGGAGATTTTGTTGGCAGTTGAGCAGTTCAAGCACCAAACGTTCGATACGATTTTGAGGGCAGCTAGGAGGCACGAGTACACCTCCCAGAGGATCGTGGATAGGATCGGAGGTAGGAAGCGGTCCCACAGTCAGATGCACCAATCATCAGCTCCAGCCCTGGCAGCTAGAGGTTTGACCATTAGAACTCCGAGGCGGGCGGCCTCAGTGACGTCGGTTCAACATTCAACCCCGATGTACCCACAGCAGCAGAAGCAGAAGCAGACTTCCGCGATGGGATGTTCTAATGGTGGAAAGCCAGGGCACGTGGTGGCAGATTGTCGCAGGGCGCAGGGATTGTGCCTGGCTTGTGGAGCGGCTGATCACAAGATAGGAGCCTGCCTGAATAGGGGTAGTTCCTCCTCTTCCAACCTAACCAGTCCATCGGTTAGGGGACTAGCACCTATGCAGCAACAGTAGTACCCGAGGCCATTGTTGCCTCAGGGCCAGGCTTTTCAGCAGCAGAACCAGCAGCAGTTCGCCCAGGCTCAAGCACAGAATAGACAGAGAGGTTTCCAGCAGAGGGGACCCGCAGCCAGAGGACAAGGTCAGGCTATGATGATGGCTATGGAGGAAGAAGTTGCACCAGGTGAGGTAGTGGCAGGTACTATTCTCGTCAACTCCTCTCCAGCATCGGTATTATTTGATTCTGGTGTATCGTATTCATTCATGTCTGCACGATTCACGACACGGATAGGATTGGAGCCCGAGTCATTATCAGTAAGGCTCAATATACTTACTGGTAATGGTCTTGTGGGAGTAGATCGAGTGTTTTCCTCGTGTCGGATCGTAGTTAGCGGTAGAGAGTTCCCCGCTAGATTTATAGAATTCTCTATGGCAGACTATGATGTAGTCTTAGGCATGGATTGGTTGAGGAACCAGTATGCTAGGATAGACTGCCATGCTGGCAGGGTTGTCTTTAGTATTCCAGGCGAGCCAGAGTTTTTATTTTCCAGAGGCGCAGTGGAGCCATCTTCTCCAGTACTGCGGATGGCAGTAGCAGCAGTACAGTTACACCGAATAATTGAAGAGTTTCCGGATGTCTTCCCAGAGGAACTTCCAGGGATACTGCCAGAGCGGAAGATTGAGTTCACTATAGACTTGATTCCCGGGACAACACCAGTATCAGAGCGAGTCTACAGGATGGCGCCTTCAGAGTTAGAGATTTTGTACAAGATGATTGAAGAATTAAGGACCAAGGGATTCATTCGTACAAGTGGATCGCCTTGGGGAGCCCCGATGCTTCTTGTGAAAAAGAAGGATGGTACGTCCAGGTTATGTGTAGACTATCGTACCTTGAACTCGGTGACAATCAAGAACATATACCCTCTCCCGAGGATAGATGACTTGTTTGATCAACTCAAAGGGGCTTCAGTGTTCTCGAAGATAAACTTGCGGTCAGAATACCATCAGATCAGAGTCAGAGAGCAGGACATCCTGAAGACAGCATTTAGATCGAGATATGGGCATTGGGAGTTCCTTGTTATGCCTTTTGGAGCGACCAATACGCCGGCTGTATTCATGGACCTCATGAATCACATTTTTATGCCTTACTTGGATCAGTTTGTGATCGTATTCCTAGATGACATCCTGGTCTACAGCAAGAGCGCAGCAGAGAATGAGCAGCATCTCAGAATCGTCCTTCAGATGCTTAGAAAGCATCAGTTGTACGCCAAGTTCAGTAAATACAAGTTCTGCCTCGATCGTATTTCGTACTTGGGTCACATCATTACCCAAGGAGGAGTGGAAGGGGATCCCAAAAGATTGTAGTTATCGAGTCATGGCCAGTACCCAGCTCAGTGGCAGAGGTTCGCAGCTTTCTTGGATTGGTCGGCTACTACCGGTGGTTTATTTTAGATTTTACCAGGATTTCAGCACCGATGACCCAGTTGACCCGCAAGGATGTGCCATTCGTATGGACAGCAGAGTGCCAGGAATCATTTGAGAAGTTGAAGCGAGGTTTGGTGACGGCTCCCATTCTCACACTTCCAGATGGGACCGGAGGATTTACAGTTTATTGCGACGCTTCAGGCAGAGGATTGGGGTGTATCTTCATGTAGCATGGGAAGGTAATAGCTTATACTTTACGTCAACTTCGTGATCATGAGAAAAATTACCCAACCCATGACTTGGAATTGGCAGCAGTAGTATTTGCACTCAAGTTGTGGAGGCACTACTTGTACGGAGACAGAGTGGAGATATTTACTGATCACAAGAGCTTGAAGTATGTTTTCACCCAGGAGGACCTTAACATGTGGCAGAGGAGATGGCTCGAGCTACTGGTGGACTATAATATGGATTTGTAGTATCATCCAGGGAAGGCCAACGTTGTAGCAGATGCGTTGAGCAGGAGAGCCGGAGTCTATTTCCTGACGGCGCAACCAGAGTTATTGGCAGATCTTCAGAAGATGGGAATTGAAGTGGTTTTTCCTACCAATATGGCGTTGATGGCCAGTCTACAGATTCAGTCCAGCATAGTTGAGAGGATCCGGATGGCGCAGTCTACAGATTCTAAGATTCAACGACTCAGAGCAGAGTGTGTAGCAGGGAGAAGGCCAGAGTTGCACATCCTTAAAGATGGTACACTTCGGCACGGCACTCGTCTTTGTGTACCTAGTGGAGATATCAGACATGAGGTCATGGCAGAAGCTCACAGTTCACAGTATTCTATTCATCCCGGTGGCACGAAAATGTACCGTGATATTCGTCAGCATTTATGGTGGAATGGCATGAAGAGGAATATAGCCCGGTTTGTCTCTCGATGTTTGGTTTGCCAGCAGGTTAAAGCTGAACATCAGAGGCCCGCTGGACTTCTTCAGCCCTTGCTGATTCCAGAATGGAAGTGGGAGCAAGTGACCATGGATTTTGTGACTGGATTACCTAGATTCCCGGCTGGTCGAGATGCTATTTGGGTTATAGTTGACCGGCTCACGAAAGTGGCTCACTTTCTTCCGTTCAAAGTTGGGCAGTCTACGGCACAGTTGGCAAAAATATACCTCAGACAGATTGTCAGGCTTTACGGTGTGCCAGTCAGCATTACCTCGAACAGGTATTCAAGATTCACATCACACTTTTGGCGTAGCCTGCATGAGAGTTTGGGAACTCACCTTTAGTTTAGCTCAGCTTACCACCCGCAGACAGATGGTCAGTCAGAGCACACAATCCAGACTCTTGAAGATATATTGAGATCTTGTACCCTTGACTTCGGTGGTTCATGGGAGGATCACCTGCACCTGGTGGAATTCTCGTACATCAACAGTTTCCAGGCCAGTATTCAGATGGCCCCGTTCAAGGCATTGTATGGTAGGAAGTACAGATCTCCGTTAGCCTGGGATGATGTCGGAGAGAGACAGATGCTTGGTCCAGAAATGATTGCCCAGATAGTTGAAGTGGTCAGAAGAATTAGAGATCGTCTTCGAGAGGCCCAAGATCGCCAGCGCCATTGGGCCGATGCTCATTGCTGCCCCTTAGAGTTTGCTATCGACGACCATGTATTCCTTAGGATCTTGCCTAACCGCGACGTCATTCGCTTTGGCGTGCGGGAAAAGCTTAGACCTAGGTATATAGGGCCGTTCGATATCCTGGAGCGAGTAGGAGATGTATCCTATCGTCTTGCTCTTCCGCCGTCGCTAAGTTAGGTACATGATGTATTCCATGTGTCCCAATTACGATGGTATATCCCGGACCTGAGCCATATCCTAGACCATTCGGAATTGGTTGTTGGTACCAACCTTTTGTATGAGGAGAGGCCCGTGTCTATATTGGATCGGAGAGAGAAGATACTCAAGAACAAGACTATTAGATTAGTCCGTATTGCTTGGGGTCATCACTCTCTAGGTGAGTCAACGTGGGAGCGTGAGGACGACATCCAATCACGATATCCCGACTTGTTTGATCGTAAGGTATAATGTCTTCCTTATACCTTATGCTTTCCATCCTTGCTTGCATGTATGATTGTATAATTGGTTGCTTAGTGTAGCTTGTTTGTGGATAGTAATGCGGGCTCTTATATCTCTAGACATCTTGATTTAAATTCTGAGGAAGAAATTCTTTTAAGGTGGGTAGAGTTGTAACATTCGTATTTCGGAATGTGTATTTTCGATTTAAGCCTGCATGTATTTCGGACTTGTATTTTATTTTCTTGAATTCTGGCCTGTAAATTTATTTTGGCTCAACTTGTGGATTTTCGGTTTTCTCGTAAAACGGGTTTTTTTGAACCTGGCGTGGTTTTGTTTCATGGAGAAGGACTTGGTTTGGTTTGGTTCGGTTTGAGTTGGACCGCCTTAGCTAACTTCCACCCTCAACACAACACAACCTCCCTCCATTAAAATCCCCACCTAACTTTCTCTCTCCTCCATAATTTTAATTAATTTCTCCATCTTCTTCTTCCTCCTTCATCCACCAACAACATAGGCAAGTGCACCTTGCCACCAAATAAGAACCACATTTTATTTATCCATTAGCTAGATTAGGCCATGGAGAACAACATTAGAACTTGGCATTTTGTGATTTGGAGTCTCCATTGTTCTAGATCTAAGTTTTAACTATTTTTGGATTTTCTTGATTTTGATCTATTAAACTTTGATTTTTGCTTGTTTTGAGGCTTCCATGTGGAAGAGAATTCAATTTTACACAAGTTAGAACTTTGAAAATCCAAATTTGGTTTTGATTTGGCCAAGATATGAAGAATTAAAGTTTTTGGTGTTCTTGGTTCATCTTCTCAGCCTAGCTGGAGAAGAAGACCTCTCGGCCTGCGCTCTTTAGCGCAAGGCTGAACGCGCAGCCTTCCTCGGCCAGCGCTCTTTAGCGCTGGCTGACCAGCGCTCTTTAGCGCTGGCTGACCAGCGCAGCTTGCCCCTTGGCAAACTGTGCACCCCCCAGCGCACTTGACTGCTGCGCAGCTCCCTCTCAGTTCGGCTCGGCTCCTGCGCAACCTGATCCCAGCGCAGCTTCCCCCAGTACGGCTTGCAGCTCATTCCCTACGCAAGCCGACCCAGCACGCTTAGATCCAGCACAATCGACCCCCCGCGCAATCCATCCTCAACGCAACTCATTCCCTGCGCAACCCGACTCCGCGCGATTGACCTCTGCGCAGTTCATCCTCCAGCGCAACCTGACCCTCAGCGCGGCTCAACCCCTGCGCAACTCATTCCCTGCGCAATCTACTTGTCTAATATGAATTGGTTTATTCCCTGGACTTGGCTTCTCTTTTGTGGATTGGCATTTTTAAATCTTGTTTCACACAACACGACTGTCTTGGCCCAACATGACCTGGCACAGTTTTTGATGTTTTGCTTATGACTAGTACGGTTTTCAAGAATTTTGTGAATTATGATTCTGGTACTTTCTGATTTTCTTGATAGTGGCCCGTGGCGGCGCACTCCTGACTTGTAACTTGTAACTTGTGACTCGTGACTTGACTTGATGCTGTTGCGACGGCTAACGTGACTTATATAATCAACTCTGACTCCGTGGTTGTTTATTCTTGCAGCTTTGTGAAATCCACTTGTCTTGTCTTGTCTTGCATCATGTCTAGGACGTGATTCCCTGGTTACCACGGTCAGGGAATTATATTGAATATGGATTAGGCTAATGACTAGATCAAACTATAGTTCATGGAGAATTTTCAGTCACAAGCAATCTCGTTATCTGGGCGCATTTAAACGGACTTGTAGCCTGCCGTCGAGTAGGGCACATTTCCATCAAACTGTTAGGTGTTGCACCCTCTAAGTCACCTAAGGGTATATCGTCTCCTGGGCGATGTACCCAAACATACTCTCAACCCGCGGAAGGATAACTGGGTAGTCTGCAGGGTTTGGGACTGGGAAATTCTTATTGCATCTTGCTAGTAATTAGGCTTGTGATAACCCTAGTTAGTTAAAGTAGTAAGCCGTAGTAATTGCTTGGCCGCTTGTGAATGGATGGTGTCTAGCCCTGTCTAAGTCTTGTCTAGTCCCAGTACCTGGTTTCTCCCGAACATGTTTGTTTTACTTGTCTTAACAATAAATGGGTAGAGACAAGGTGTTATTCCGGCGAAGAGTTACAATCCCGGTCCTTGTTTGCTTTAAGGATTGTAACTTGGTTCCCGGAATGGTTCCACGTCCCTAGTCGTTTATTGCCTTGTTGTACTCTTTAATACTTGTACTTTTCTTTTATTACTTACGATTTGATATGCTGGTTTTGTTCTTATTTCGTAGCCTCCTTTGTGGCACTTGCTCTTCCTGGGGTTTGACCCAGCTGGTTTTGTGTGGCCAGATTTCGGAGCAGCCCCCGAGGATCTACCGAACTTCCAGCCCAATGGTGACAACTAGACGGAACCCGGGCCAAGAGTGAGTTTTCCCTTTTTGATTTGCCCACTGCATTGTAAAATTACTCTTTTGAGGCGTTTAGCCGACGAGCACCTGTTAGCTCGATGCACATTTACTTACTGTCTGCCTACGGGCGGTAAACATGATTAACAAATCCTAGGGTTGATCATGTATGACTAAACTCTTGCTAGTCCTCGTATTTTGTATGACTAGCTTCATGATCAACTGAATATGTAATATTTGGGATGCCTCTTATTGTATATTTGGTGATCTAACATCTTGTAACTCTTATCACTTGCTTGAGATTGAGACAATAGGCTTGTTCATGACCTTAAGGGACTGTTGGCTTGTAGTAAACCCTCATATATCTAAACAGCCGTGACCGTATAGCGAGGTGGATTCCATTTCCATACGTAGCTGGCTATGTCCGCCCCCGCTCTCCAGTATTCTGGTTCTGGGGCGTGACAGATTGTTTTACTGTAACTTCGTGTTAGACACTTTTACCATGAGAACTCGAGTTGGCAGGATAGATATCAAGTTCAATGATGAATCGCTAGCGAAAATCCTTGGTCTTCCAAACGAAGGTGCCCCGCTCGATGACATCACTTACTTCGATTTTCCCGAGGGCACGACTCTCGTTAGTTTCAAGAATGAGCTTTGTGCGCCTGTACATGCTCGTCCTGGAAAGTTCAAGGCCAATAACTTGAACTTGTTTAACTACAAATTACATCGCATCATCTATTACACTTTACTTCCAAAATCCACTTCAAAAGATGATGTCACTGCACTCGAACTTTCTGTATTATATCACATTCTTAAGGGGATTCCATTTTCTGCCCCTAAGACTATCTTTCAGATGATGGGTAGATGTCGCGGTAGAGATCGCAACCACTCTTATGCGATGATTATTCTACGCATCTTTCAGCGATTTGATATTGACTTATCCACTTGTGCTCTGGACCCTGAGCCCAAGTTCCTCAAGCTTTTTTCTCATAGCATCGCCACTGCTCTTCCACCTCCTGCACCTGCTCCTACTGTACCTTCTGCTACTGTACCTGGTCCTCCTCAGTCTTACCCTATGACCTTTGAGGGTATTCACCAGCATCTATCAGATCTGCAGACATTCTTTGTTGACACTTTCAGGAAACATGAGTTCCGTGACGTGACTCGGTTCCAGGCTATTGCCAACTCCATTGCCGATCTTAGATTTGCACAGACGGATCACTCTGCTAGCTCTCTTCCTAGAGACCCTTCTGTATCTGGTTACCGCATTGATGACGACGCGATCCACTCTCTGTTCCAGCCAGAGAACGCTAACGATTGGTATCGTACTTCAGGTGCTACTCCATACACTTCTGGAGCTGGCACTTTTGGAGCTGGTCCATCTGGACATGCTGGCACTGCAGCCGATGACGATGAGGATGATTTTTGAGTTGTTACTTATTGAGACTGATGACTTTGTCTTATGTTTACTTGGAAATGCTCCGACATTCCAAGATAGTATTAGTACTTTTTATTTGGATATGTTTGTGATTTTTGATGGACATATTTTTATGCCTCAGTTTAGCATATGACTCAATTTAGTTTATTATTCAGTACAATACTTTATTTGATTTAGCTTTATTATAGCATTATCTTATTTATGCTTCCATATAAACTGCCTGTGACAAATATTATCTATTTATCTTGTTTTTGTCTGTGATGTTTATACCATGCCTGTGTTGAATGTCCTTATTTTTTGTGTGTTTCTTCACTGATTGTTACTTATGCATTTATTGCGGGAGAGCTTTCTCTTTTGTAATTATTTTGCTAAGTGACAACGGGAGAGAAATAAGATCTAACATCTTCATGAATACAGGTTATGAACAAATTTTTATTTTATATCTCGGTACATTCGGTACACTTTTGAATTGATCAAGACCAAATATGTTATATCAGTCAAGATTTGTCAATTATCAAAATGGGAGCGATTGTTGGCCCATTGGTCATGGTTAAACCTGATTTTAATAATTGATCAAACTCTGTCTCGATATACGATGGATATCTACTCAGTTCAAGACCGAAGAAGATCTGTTTGCCACTCAAGATTGTATTTCCTTACGCAATATAATTTTCATATTTTTATTGAGTCTAGGAATACTTTGTACACCAAGTCGTACTGGCAAATAGGCTATCCAAAATTGTTTGTCAAAACAGACCTATCTTTTTAAAAATGACCTATGTTTTTGAAAAACATCTCTTTTACAAAAAGCTTCTGAAGGATTTTCAAAAAGCCAAAAATTATTTTCACAAAATAACCCAGACCAAACCCTGACAGAACTCGGCCAGAGTTCGGACAGAGTTCGGCCAAGGTGAACGTTATGTGAACGTTATGTGCACGTTTGATTTTGAACTTAGTCTCCCTTCAGTTGTGGTTGGTTACAAAGAGTTCTGTCCAAAATCTGCCCGAATTCTGTCAGAGTTTTGTCTTTGGAAAAACTATAAATAGAGAGGAATTCTGATCTTTTTAACACACCAATTCACTTTCATCTCTTCTCTTCTAAAGCTTACGTTTAGCTTCTATTTTCATATCCCAAGCCAGTTACAATTCTCTAGTCAATTTGCCGGTACGGTGCGGTCTAGAAGATTTCAGACAAATTGTAATCAGAGGCTTGATTGAAGATAGACTCTTCAAAACTAAAGTTGGTCGAGTTCTTCGTATCAAAGCTCGTGTCTGTAGAAGTTGCAAGGACTTCGTATGAAAGCTTGCAGGATTTTCCAATAGTGGATTCAACTGGAAGCTAGAGTTCTTTCGACTTGACTAGTCCTCACAAGAGGAAAACCAGTATAAATCTCTGTGTTTGTGTTTGCCTTCTGATCACTCTTTTCATTACAGTTATTTACTTTGTGATTATTATTATTTCTGTGATCTAACTGCTAACAAGTTTTAATTAGCAATATTCCGCTGCCTACTCTATTCACCCCCCTCTAGAGTATTCTGCTTTACGATTTCGTTCCTACAAATACAACGACACAAAGGCTTATTCCAATAAAATATTACACGACATCTCACGTATACGGGCTATAGAACTGCTTATCATATAATTATTACGTGCTTTCTTAATACCATGCTATATAGAACTGTGCTAAGCAAAGATTGAATCGATTAAATGAATGTCGCAACGATACCATGAAACGTGCCATGAATAACTTGTTAACTTAGAACAGTCATGGACAACTTGTGGACAAGGGCGATTGTTTCTTCGGAAGGTATTCCGAGGCCACGGGACCGATCTGGCCTAGGAAGAAATATGTATAGCTATGCCGGATGCATGCCATTGCTTTCAACGGGGCTCGCTACCTGCGCTAAAGGACCTCTGTCTTACGAAGCTATATGTCCAGGATGGCTTGTCATGCCAGTAACCTTCATAAATTCACTTTATCGTATAATCCATCATTATCAATATGACAGGGAAGGACATAGTAAGCTTTATATTGCAACGGTACGCTCTGCCGTAGGTAAGAACTATCGTACGCTATTCGTGGTTTTCAATATGCTTTAATGAATTGATTAGGATGGATGGAAAGTTCACCAAATATATGTATGCTTGTTCACTAAATTTTTTAAACCAGATGAGAGCATGGATATAATTAGCCACCCACAAGTACACGTGTAATGTACTGACTCTCGCTCTCCACAAGTGCTCTGAACCAGGATAGCGTGCCATGAAACTGAAGGCGACGTTGGTCCATTTTAAAAGTCTTGCTAGTGCGAAGGCAAATTCTACAACATTTTGAAGACTCTGATCAAGACTGTGCCATATCGCATCAACTCTTGTCGATCCAAGGTTGTCACGCCCCAGAACCAGAATACTGGAGAGCGGGGGCGGACATAGCCAGCTACGTATATTGAAATAGAATACATCTCAACTATACGGTCACGGCTGTCTAGATATGAGGGTTTACTACAAGCCAGCAGTCTCTTAAGGTCAAGCCTATTGTCTCAATCTCCAGCAATTAACAGAGTTACAAGATGTTAGAGCATCAAATATATATATATAAGGCGTCCCAAATATTACATATCGGATGATCATGAAGCTAGTCGTACAAAATGATAGGACTAGCAAGAGTTCGGTCATACATGATCAACCCTAGGATTTGTTAATCATGTTTACAGCCCGTAGGCAGACAGTAAATAAATGTGCATCGAGCAAACAGGTGCTCGTCGGCTAAACGCCTCAAAAGAATAAATTTACATATAAGTGGGTGAAAAAAAAGGGAAAACCCACTCGTAGCCCAGGTTCCGTCTAGTGTTCACCATTGGGCTGGAAGCTTGGTAGATCCTCGGGAGCTGCTCCAAAATCTGGCCACACAAAACCAGCTGGGTCAAACCCCAGAAAGAGAAAGTGCCATAAGGAGGCCACAAATAAGAACAAAGCCAGCACATCAGAACATAAAGAATAAAAGAAAGTACAAGTAGTAAAGTACACAGGGCGATAAACGACTAGGGACGTGGAACCATTCCGGGAGCCAGGTTACAATCCTTAAACCAAACAAGGACCGGGTTTGTATCCCTTCGCCTGAATAGCTCACTGTCTCTACCCATTTATCGTTAGAGATAAGTAAAACAATCATGATCAAGAGTTCCAGGTACAGGGGCTAGACAAGACTTAGACAGAGCTGGACACCATTCATTCACAATCGGCCAAGCAAGTACTACGGCTTACTACCTTAACTAACTAGGGTTATCACAAGCCTAATTACTAACAAGATGCAAGTGAGAATTTCTAGTCCCAAGCCCTGCAGACCATCCGGTTATCCTTCCGCGGGTTGAGAGTTATAGGTGGGTACATTGCCCGGGAGACAAATGTACCCTTAGGTGACTTAGAGGGTGCAACACATGACAGTGTGCTGGAAATGTGCTCTACTCGTCGGCAAGCTACAAGTCCATTAAAGCGCCCAGATAACGAGATTGCCTGTGACTGGGAATTCTCCATGTTCTAGTTTGATCTAATCATTAGCCTAATCCAATTTAGCGCGAGTCCCTGGCCGTGGTACCCAGGAAGTCACGTCCTAGACATGATGCAAGACAAGACAAGTAGATTGTACAAGCAAGCAAGCAGGAACACCCACGGTGTCAAGTTGATTATATGAGTCAGGTTACAAGTTACAAGTCAAGTCAAGTCAAGAGTGCGCCGCCACGGGCCACTATCAAGTTATCAAGATAAATCATGTCAGGGTACTGTCAGGAGTGCGCCACGACGGGCTACTATCATGTCAGGTTGGTCATGTCAGGAGTGCACCACTACGGGTCACTGTCGTGTTATGCTAGTTCCTTGTCATACCATGCCATGTACAATAGTCATTCCAAACATATTAAGTAAAAATCAGTTCGTGACAAAAGGCGTAAGGATATAAAATGGACGTAAAATATCTAATAAAATACCAATATATATAGGACTATAGAAGAGCCAAGCTTAAGAAATAACAATTCATCATAGACAAGTAGGTTGTGCAAGGGGGTCAGGGGTTGGGCTGCGCAGGGTATGTACTGCGCATGGAAGAGCTGCGCAAGAGTTGCCTTGCGCAAGGGTTACCTTGCGCAAGGGTAGACTGCACAGGGGGTCAAGGGGCACAGGGTTAAAGGGGCACAGGGGATGCCTTGCGCATCAATTGGATTGTGCAAGGGAGGATTGCGCAAGGGTAGACTGCGCAGGGTATGGACTGCGCAATGGTCGAGTGCGCAGGGGTTACTTTGCGCATGGCTGGCTTGCGCATGGCTAGCTTGCGCCAGCGCAATCCAGCGCAGCGCAAAGCACTGGCTGAGCCTATGCGCAATCGGCCATGCGCTAAAGAGCACAGGCCGGGGTGCACAAACGGTCAAGTGCTAAAGAGCACTGGCCGAGAGCCTTCACCAAGGCTGAGATGAACTCCTCAAGAACACCAAAAACTTCAAATCTTCATAACTTAGCCAAATCAAAACCAAATCTAGATTTTCAAAGTTCTAACTTGAGTAAAATCGAATTCTCTTCCACATGGAAGCATCGAAACATGCAAAAATCGAAGTTTAATGGATCAAAACCAAGGATTTTCGAAAATGGTTAAAACCTAGATCTAGGAAAATGAAAGCTCCAAATCATAAAATGTCAAGTTCTAAAGTTGTTCTCCATGGCCTAATCTAGTTAATGGACAAATAAAAAGTGGTGCTTATTTGATGGCAAGGTGCACTTGCCTATGGGTTGGGGAGTTGTGTGGAAGAAGGAAGAAGAAGAAGTTGTAAGAAATTAATGGAGTTATGGAGGAGAGAGAAAAGGTTGGTAGGTTTTAATGAGGGTGGTTGTGATGGAATGGAGGTGGAGAATAGGCTAAGGTGTTCCACTCATGATGAACCAAACCAAACCAAACCAACTCCACAAAATAAAACCAAGCCATGGTCTAAAACCCATTTACGAGAAACCAAAATCCGCAAGTCGATAAAATAAAATACGTGCCAAAAATCAAATTACGAGTACAAATACGAAATACAAGAAATGGGGGTGACAAAGGTCCAAGAGAGTGAGTATGTCGCTTTGTATAAAGGGATGTAAATGTATGGAATGACTATCTCATCAAAGTCAGTTTGTAAGCCCGCACGACCTCTTTTGTAATCGAGTCTTGTAAACAAGTTTATTATCAATGAAAGACAAAGTTTCCTTCTATAAATGTGTTCAATTACTCTGCGTACCCTAGTAAATGTTGTATTTCGGATAACCTTATGAAACTGCCATATTTGGGCGCAACTTAGGCTGGCACGGCATCACGCCCGGGGTAGAACTATCGATTTATACGGAATTGGGGCGTGACATGAAAGTGATGTGAGTGAGTGAGACTCATAAGTGCACAAGTGTGTGTGTGTGTAGGTAAACATAGTGAGTGTCACATATATAGAGATGAGAGTGTGTGAGTTAGACAGGGGTTTAGGCAATCCCTAGTAAGGAATTGGTAAGATAGGTAAGGTATTGGATACCTTGGCAAGGTATGAAGTATAAGCATGGGTTGTATGTAGGTAATGGCATTTTGCGTACGTAAGGCCTAATGTAAGGTAATACATCAATGCCTTGAATATAAGACATCATGAGGGTTAGAGTTAAGTATCAAGTATCTTAGGGTCAACTTCGTACCTTAGATACATATATATATATATATATATATATTTTTATTTTTTTATTTTTTAAAAAAGAAAGAAAATTTTATTGATAAGAAAAGCTCATAAAGAGCATTACACGAGGTGACAGAGACGAGACATACAAAACTCGCTCTGCAAAACAAGATTTGCAGTAACACAACAAACTGCAAAACAGGGATGAAAAATTACAAAGGTTGGTGAACAGGACGAAAGAGAGGGGATGTGGGCGCTCTGCCCTAGAGGGGGATTTTTTTTTTTTTTTTTTTTTTTGAATTCAAAATTTGAATTCAAAAACCAAAAGCAGCTGAACAGGCACGCGACCCGAGAGGGGAAGCGCGCGTAGCCAGAGGGGGAATTGTGGGCGCGGGGCCCAAGTGGCCGGGAGCGCGGCCCAAGAAGGAGGGCGCGGGGCCCGAGGGACGGACCCCGAGGGATGCCCGCATCCCAAGGCGGGGGCCCCGGGACGCGCGGTGGAGGGGGACCACTGGCCTCCAGCCTGGACGAGCGGCGGAGGGGCGGGGTGGGCGGCGGCCCCGGCGACGAGCGAAACGCCGAGGGGGGGGAAACGCCGAGGGGGGGGAACGCCTGAGCGAGGGAAGGGGGGGGAACTCCGGAGCGGGGGAGGGGCGTGGGGCGTTGCCTCCGGCGAGAGGCCGGAGGGGACCGGAGAAGACGACCTCCCACCAAGGCCGCGGGGGGGAGACCCTGCGCGGGGGAGGACGGACGACCACCTTAGATACATATATATATATATATATATATTTTATATATATATATATATATATATATATATATATATATATATATATATATATTTTATATATATATTTTATATATATATATATTATATATATATATATATATATATATATATATATATATATATATATATATATATATATATATATGGTTGTGCCTATTAGTAAGAATAGATGGGTTATACACTTGGGATATAGGCTAAGATATTCACCTAGGTATCGTGCTTATAAAATACGAGCATCATAGGGTGAATGCATATTCGTATAGGTTGAGTAGGTAAAGGTAATAGGAATGAGTAATTGGGCACACATATGTAATGTATGGAGGGTTAATAGATAAGGCTAGGTAAGAGTCTAGATAATTAGGTACTTGGCATGGGATATGGAATTGGCAAAGAATTGGGTATTATCTAGAAATTAGAGGTATATGTAATGCATAGGGTAATGAGATTTAGATAAGGTATTTCATTGTTGAACCTATATATATACAATATAGATGGTTATATAGGGTATCGCCTAGCATTGACTATAATACCTTGGTATAACAAGGTATTGACCTAAAAACCTAGGTTGGACCTAGTTTGACCAAAGTTTACTAGTTTTCCTAAAAGTCAACCTTGAGTCAAATTGGCCTAGTTCGACCATAGAGACCTAGTATTGACCAAGAATTGACCTATAATTCATATTTTATCTTAGATATCAGTATTTAACACACCGAAACATCAATTAACATTGATATTTCATATTTAGGCCTTTGTGACAACACTTTAGACCTCGATTTACACTTGTTGCTCAGGACCATAGGCGAGTACATTCTCTGATAGTTTTCATTATTTGATAATTTCTATGATTATGGTCTATAGTATTATATTACTTGATTGTGTGACACGATGGAGACACGGATTGGTATTTTATGGATTCACTCTCATGCGACACGTGCATCATACTTGTCTGGACTCTACATCAGGACTCACCTATTGGCATCACTTATATTATCTGGCTAGTCTCATACTTGATTTGCGTGTCGGGACTTGGATTCATTTATACTAGTCGGGTCGGAAAATACATGAGTAGACATGTAAACATTTCTAAAATCTGGAACTACCTCTACTGGTCTAATCTGGAATGGTAGAAGTTGCACACCTCACGTGCGATGTTCCATATTATACCTAGTCGTTTACATGTCGAAAGTTGTATTTCAAACGCACTAGTTTACTTACATTCTTGCTGATTTATATCATACCTGCTAGACACATCATAAGCATGTCTATTACTATACTCTCTTGTCACGCCCCAGAACCAGAATACTGTAGAGTGGGGGACAGACATAGCCAGCTACGTACATTAAAGTGCAATCCACCTTGCAATACGGTCATGGTTGTCTAGATGCATGAGGGTTTATCTACAAGCCATCAATCTCTTATGGTCAAGAAGAAGCCTAGTGTCTCAATGTCAAGCAAGCAAATAAATACTACAAGATGTTATATCAAAAGACTTATAAAGTAAGGTGTCCCAAACATTACATATTCAGATGATCAAGAAGCTAGTTATACAAAATGCAAAGACTAGCAAGAGTTAAGTCATACATGATTAACCCTAGGATTTGTTAATCATGTAATAGCCTTTAGGCAGATAGAAATTGAGTTTCAATACGAGCTAACATGTGCTCGGCGGCTAAACGCCTCAAAAGAATAAGTTATATTAGAGTGGAAGAGCAAAATAAGAAAACCCACTCATTGCCATGGTTACGCCTGGTGTTCACCATCTGGCTGAAAGACAGGTAGATCCTCGGGTATCACTCTGAAATTTGGCTATACCAAACCAGCTGGGTCAGACCCCTAGAAAGAGCAAGTGCCACAGGGGGGCTCCAGTTAGGAACTAAAATCAACATAAACGAAAAAAAGAACTGATAAAATAACATAATTAAATAACACAAAAGACATGCTTTAAAGAACATACTAGCTTATATTAAGAAAACAAGAGGTAGAATATAATTCCCACGTTAATCCTAAGACAATCATTCAGGCACGGCCAATCAAGTCCTAAGGCTTGCTATCATTAGCTAACTAGGGTTATCACAGGCCTAGTTAGTAACACGATGCAATGAGATATTCCTACAGCCACAAGCCCTGTAGACTATCTAGGTTATCCAGGCGGGATTACAAGAGTTACAAGAGTTATCAAGAGTATCAAGATTACTGGTGTACTTCAGTACCTATGATTCAAGAAGTGCAACACATGACAGTGTACTAGAAATGTGCCCTACTCATCGGCAGGCTACAAGTCCACAGGTGTGGTCGGGATAATGGGATCGCTTGTAACTGGGAAATCTCTCTATATGAACTACTTGATCAATCTAGTCATTAGCCTAATCAGATTTATTATGAATCCCTGACAGTGGTAACCAGGAATCCATGTCCTAGATATGATGCAAGACGAGACAGGTAGCTTTGTACAGGCACAATCAACTACGAAGTCAAGGCAAGAGTTACACAAGCAAGACAGGAATAGTTGTCACAACAGCAATCAAGATTATATATGTCATGTCAGGTATACTTGTTACTTGTCAGGAGTACTTGTCAGAAGTGCACCTTGACGGGCCACTATTGAGAATTATCAAGACGAGTTTATATTACCATGTTCAAGTCAAGTTCAAGTTATTAGCTTAAGACTATCAAGTGTCAAGTCGAGTCGTCGTAATTTAGGCCAATTATAGAAAACATGCAAAGAAGATAGAGAACATTCATGGGCAATTTGAAACTATCAGTTACATATGAACTCCAATTTAAGAAAGAAATAAAGATTCTTGAAGCCAAGACAAAGATCTACAACATTCATATTTTTAGTTTTACGAGATTCTAGCTACAAAATAGCTCAAACGGGCAAAAATAGCCATTTAGAGTAATCTGCGCACGGGTGCACTGCACGCAGACAAAACTGTCCACGGTGCACGACGCACGGCGCGCGCATGTACTGCACGCACAGACAAAACTGCCCACGGCGTATGGTGCATACAAGCATGGTAAGCAGGAGCGCGGCAGAAAATCGCGTTGGCGTGCGGCAAGCGAAAAGTGCAGCGCACGGGTACACGGCGTGCGGGCGCCCTGCAAAAAATCACGCGGGCGTGCGGTGCACGAAACACGCAGCAAGCGGGTGCACGGCACGCATGGCGCGGAGACACGGCAAGCATGGCACGGAGGCACGGCACGTGGGCGCGCAGCCAAAGAATCGCGCGACGCACGGGTGCACGGCGCACATGGCGCGGAGGTACGGTGTGCAGGCGCACGGCATACAAAATGCACAGCACACAGGTGCACGGCACGCAGGTGCGCACGGCACGCGAAGCGCGCGCGCAGAACTGTTCATCGTCCTGATAGCACCGAAGATGTACCGGAACCAATGAACACAAAAATGCCATAACTTCTTCATACGAAATCGAAATCAAGTGGTTCAGAAGCCAAAATTGGGTAGAATTGAATTCCCCACAACATGGAACCATTAGATCTAGGAAATAACAAACTTAAAGAGATCAAAAGCAAGAAAAATGAGAAAATTACAAACCTAGATGTATAAAATGTAACCATCAAAACTAAAATCTTCAAGTTCTAAAGAGGCTTAGAATCAAGCAATGAAGGCAATGGAACAATAAATTTTCAGATCCATCATGAAGCAAGTTGCACTTTTCTTGGGTTGGTAGGTGGAAGGAGTAATGGAGAAGAAGAAGAGTTAATGAGAAAAAATAAAAGGTAATGGAGGAGAGAGAGGGAGGTTGGTATATACCAAGCCAACTCATTTCAACCCAACCCCAAACCAAGCCAAGTTGAACCAAACCAAATCAAAAGCAATTTAAACCAAGACTAGGCTAAACAAGACAAGTCAAAATACGGGTCACCTGACAAACGTCAGAAATTCGTACACGTATACCGAAAATACGTATAATAGAAAATAGAAGTGACAACTCTACCCATCTTAAAAGAATTTTGTTCTCAAAATTTAATTAAGAGGCTAGAGGTATCAAGGCAAGCAATACTAGCTACAGGCAACCTAGAACTAACAGTTAATCAAGCAATCATTCATGCAAGCAAGAAATTAAAAGCATAAGGCATAAGGAAGATATTATACCTTATGAGTCAAACAGGTGTGGATATCGCGATCCGATATCATCCTCATATTTCCAAGTTGACTCACCCAAAGAGTGATGGCCCCAAGCAACACGAACTAAACTAGTAGTCTTGTTCTTGAGTACCTTCTTTCTTCGATCCAATATGGATACGGACCTTTCCTCATATGAAAAGTTGGTACCAACAACCAATTCTGAATGATCCAAGAAATGGCTCGGATCCGGGATGTCCCATCACAATTGGGATACATGGAATACGTTATGTACCTCACGTAACGACGGTAGAAGAGCGAGATGATAGGATACATCACTTACTCGTTAGAGAATATCATACGGCCCTATATACCTAGGACTAAGCTTTTCCCGCACGCCGAATCGAATGATGCCATGGGTAGACGAGATCTTGAGGAATACATGGTCGTCAATAAAAAAATCAAGTGGATGCCGATGAGAATCGGCCCAATGGCGCTGACGATCTTGGGCAACTCGAAGATGATCTCTAACTTGTCTGACCATCTCGATAGTTTAAGTAACCATTTCTGGACCAAGCATCTTCCTCTCGCCTACATCATTCCTAGCTAAAGATGATCTGCACTTGTCACGACCCGTACCCAATTTAGGGGCACGAGACCATAGGTATGTCCAGCCTACGCCGCAGTATCGACGGTAGAACAATATCCTAGGTCTCAACAACATCTAACACAATAATATAAATCTGACTAATAAGATATACTCTCAGAATGGAGGACAATCTCAGAAGATACAACTCAATCACATAAACTAGAGGTAGATAAATGGCACGATAAGATAGATATGAAATCCATAGAGTGAGATACAACCAGAAATGAAATAAGTCTAAGTGTTATCAACACTACTGCAACATCTGAATAATACAACTCAAGACAACACAAATAAATAAGATAAAACCCTATCAATCTAGTCTAGGAACTAGGGTAGTCTCCTCAGTACAAGCTAGATCCTCTTGAGGGTCCAGGTCGTAAGTGTCGTCTACGCCAGCTCCATAAAAGGTAGTGCCAAGGGTCCTCCAAGTTATCTTTAATATTTTGTCAACGGGTCCAATCAGGACAGAACGAGCACATATCTCCAAAACAGATCCAAAACATGACAAAAAATATAGAACAAGCAGTAGAATAAAATACATGAAACGCTGTAGAGAGATGTACATGAAGAACATGAAATACATGAAACTTCGTAGAGAGGGACGTACATGAACAGTTAAAATAGACAAATCTGAGTACATGAAAGTTGTATAGAAAATAAGATCTGTCAGTAAATATAAGTAATTTAGAGCACAAGATGGTTATGTAATCGGGTTAGGTTTGCACATGATTATTCTAAGGTAACTCCACTATACGTGAAGGTATAACAGACATGTACATGATTACACTAATTGGGAATTAACCACATAACTACTTCTACTCACCCCTACCCCATTCAATACACAAGGGATTGGTCAAGTTACGTTACGTACATGATAGTTAGTTTTACATGAAGCACATGTGAACATGAGAGTACATGAGAGCACATGAGTGTACATGAAGAGATACGAGTACAAGGAGTACATGATGCACATGATAAAGTACATGAACATGAAATACCCGATGCACCCGCTAGGGGATAACATCTCATGAAAAGATCCATATAGTACCAATCCGTGTTACCAACGTGACAACATCAAGTAAAGTAGTTTAAATTAGGCAATATAAATACTATCATGAATGAAAATGATCAGAAAATGTACTCCCAGATAACCTGAACAACTGGTATGTAGAGATGTCCAAACTGGAGTCATAAAGTCCTATTTAGAGCAATACATGTTATAAAGAGTTCAAATATGTAATAATTGAAGTTTACAATACAATCTACATGATTCTATGTCATTCTAGGTCAAAGTCAGCTCTTGGTAAACCTTCTAGTCAACTTAGAGTCAAAGGTCAATTATCTAGGGTTTTGGTCGAACTCTAGTCAACTCTATTATATACTAATTCAACTAACCATAGACTAGGATATCTCATGAACCATATAGGCTAACACACATGTATGTACTATCACTTATATGCATATGGCCAAATCCAATAATCCTAGACATAGATCATACATACATATACATCATATATAGGCATTACACATTTACATATATATAGTCTATTATACTACCATATCATATACATGTATATGTCACATATATATATCATATCCTATAGTTTACTAGGGGGTTTATCCAACCTCCTTACCATTTGCTAACCTTATATGCAACCTATAATACTATACTCAACCCAATATCAAACCACCAATTCTCATATACATTTAATATGGTATACACTTTACATATGACCTTAACTGCTATATATATATATATATATATATATATATACACACACACACACACACACACAAGACTATACTTATAGGGAAAAGGGGACTACTGCAAGGGTTCTTGGACTTGAACATCAATATTCAAGGGCTGAACTACAAGGTATGAAGACAATGTAATAACATCCTTAGAATTGCAGGTTGCTGTTGTAGGAGGAATCAAATGCAGTGTAGAAAAACATAGGCTGTATGCATCAATGTGCAGGCCATTATGTTGTAGGAAGGTTGTGTTGCAGATAGGTGCTGCACATTGGCAGTGAAGGATGTGGATGTCAGATGGTTGCAGTACAGGTATATAGCAGGGAATACAATTGTGTTGCAGGCACCAAATATAATGCAGTAAATTACAATAGGAGATGCAAGACATCATTGTACTGTGGACCAAATGCAGACAGGTATATAAATGAATATAGTAAGCTATAATGCATTAGTCAGGATATTGCAATGCAGTATCAGAACGTTTCAAAGGGAAATAAACTCAAGTGTAGATGAAATCGAATGCAACAATGAGTGATGCGAAGATTAATGCCATCATGGGCTGTATCCATAATGCAAGCAGAGGGTCATGGTATCTGTAAATCAAGTAGAAAATGAGGCTAAACCCAATACAGAACATTCCATCATACTTGAGCAATATATACAGATATGCCTACAACATGTGCATACCAAAAGCTTCCAAGCTCGAGTCTACAATATAACCCAGTGATACCTAAAACTCCATGTGTATTACCCAACTGGTAATACACTGGGATATGGTGGTCTGGGCATGGTTTAGTCAAGGAGATATGGACTGTTTCATACAACTGTGGACTGAACCTATATGAGGGTGGCAAATCAAGAAAGAACTTGGATGCACACATTCAAGTGTATCAATTGATACTCCTATATAACCTTAACTAATACCAGAAGATTTGGGTCAGATACCACAACTTAACTAATGATTGCTAACACTAAAGCCCCTTCACTCAACACTCATACTCACATATGGGTCATTGCCACTTGGGCATTGCCTGCAACTGAACCAAAGTTGACCAAAAGTGAGATGTAGGGCAGAACATGTGGTGGGGATGTGGAAAACTCAAGATGAGTTGGGTTTGTCCCAAATGTCCTAAAATGAACTGGTATGCAAGGGAATACCTGAACTCGGAGTTAAGGTACTGAACAATAGTGAATGGAAAGAAATAGGACTGAACTCATGATTGACTCTGGACTCAAGGAGAATAGGGACGGGGTGGACTGAATCAAAAAAATACCTGAATATGTAAGGAATGAGGGGCAGCACACCTGAATTGTTACAACAATAAATCAAAGATTAAAAGCAGTCCACATGTTGACTGATACCTCATTTGGGAGGGTCGATTAAACTTGTATACAAGTTTGCTCGAACCATGATGTCATAAAGACTGATCAAATGTCCAATGTGGACTGAACTCAGAATACAAGCAGTGGCAAGTGAAATGAGATGCCATATGCAGAAATAAAAATGCTGTGAAGAAGAGAAGATGCAATGGATGTAAAGTGTTGTTGCATAGGAAAATGTAGTGGACAAGTGTCCAGTAGTTTGTGTGGTGTATGTCGAGCATGTCAAGTGTTCATGTTTGCATGGCAATTAGGTAACTAATGTGTCAACGTGTCTAGCATGTCATCTTGTGTCCAAGTGTCAAGAAGAACATGTCCAACCAGTGTCGAACAGATAGCAAGGAACCGGTGTCAACACTATGTGCGAGCATCGATTGACACTTGTGGGTGAAATAACTCAATGAATACTCAACAAACTCGAGCCAAACTTCTCGTGTCATATGTCAGTCATTGCCCCTACCCATCCCTACAGGTGGCACCTAAAATCGTGTCGTGTCCAGTAAGTTTACACACGGTAGTAACAGGACAGTGCAGTGTGGTGTGTGCGCACGTCCCTGTGTCCGTTTAGACATAGTAAACCCCACCAAAATCAACTCAGTCATTAAAAAAGTAATATACACATAATTAGCTTTCCAAAAAGATAATTTTATCAAAATTTAGAGATCAAACATCATATGTGGCATTTCATCGAATACTTGAGATACGTATTCGATACTCCTCCAATACGCACCTCAAATAGACTCGAACTAGACCCAAATCATTCCTAGGGCAAAGGGAATCCTAAATGGATGCATCTACAACAAGAAATCTAGAATTTAATAGGTTTAGTGGCTCTTACCAATTGGGAGTTGGAATCCCAATAAAAATCCTCTTGCAAAGTTCTCCCACCAAATCCAATGGTCAAATTGCTCCAAATCCTTCTTAGCTAACCAATATAGACCTCCTCTTCTTAAGATGAAGAGAATGCAATTGGTATGGATGAATTTGGAGTTGATTTGAGTAAAGGAGGAAATTTTGGGGAAGAACACCAAAACTAGGGTTATGATTTCAATGAAAGAGGAAGGAAGGGAGCTAATAATGACCTATATAGTGGGGTGGGGCTGTTGTGGCTGGCCATGATGGTGTGGACTAGGGTTTGGTCAAGTTGTATTAGCTACAAGTCTTCATATTGTCATTTAGAGGCCCTTTTTGAGAAAAGGCCCAAAGTGGTTTGTCATTCAAAGTCAATTCTAGCCTATTCATGCTATTCTAACATAATTAGAACCCAACTAATCAAGTCTTAGTCCACTAGCTAGGTTCTATGGTCATGGTTAGCCTCTAGTCAATGTAGTTCTAAGGTTTCACTAACTATTGATACTAACACAATGCATCAAATTAAATAATATTAAAATAATTAAAATTTTACCAATTTATTATTAACATGATTTAAATCCATTATTTAATAACTAACATGATCAATTTTACAAAAGTTCAAAATTATCCTCATTTTAGAAAAGTGGTAGTTACAGCACTTTCTGCCATACAGTGCCCCAAATAATGCCATCTGGATACTGGCCTGAAAATTATTATTATAGGAGAACTTCTCTAAGTGTAGATGATCTTCCCATGAACCACTGAAGTCAAGTGTACAGGATCGTAACATATCTTCAAGAGTTTGGATCATGCACTCCGACTGACCATCTATCTGTGGATGATAAGCTGAACTAAACTTGGGACGAGTTCCCAAACTCTCTTGAAGACTCCGCCAAAAGTATGATGTAAATCTTGAATCTCTGTCGGATACGATACAAACTGGTACTCCATGTAATCTGACTATCTATCTGAGATACATCTCTGTAAGCTGATCTGTTGACTGGCCAATTCTGAATGAAAGAAAATGAGCCACCTTAGTGAGTCGGTCAACTATAACCCATATAGCATCTCTTCCAGCTAGGGATTTAGGTAACCTAGTTACAAAATCTATGGTAATATGTTCCCATTTCTATTCTGGGATCAGTAAAGGTTGAAGAAGTCCAGCTGGTCTTTGATGTTCAGATTTGACTTGTTGGCAAACTAAACAATGAGAGACAAACCGAGTTATCTTTCTCTTCATGCCATTCCACCAGAAATGCTGACGGATATCACGATATATCTTCTTACTACCCGGATGAATTGAATACTGCAAACTATGAGCTTCTGCGATGGTACTTGGTATTGGCCATGTCTCTATAGCTATTATCTTCCGTGGGTCTACTTCCACTCCACCTCTGGTGATGATATGACCTAAGTTTGAAATACGATCAAGCCAAAATTCGCACTAACTGAACTTCGCGTACAACTGGTGCTCTCTGAGAATCTGAAGGACTACTCGAAGATGCTGCTCATGTTCTGCTTCACTCTTGCTATGGACTAAGATGTCATCGATAAATACTATCACGAATTGATCCAAATAAGGCATGAATATGCGATTCATGAGATCCATGAATACTGCCGGCGCATTGGTCGCTCCGAGTGGCATAATGAGAAACTTCCAGTGCCCATATCTAGATCTGAATCCTGTCTTCGGGATGTCTTGCTCTCTCACACTGATCTGATGGTATCCCGACCGCAAGTCAATCTTCAAGAATACTGTCGCTCCAATGAGTTGATCGAATAAGTCATCTATCCTTGGTAGGGGATATATGTTCTTGATTGTTACAAAATTCAAGGTACGATAATCAACACACAATCTTGACGTACAATCCTTATTTTTCATAAGAAGCATCGGGGCTCCCCAAGTCCATAGCAGAAATGAATCCCTTGGTTCTAAGTTCTTCAATCATCTTGTACAGGATCTCCAATTCTGATGGCGCCATTTTGTAGACTCTCTCTGATACTGGTGCCATCCCTGGACTCAAATCAATAGTGAACTTTAACTCTCTCTCTCTCTCTCTGGCGGCATGCCTGGAAGCTCTTCAGAAAATATGTCAGAAAATTCTTCTACTACTCTAGGAAACTGAACTGCTTCTGCTATTGCCATCCACAAGACTGTGGAGAAGATTCTACTTCGCCTCTGGAAAACGAACTCTTTTTCGTCGAGAATAGCAAAAATAATCCTACCAATATGGTTGTCTATTCTTGCGTATTGATCCTTCAACCAATCAATTCCTAGGACCACATCATAGTTGGCCATCGAAAATTTGATCAATCTAGCGGGGAACTCTCTACCGCTAACTACGATTGGACACGAGAAAAAGACTCTATCTATTCTCATAAGACCGTTACCAGTAAGTATATTGAGCCTTACTGATAATGACTCTGGCTCCAGTCCTATCCGTATTGCGAATCGTGCAGACATAAATGAATACGATACACTCGAATCAAATAATACTGATGCTAGAAAATAGTTGACAAGAATGGTACCTGCCGCCACCTCACCTGATGCCAATTATTCTGCCATGGTCAAAGCCATAGCTTTACCCTGTCCTCTTGATGTTGGTCCCCTCTACTGGTGACCTCTATGACTGCTCTGAATCTGAGGTTGTGTCTGAACATACTGTTGAGCCTGAGGTGGTAATGGCCTCGAAGGCTGGTACTGTCACGCCCCAGAACCAGAATACTGGAGAGCGGGGGACAGACACAGCCAGCTACGTACATTAAAGTAATTCTCACCTTGCAATACGGTCACGGCTGTCTAGATGCATGAGGGTTTACTACAAGCCATTAGTCTCTTAGGGTCAATAACAAGCCTAGTGTCTCAATCTTAAGCAAGCGAGTAGATATAACAAGATGGTAGATTATCAGACATACAAAGTAAGGCATCCCAAACATTACATATTCAGATGATCATGAAGCTAGTCAAACAAAATACGAAGACTAGCAAGAGTTTAAGTCATACATGATCAACCCTAGGATTTGTCAATCATGCTACAGCCCGTAGGCAGACAGTAAATAAAGTTGCAAACGAGCTAACACTTGCTCGGCAGCTAAACGCCTCAAAAGAATATTTTTACAAGGGAGTGGGAGAGCAAAATAAAACCCACTCGTTGTCGGGATTCCTTCTAGTATTCACCATCTGGCAGGAAGGTTGGGAGATCCTCGGTAGCTGCTCCGAAATCTGGCCATACAAAACCAGATGGGTCAGACCCCAGAAAGAGCAAGTGCCACAAAGGGGGCTTCACTTAAAAACTAAAACCAGCATGTCAGCACATAAATCATAGGTGAAATAACATAAGACATGAGTTAAAGAAAACATGATGATAAACGATAAGATAACTAAAGGACAACTCCGGTAACCAAGTTACAACCCGTAAACCAAACAAGGACCGGGGTTGTAACCCTTCACCAGAACAGAACTTAGCCTCGAACCAATTATCGATAAAGTAAAGCATAAACAAGCATGTCCGGAGATATCCATGTACCGGATCTGGGCAAGACTAGACAAGATAGGACTCCATCCATCATTCACGGCCAAGCAAAGAGTACAGCTTGATACTTAACTAACTAGGGTTATCACAAGCTTAGTTACTAGCAAGATGCAATGAGGTACGCCTACGGCCACAAGCCCTGCAGACTATCCAGGTTATCCAGACGCAAGGTTCAAGCTTAGAGTTATCATGCCTTGTTAGGTGACTTGGATGCAACACATGACAGTATGCATAGTAATTGTTTCATGTAGTGTCCCACATAACAGTGAGCTGGAAATGTGCCATACTCGTCGGCAGGCTACAAGTCCATCAAGGAAGGCGCCCAGATAACGGGATTGCTTGTAGCCGGAATACCTCTCTATATGCTCTACTTGATCAATCTAGTCATTAGCCTAGTCAGATTCGGTATGAATCCCTGACCGTGGTAACCAGGGATACATGTCCTAGACATGATGCAAGACAAGACTGGTTGCTTATACAAGCATATTCAATACAATCACCCACGGTGTCAAGAATTCACTTAGCATGTCAGGTTAGCCGTCTTAACAGCGTATCAAGGTTATCATGTCGGGTTGCTTATCAAGATTACTTATCAAGGCAAGGATGCGTCACAACGGACCACCATCAAGAATTATCATGTCAAATTACTTGTCAAAAGTACACCACGGCGGGTCACTAATCATGCAATTCCATCACTAAGCCTTGTTCCGATTAACATTCATAAATAATGTCATGATCACATCGGGTTCATGTCGAGTTACATCAAAAGGCGTAAGGATATAAAATGGGTGCAAAATCATAAAAAGGGGAATATGGGGACATAATACGCCCAAGGGGGGAGCAAGGGGTACTATGGCCAACAAGTGGCATTAGCCAAGTTACGCCAGGGTAAGTAGGGTCAGGTCCAGTTGCGCCTAAACATCAGGTTGCGCCTGAGTCAGACTGCGCTCAAGTCAGGCTGCGCTCAAGTCAGGCTGCGCTCAAGTCAGGCTGCGCTCAAGTCAGGCTTTGCTCAAGTCAGGCTGTGCTCAAGTCAGGCTGCGCTCAAGTCAGCGTATGCAGGACATACGTCTCTAAAAGGCAGCATATGTACTCCATACGACTCCTCATTAAGGCAGCGTATGAGGTCCATACGACTCCTTGTCAAGGCAGCGTATGCAAGACATACGTCTCCAAAAGACAGCGTATGTACTCCATACGACTCCTCTTCAAGGCAGCGTATGCAAGACATACGTCTCCAAAAGGCAGCGTATGTACTCCATACGACTCCTCTTCAAGGCAGCGTATGAGGTCCATACGACTCCTTGTCAAGGCAGCGTATGTACTCCATACGACTCCTCATCAAGGCAGCATATGAGGTCCATACGACTCCTTGTCAAGGCAGCATATGAGTCAGACTGCGCTGCGCTAAAGAGTGCATGCAACTTAGTGGCACAAGCTAAAAAGCTCGGGCACACTGCTCACTGTCTTCTCTAAATCAGCAAGAACTCCATGGTTTGAACCCAAAGCTTCAAAAGTCCATAACTTGGTCAAAATAAGTCCAAATCCAACTTTTCAAAGGTCAAAATTGGGTAGAATAAAATTCTTTACAACATGGAACCATTAAAACTTGAAAACAAAAAAGTTTGATAGATCAAAACCACCAAAATCCAAAAATAACTAATTTCTAGATCTACAAAAATTAAAGCCTCAAAATAGAAAATGACAAGTTCTAATGTGCCTTAGAAACATGAGGAGAAGCTAATGGAACAATAAAAATGGGCTCTCTTGTGGAAGCAAGTTGCACTTGCCTAAGGGGTGTTCTTGGTTGGTGGTGGGTTTAATAGAGAAGGAAGAAGAGTTAATGAGAAAGTGGAGGAGAGAGAAAAGTTAGGTGGGTTATAAAAGGGGATGGTGGTGGGTTTATCATGATGAACCAAAGAATAAACCAAGTTAAACCATTACATGCTATGATGAACATAATCAAGATTAAACTAAAATTAGCTAGCCAGGCAGGAAAATAAAAATACATGTCAGGATTTCGTATACGTATACTGGAAATACGTAGAACGAAAAACGGGGGTGACAACTCTACCCACCTTAAAAGAATTTCATCCTCGAAATTTAATCAAGAGGCTAGAGATGTCGAGCAAGCTATATCAATTGCAGGCAATATATGACTAGCAGTCAATCAAGCAATCATTCATGCAAGCAAGAAACTTAAGTACATGGCATAAGAAAGACATTATACCTTACGAGTCAAACAGGTCGGGATATCGCGATCGGATATCATCCTTACGCTCCCACGTTGACTCACCCAAAGAGTGATGACCCCAAGCAATACGGACTAACTTGATAGTCTTATTTTTGAGTATCTTCTCCCTCCGGTCCAATATGGATACGGGTCTCTTCTCATACGAAAGGTTGGTGCCAACAACCAATTCTGAATGATCAAGAACGTGACTCGAATTCGGGATATACCGTCGTAATTGGGATACATGGAAGACATCATGTACCTCACGTAACGACAGCGGAAGAGTGAGACGATAGGATACATCACCTACTCGTTCTAGAATATCAAACGGCCCTATATACCTAGGACTGAGCTTTTCCCGCATGTCGAATCGAATGACGCCACGGGTAGGCGAGATCCTAAGGAATACGTGGTCGCCGACAGAAAACTCAAGGGGACGCCGATGAAAATCGGCCCAATGACGCTGGCGATCTTGGGCAACTCGAAGATGATCTCTGACTTGTCTGACCACCTCACTAGTCTGCGTCACCATCTCTGGTCCAAGCATTTGCCTCTCACCGATATCGTCCCAAGCTAAAGGAGATCTGCACTTCCTGCCGTACAAGGCCTCGAAAGGTTCCATCTGGATACTAGCCTGGAAACTGTTGTTGTACGAGAACTCTACGAGATGCAGGTGATCTTCCTACGAACCACCGAAGTCGAGTGTACATGACCACAGCATGTCTTCAAGAGTCTGGATCGTGCATTCTAACTGACCATCTGTCTGCGGATGGTAGGCTGAACTGAACTTGAGACGAGTCTCCAAACTCTCTTGAAGATTCTGCCAAAAGTACGAGGTGAATCTTGAATCTCTGTTGGACACAATACTGACTGGCACTCCATACAATCTGACTATCTGCCTGAGGTACATCTCTACAAGTTGATCCGTCGACTGACCGATTCTGAAAGGAAAAAAATGAGCTACCTTCGTGAGACGATCAACTATAACCCAGATGGCATCTCTTCCAGCTGGGAATCTAGGTAATCCAGTTACAAAATCGATGGTAATGTGCTTCCATTTCTATTCCGGGATCGATAAAGGTTAAAGAAGACCAGCTGGTCTCTGATGTTCGCCCTTAACTTGTTGACAAACTAAACAACGAGAGACAAACCGGGCTATCTCCCTCTTCATGCCATTCTACCAAAAATGCTGCCGAATATCGCGATACATCTTCGTACCGCCGGGATGAATTGAATACTGAGAACTGTGAGCCTCTGCCATAATCTCCTGTCTGATATCACCATTGGGTACACAAAGACGTCTCCCATGTCGGAGTGTACCGTCCTTATGAACACATAACTCTGGTCTTTGCCCTGCTACACATTCTGCTCTCAGCCGCTGAAGCTTAGAATCCGTGGACTAAGCTAACATGATCCTCTCAACTATACTGGACTGAACTTGCATACTGGCCATCAATGCCACACTGGAAGGAAGAACAACTTCAATACCCATCTTGTGAAGATCTGCTAACAACTCTGGCTGCACCGTTAGAAAACAAACTCCGGCTCTCCTGCTCAATGCATCTGCTACTACGTTGGCCTTTCCAGGATGATACTGCAAGCTGATGTCATAATCCACAAGTAGCTCTAGCCATCTCCTCTGACGTATATTAAGATCCTTCTGGGTAAACACATACCTCAGACTCTTGTGGTCGGTGAAAATCTCCACCCGATCTCCATACAAATAATGTCTCCAAAGTTTCAATGCAAAAACTACGGCTGCTAACTCCAGGTCATGGGTTGGATAATTCCTCTCATGGTCACGAAGTTGACGTGACGCATAAGCGACTACCTTACCATGCTGCATCAAGGCACATCCTAATCCCTTGCCGGATGCGTCACAATAAACTGAAAATCCTCCCTTCCCGTCGGGAAGCGTGAGAATGGGAGCCGTCATCAATCTCCGCTTCAACTTCTTAAATGAACTCTGACACTCTGCTGTCCAAGCAAACTGCACATCCTTACGGGTCAACTGCATCAGTGGCGCTGAAATCCGAGCAAAGTCTGACACAAAACGTCGGTAATAGCCGGCCAATCCGAGGAAACTCCGAACTTCTGCGACGGTGCTAGGTACTGGCCATGTCTCTATAGCCACTATCTTCTGGAGATCAACTTCCACTCCACCTCTGGTGATGATATGACCCAAGTACGAGATACGATCCAACCAAAACTCGCATTTACTGAATTTCGCGTACAACTGGTGCTCCCTGAGAATCTGAAGAACTACACGAAGATGCTGCTCATGCTCTGCCTCGTTCTCGCTATAGACTAAGATGTCGTCTATGAATACTATCACGAACTGGTCCAAATAGGGCATGAAGATACGATTCATGAGGTCCATGAATACGGCCGACGCATTGGTCGCTCCAAATAGCATAACAAGGAACTCCCAATGTCCATACCTCGATCTGAATGCTGTCTTCGGGATGTCCTGCTCTCTGACTCTGGTCTGATGGTACCCTGACCGCAAGTCAATCTTCGAAAATACTGCCACTTCCCTGAGTTGATCAAATAAATCATCTATCCTTGGTAAAGGATATCTGTTCTTAATTGTTACAGAGTTCAAGGTACGATAATCAACACATAATCTTGACGTACCATCCTTTTTCTTTACAAGAAGTATCGGAGCTCCCCAAGGTGATCCGCTAGCACGAATAAATCCTTTGGTTCTAAGTTCTTCAATCATCTTGTACAGGACCTCCAACTCTGATGGTGCCATCCTATAGACTCTCTCTGACACTAGTGCCGTCCCTGGAATCAAGTCGATAGTGAACTCTATCTCTCTCTCTGGGGGCATACATGGAAGCTCTTCGGGAAATACGTCAGAAAACTCTTCTACAACTCTGGAAAACTGAACTGCTGCTGCTACGGTCATCCACAATGCTGGGAAAGAAGGTTCTACTCTGCCTCGAGAAAAAGAAAACTCTGGCTCACCGGGAATACTAAAAATAATCTTGCCGACATGGCAATCTATTCTAGCATACTGGTCCCTCAACCAATCCATTCCTAGGACTACATCATAATCGGCCATCGGGAACTCTATTAACCTAGCGATAAACTCTCTACCGCTAACTACGATTCGACACGAGAAAAACACCCTATCTACACCCACAAGTCCTTTACCAGTAAGTATATTGAGCCTTACTGATAATGACTCGGGCTCCAGTCCTATCCGTGTCGCGAATCGTGCAGACATAAATGAATGTGATGCACCTGAATCAAATAATACTGATACAGGAAAAGAGTTAACGAGAATGGTACATGCCACCACCTCACCTGATGCCAACTCCTCCTCTACGGTCAAAGCCATCGCTTGACCGTGCCCTCTGGGTGCTGGTCCCCTCTGCTGGAAACCTCTCTGGCGGTTCTGAACCTGAGCTTGGACCTGGGCATACTGTTGCGGTCGCTGTTGCTGGAATGCCTGAGCCTGAGGCGGCAATGGTCTCGAAGGCTGATACTACTGCTGCTGTACTGGTGCTGGTCCCCTTATTGAGGGACTAGTCTGGGCCGATGAGGATGAACCGGCTCTCTATAGGCAGGACCCTATCATGTGATCCGGTGCCCCACAAGCCAAACACAATCCTTGTGCTCGACGACATTCTGACACTACATGCCCTGGCTTTCCACAATGAGTGCAGTCCATTGTGGAAGACTGCCTCCGCTTCTGCTGCTGAGGATACGTCGGAGTCGAATGCTGAACCGACGTAACTGATGCTGCCCTCCTTAGAGCTCCAATGGTCAAGGCCCTAGCTGCCGGGGCTGGGGCTGAAGACTGGATCATCTGACCATGGGACCGCTTTCGTCCTCCAGTTCTGTCCACAACTCTCTGTGAGGTATACTTATGCCTCTTAGCTGCCCACAAAATAGCATCAAAGGTCTGATGCTCAAACTGCTCCACTGCTAGAATGATCTCTAGGTGGATTCCCTGCTGGAACCGCTGCGCTCGATCAAACTCGATTGCCACCAAAGTGGGAGCAAACCGACTCAGTCTTAAAAATTCGGCCGCATATCCATCGACCGTCCTGCTCATCTGCCTGAGATTGGTGAACTTCGTCTGTAAGTCATGCCGAGCCATAGCATCGAAGTACTTGATCTGAAACTTATCACTGAATACCGCCCACGGAACAGGCGTTGCCAATCCAACCGCTATTATCGCCCACCAGGTGCGGGCTAGGTCCAATAACTGTAGACGTACCACAGCTACCTTCTCTCCTTCTGGAGTCTTGGCTGCATCTAAGATAATCTCAATGTCCTGGAGCCACGCATCAGCTGCAATAGCGTCTTCACTCCCATCAAAGAAGGGAGGGTTGAGGCGCTTGAAACTGCTAGCCGTACTGTTCCCTTGATAACTATCACGGCCCATGGCATCCTGTACTGCCTGGTGCAGGGCATCGCCCCGACGATCTTGAGACGCAAGCAATGTCCTGATGAGACCCACCAAGGTACCATCGTCAGGCTCTGCAGGCTGGACTGGCTGAACTGGGGGCTCGGGATCCTCGGAATGCATGACTCGGGAGGCCGCTCCAGAGTGTTGGGCTTGGTCTCCAGGTTGTTGTTGGTCCACTGGAGGTGCTCCGCCTCGCTGATCGGTAGGACCAGGAACAATGCCGCTGAAGAAACGACGTGGGGAACAATAAGAAAGGACCATGATAGATCGATGATACAAACATGTGATCAGGTCAAGGATTCTGAAAGATCAGAAGGCACGAGTAGAGTTCAAGGGCGAGTGCTGATTGAGACATCTATCCGGTAAACCCTCACACATCTTGATTTACAAGACCTGCATGGGCCACCACTTAAACCGTGTCACGCCCCAGAACCAGAATACTGGAGAGCGGGGGACAGACACAGCCAGCTACGTACATTGAAGTAATTCTCACCTCGCAATACGGTCACGGCTGTCTAGATGCATGAGGGTTTACTACAAGCCATTAGTCTCTTAGGGTCAATAACAAGCCTAGTGCCTCAATCTTAAGCAAGCGAGTAGATATAACAAGATGGTAGATCATCAGACATACAAAGTAAGGCATCCCATATATTACATATTCAGATGATCATGAAGCTAGTCATACAAAATACGAAGACTAGCAAGAGTTTAAGTCATACATGATCAACCCTAGGATTTGTCAATCATGCTACAGCCCGTAGGCAAACAGTAAATAAAGTTACAAACGAGCTAACACTTGCTTGACGGCTAAACGCCTCAAAAAAATATTTTTACAAGGGAGTGGGAGAGCAAAATAAAACCCACTCGTTGTCGGGATTCCTTCTAGTGTTCACCATCTGGCAGGATGGTTGGGAGATCCTCGGTCGCTGCACCAAAATCTGGCCATACAAAACCAGCTGGGTCAGACCACAGAAAGAGCAAGTGCCACAAAGGGGACTTCACTTAAGAACTAAAACCAGCATGTCAGCACATAAATCATAGGTGAAATAACATAAGACATGAGTTAAAGAAAACATGATGATAAACGATAATATAACTAAAGGACTATTCCGGTAACCAAGTTACAACCCGTAAACCAAACAAGGACCGGGCTTGTAACCCTTCACCGGAACAGAACTTAGCCTCGAACCAATTATCGATAAAGTAAAGCATAAACAAGCATGTCCGAAGATATCCATGTACCGGATCTGGGCAAGACTAGACAAGATAGGACTCCATCCATCATTCACGGCCAAGCAAAGAGTACGGCTTGATACTTAACTACCTAGGGTTATCACAAGCTTAGTTACTAGCAAGATGCAATGAGGTACGCCTACGGCCACAAGCCCTGCAGACTATCCAGGTTATCCAGACGCAAGGTTCAAGCTTAGAGTTATCATGCCTTATTAGGTGACTTGGATGCAACACATGACAGTGTGCATAGTAATCATTTCATGTAGTGCCCCACATAACAGTGAACTGGAAATGTGCCCTACTCGTCGGCAGGCTACAAGTCCATCAAGGAAGGCGCCCAGATAACGGGATTGCTTGTAGCCGGAATACCTCTCTATATGCTCTACTTGATCAATCTAGTCATTAGCCTAGTCAGATTCGGTATGAATCCCTGACCGTGGTAACCAGCGATACATGTCCTAGACATGATACGAGACAAGACTGGTTGCTTATACAAGCATATTCAATACAATCACCCACGGTGTCAAGAATTCACTTAGCATGTCAGGTTAGCCATCGCAACAATGTATCAAGGTTATCATGTCGAGTTGCTTATCAAGATTACTTATCAAGGCAAGGGTGCGTCACAACGGACCACCATCAAGAATTATCATGTCAAATTACTTGTCAAGAGTGCACCACGGCAGGTCACTAATCATGTAATTCCATCACTAAGCCTTGTTTTGATTAACATTCATAAATAATGTCATGATCACATCGGGTTCATGTCGAGTTACATCAAAAGGCGTAAGGATATAAAATGGGTGCAAAATCATAAAAAGGGGAATATGGGGACATAATGCGCCTAAGGGGGGGAGCAAGGGGTACTATGACCAACAAGTGGCATTAGCCAAGTTGTGCCAGGGTAAGTAGGGTCAGGTCCAGTTGTGCCTAAACATCAGGTTGCGCCTGAGTCAGACTGCGCTCAAGTCAGGCTGCGCTCAAGTCAGGCTGCGCTCAAGTCAGCGTATGCAAGACATAAGTCTCCAAAAGGCAGCGTATGTACTCCATACGACTCCTCATCAAGGTAGCGTATGAGGTCCATACGACTCCTTGTCAAGGCAGCGTATGCAAGACATACGTCTCCAAAAGGCAGCGTATGTACTCCATACGACCCCTCTTCAAGGCAGCGTATGTAAGATATACGTCTCCAAAAGGCAGTGCATGTACTCCATACGACTCTTCTTCAAGGCAGCGTATGAGGTCCATACGACTCCTTGTCAAGGCAGCGTATGTACTCCATACGACTCCTCATCAAGGCAGCGTATGAGGTCCATACGACTCCTTGTCAAGACAGCGTATGAGTCAGACTGCGCTGCGCTAAAGAACGTGCGCAACTCTGTGGCGCAAGCTAAAAAGCTCGCGCACACTGCTCACTGTCTTCTCCAAATCAGCAAGAACTCCATGGTTTGAACCCAAAGCTTCAAAAGTCCATAACTTGGTCAAAATAAGTCCAAATCCAACTTTTTAAAGGTCAAAATTGGGTAGAATAAAATTCTCTACAACATGGAACCGTCAAAACTTGAAAACAAAGAAGTTTGATAGATCAAAACCACCAAAATCCAAAAATAACTAATTTCTAGATCTACAAAAATTAAAGTCTCAAAATGGAAAATGACAAGTTCTAATGTGTCTTAGAAACATGAGGAGAAGCTAATGGAACAATAAAAATGGGCTCTCTTGTGGAAGCAAGTTGCACTTGCCTAAGGGGTGTTCTTGGTTGGTGGTGGGTTTAATGGAGAAGGAAGAAGAGTTAATAAGAAAGTGGAGGAGAGAGAAAAGTTAGGTGGGTTATAAAGGGGAATGGTGGTGGGTTTATCATGATGAACCAAAGAAATAACTAAGCCATCCCAAAATAAACCAAGTTAAACCATTACATGCTATGATGAACCTAATCAAGATTAATCTGAAATTAGCTAGCCAGACAGGAAAATAAAAATACATGTCAGGATTCCGTATACGTATACTGGAAATACGTAGAACGAAAAACGGGGGTGACAGGTACTACTGCTGCTGTACTGGTGCTGGTCCCTTAACCGATGGACTGGTTAGGATTGACGAAGATGAACTAGCTCAATACAGACAGGACCCAATTCTGTGATCCGGTGCCCTACAAGCCAAGCACAATCCTTGTGCTTTACGACATTCTGATACCATGTGTCCAAGCTTCCCACAATGAGAGCAACCTATTGCGAAAGATTGGTTTTGCTTCTGCTGCTGAGGATACATCGAAGTCGAGTGCTGAAACAACAAAACTGTAGTCGCCCTCCTAGGAGCTCTAATAGTCGAAGCCCTAGCTGCCAGGGCTAGTGATGATGTCTGAGATAACTGTCCATGAGGCCTCTTCCGTCCTCCAGTTCGATCTACTATCATCTGTAAAGTATACTCATGCCGTCTTGCTGCTCGTAAAACTGTATCAAATGTCTGGTGCTCAAACTGCTCCACTGCTAGAATAATCTCTAGGTGGAGTCCCAGCTGGAATCGTTGTGCCCAGTCCAATTCGGTCTCCAACAAGGTGGGAGCAAACCGACTAAGCCTAAAAAGCTCGACTGCATATCCATGGACCGTCCTTTCTATCTGCTTGAGATTGCTAAACCTTGTATGTAAGTCATATCGAGCTACTGCATCAAAGTACTTCGTCTGGAATTTGTCACTGAATACCGCCCATAAGATAGGTGTCACTAAACCAACTACTAGCATCATCCACCAGCTGCGGGCTAAGTCCAATAATTATAGGCACACAATAGCCACCTTCTCTTCCTCTGGAATCCTAGCTGCCTCCAGAATAACCTCTATATCCTGAATCTAAGCATTAGCAGCAATAGCATCTTCACTGTCGTCAAAGAAGGGAGGGTTCAGGTGCTTGAAGCTGTTAGCCGTATTATTCCCTTGATAACCAACTCAGCCCATAGCTTCTTGTATTGTCTGCTGCAGGGCATCACCCCGACGATCTTGTAATGCAAGCAAGTCCCGGATGAGTCCCATCGGGGCCCTGTTGTCAGGTTCTACAGGCTGGGCTGGCTGAACTTAGCTCTGGATCCCCGGAATGCATGACTCGGGATGTTTCCCCTAAGTGCTGGTCTTGATCCCCAGGTTGCGGCTGGTTCACTTATTGTTGGTTCACTGAAGGTGCTCCACCCGGCTGATCGGTAGGACGAGGAACAATGCCACTGAAGAAAATGACATGGGGAACAATAAGGAAGGACCAGGATAGATCAAGGATATAAGCATTTATCAGATCAAGAATCAGAAAGATTAAAAGGTACGAGTAGAGATCAATGACGAATGCTGATTAAGACATCTATTCGATAAAACCCTCATACATCTTAATTTACAAGACCTGCATGGACTACCACTTAAACCGTGTCACGACCCAGAACCAGAATACTGGAGAGCGGGGGACAGACACAGCCAGCTACGTACATTGAAGTACAACCTACCTCGCAATACGATCACAACTGTCTAGATGTATGAGGATTTATCAACAAGCCATCAGTCTCTTATGGTCAAGTACAAGCCTAGTGTCTCAATCTCAAGTAAGCAAATAAATATTACAAGATGTTAGATCATCCGACAAGTTCACAGGTGTGGCCAGGAAAACAGGATCGCTGGCAGTGCAACACATGACTGTGTGCTAGAAATATGCTCTACTCGTCGGCAGGCTACAAGTTCACAGGTATGGCCGGGATAACGGGATCGCCTGTAACTGGTAAATCTCTCTATATGAACTACTTGATCAATCTAGTCATTAGCCTAGTCAGATTCATGATGAATTCCTGACCGTGGTAACCAGGAATCTATGTCCTAGACATGATGCAAGACTAGACATATAGCTTTATACAGGCACAATCAACCACAGAGTCAAGGCAAGAGTTACACTATCAAGACAGGAATAGCTGTCGTAACAACAATCAAGATTATACATGTCATGTCAGGTATACTTGTCACTTGTCAGGAGTGCGCCTCGACTGGACACTATCAAGAATTATCAAGACGGGTTCATATTATCATGTTCAAGTCAAGTTCAAGTTACTAGCTCAAGACTATCAAGTGTCAAGTCGAGTCGTCGCAATTTAGGCCAAGTATAGAAAACATTCAAAGAAGATCGAGAACATTCATGGGTGATTTGAAACTATCAGTTACATATGAACTCCAATTTAAGAGATAAATGAAGATTCTGGAAGCTACGACAAAGATCTACAACTTTTTTGTTTTAAGTTTTACGAGATTCTAGCTACAAAATAGCTCAAACGGGCAAAAATAGCCATTTAGAATGGTCCGCGCACGGGCGTACTGCGCGTGGGCAAAACTGCCAACGACGTACGGTGCGCACATGTACGGCATGCGGTATGTGCACTGCGCGCAAATACACTGGACGCCAGACAAAACTTCCCACGGCGCATGGTGTGCGCAAGCACAGTGCGTGGGCTCGCGACAAAAAATTGTGCAAGCGCACGGCAAGCGAAACGCACAGCACGCGGGTGCACGACGCGCATGGCTCGGAGGCACGGCGTTCGGCACGTGGCAGAAAATCATGCGAGCGTGCGGCACATGAAATGTGCAGTGCGCGGGTACACGACGCACGACAGAAAATTTGCGGGCATGCTGCCAACGAATCGTGCGACGCGTGGGTGCACGACGCGCATGGCGTGGAGGCACAGCGTGCGGCAAAAAATCACGCGGGCTTGCGGCACGCAAAACGTGCAGCGCACGGGTGCACGGCACGCATGGCACGGAGGCACAACACGCGGAGCACGCTAAGCGCGTGCGCGGTATTGCTCATCGTCCCTACAGCACCGTAGATGTGCCGAAACCCATGAACACAAAAATGTCATAACTTCTTCATACAAAGTCAAAATAAAACGGTTCAAAAGCCAAATTGGGTAGAATTGAATTCCCTACAACATGAAACCATTAGATCTAGGGAATAACAAACTTAAAGAGATTAGAACCAAAAAATGAGAAAATTACAAACTTAGATCTACAAAAATAAAACCATCAAAACGAAAATCTCCAAGTTCTAAAGAGGCTTAGAATCAAGCAAGGAAGGCAATAGAATAATAAAATTTGAGATCCATCATGAAGCAAGTTGCACTTGCCTAGGGTTTGTAAGTAGGACGGGTAATAGAGAAGTGGAAGAGTTAATAAAAAATAATGAGAGGTAATAGAGGAGAGAGAGAGAGGTTGGTATATATACCAAGCCAAATCATCTCAACCCAATCCCAAACCAAACCAAGCCAAGTTGAACTAAACCAAATCAAGAGGAAATTAAACCAAGACTAGGCTAAACAAGACAAGTCAAAATACGGGCCACCTAACAAACGTCAAAAATTTGTACACGTATACTGAAAATATGTATAACAGAAAATAGGAGTGACATCTCTTAATCCATCATGCTTATTTTTATCGCCCTTTACTTAAATGTTGCTCTATTTTATTTCTAGATTCAATCTTTGCTACTCAGCATGTATTACTTACTATAACTGCTTTATAATCTTTATTATTTAATTGGAACTGCTATTAGAGGTGTGCTTTGCTCCAATCCTGACTGGATAATATTTTTCATAGGATCTGGAGGACTTCTGTCCTACCTACTATGGACCCGGAGTAGATGACGACTATGCTCAGGAGCTTTCTTTGGGGTCGGTGCCCATTGAGGATGCACCACCAACAGTGCCTTAGCTAGTAGCTAGGATACTGGATCTGACTCCAGTTTTTTGAGATTTGGGACATGTTATATTTATTGGGATATGTGTTAATTGAGTTATTAGACTTCTAGACTCTATTGTGTATCGACTTATGTTACTAGACTTCTCTATTTTCATCAGTTCATATCTTTATTTCTCTTCGTGCTTTTATCTTCCTTATATATCTGTGATTGAGTATGATTCTAGATTATCTATTATCCTCCGTTCGGAGTTGAAATTACTGTTGACAGGTTATGATCATATATCCATTAGACTATTTAAATAGCACATTTGACCTATACAGCATTCTACCGTCGATATTGTGGCGCAGGCTAGACGTACCCACATATTCGTGCCCGTATACCGGGTGCGAATCATGACAAAAGATCATACATACGCTCCCGAAGCCATTCTGCATCATCTGCTGCTGTCGTTAGTGCATAGAACTCAGATTTCATATAAGAGTGTGAGAGTATATTGTGCTTCTTCGACTTCCACGATATAGCAACTCTACCTTTGAAGAGATATATCCTCTTGTGGACCTTTCACTCTCTACTTCTGAGCACCAGTTTGTATTACTGAAGTCTTTCACTACTGTTGGATCTCCGCAGTAGTGTAGAACATACTTCTAAGTTCTCTTAAGGTATCTCATTACCCTCTCACAGCTTTCTAGTGCTCCACACCTGGATATCTCGTGAACCAACTCAGAATCCCTACGGCAAAAGCTATGTCAGGCCTTGTGTTAGTAGTCGCATACATAAAACTTCCGATGATGCTTGAATACTCCAGCTGTTTGACGCTTTCTCTTGGATTTGGCTTTAGCTTCTTGTCACACCTATACGGCGCATCGATCCTTAAAATATTTTGATACCCATAGCATGTGAGCATATTCTCAATGTAATGAGACTGTGACAATGCCAATCTAGTTTCTGTCCGGATGATCTTTATCCCTAGGATAACATCAGCTTCCCCTAAGTCCTTTATGATAAACATAGACAAGAAGAATTTTTTTTATCTCAGTAACACTTGCTAGATCTGTACCCAAGATCAGCATGTTATCCACGTACAGACAAACGACAACTCCTCTTCCGTCAGCGAACTTTATATACACATACTTGTCTGTCTCACTGACCCTGTAGCCGTTTGATCTTATAACTTTATTAAATTTCTCATGCCACATCTTGGGAGCTTGCTTGAGACTATATAATGATTTCACCAACTTGTAGATTTTGTCTTCAAGGCCCTTAACGATAAATCCTTTTGGCTGTTGCATGTAAATCTCTTCGGTCAATTCATCATTCATGAATGCGGTTTTAACATCCATCTAATGAATAACCAGCTTGTGAATTACACTCAGAACAATCAACATCCTAATGGTCATCATCCACACTACTGGAGCATATGTATCAAAACAATTGATCCCCTGCTTCTGAGAAAATCCTTTAGCCACCAGCCTAGCCTTGAAACTGTCAACAGTTCCATCGGCCTTCATCTTCTTCTGGAAGATCTATTTACGTCCGATTGGTTTTCTTCCTTCAGGCAGATCGGCCACACCCACGTGTTGTTGGAGGTTATCGAGTCGTACTAATCATTAATAGCCTCCTTCCAGAAGATAATGTCTCTGGTCTTCATTGCCTCATCATAGGTAAACGGATTTGCTTCTACATGATAGGCGACGAAATTCTCTCTGAAGTCCTTCTGCCTCCTGACTCACTTAGACACAGGTTCTGTGATTTCTGGTTTAATAGTTGTTTTTGTAACAACTTTTTCTTATAATACATCTTTGTTAGGAGCTTTAGCCTTCTTTGCACCCACATTATTCTTCAGAATGTCCGCGAGAACAATGTTCTTATGCCTCGCAAAACTTGTCTTCAAAGAATTCAACATCGTGAGGTTCAATGATATAATTTGACTTAATATCAGGAAATCTTCTAGCATCACTCTTCAGCATAACCCAGAAAGATTGTCTTTGCAGTCCTCATTTCCAACTTCTGAATCTTCAAATCTGGAAGCTTCACATATGCCAAGCACCCCCATACTCGAATGACATTCAAGTTGGGTCTGACCTTGAACCAGAGATCATAAGAAGTGACAACGGAAGTTGCATGCGGCACTCTATTCAGAATAAAAGTAGTCGTAAGCACATCTTCACCCCAGAAGTAATTTGGAAGACCCACAATCAACAATATTGAATTCATCATCTCTGTTGACGTTCTTGTTCTTCATTTCTGCAACACCGTTTAATTGAGGTGAGTACGGAGGAGTTGTCTCGTTGACAAATCTATGTTCTCTGCAAAACGATATGAATTTTTAAGACCTATATTCTCCACCTCGATCACTTTTGTGTCACTTGAGTTGTTGTCCGGTTTGATACTAGGCTTCAGCCTTGAAGTCCTTAAATTTCTCAAACGCTTCATCTTTAGACTTAAGCAGATAAACGAACCTGTACTATAAGAAATCGTCGATGAAAGTAATGAAATACTTCATCCCGACCTTTGTGGAGAACTGTTTAAAGTCACAGATATCTTAGTGCAAAATGCCAGAAGATCTGTACTTCGATTTACCCGCTTGAACAATTTTCTAGTGATCTTCGTCTGCGCACAAATCTCACACTTCTCTAACTCCTTACCCCGACATTTGAAGATAAGTCCTAGACGAGACATATTGTTTATTATTTTATAATGAACATGTCCTAGTCTATTATGCCATAACTCAAGAGAATAACCAGAAGAAGAGACTGCATTTATAATCTCCAATGAGTTACAAGTTGAAGTTTAAACATCTCTTCGATACAAAAAGCCTTCCCGAAGTATGTTTCTTTACAAGATATAACAACCTGACCAGCATCAATGTCCATCCTCAAGTATGTGTTGTAGAGCAGACTTCCCGAGACCAGGTTATTGGCTATAGTCGGTACATGCTTCTCATCCTGAAACGTCAGCGACTTTTTCGAAGTTAGTTGCAGTACCACCGTCCCGATCCAAAGTACTTCAGCTTATGTCTGGTTCGCCACCATAACATTCTCATAAACAGGTTTGCAACAGGTGAACCACTCTGTCACACCCACTCCTTAATTTAGGGATATTTTAGTCATTATGTATTTATTTGAATTCTCTTATTAATTTATTAATTAATGTCATGCTTTGTAGCTTGATTGGTGTTTTGAGTAGCATAAGGTGGTTTGACTTTATTCACCCTTCACTAAGAGCCTAATATGATAACTAGAATTATTTTTGACCTTTAAAATTAATTTCAGAATTTATTTCCATTTTGGCAATGATTTAATGGTTTTAAGTCATTTTTACATAGGCCTTTTTAACCCTTTTTGACATGGGCCTTTTAGCAACTCATGGATTGCTTGGCCTATGTACAAACCCTAACCCTAACACCCCTTAGCATGGCCGGCCACAAGCAGCCCCCCTTTCATTTGTAGAAAACTTTAGCCTCCACAAGATCTAGAGCAAACCCTAATCTCTCTTTTCTCCAAAATCCTAGTTTTCTCATCCGGAGTCCGTTTTACCTCAAACGAATTCCGTTGTGCTCGTTGGGAAGAGGAGAACTTTCTAGAGTACTGCTAGCAAGGAGGAGGAGGCATTTGCTCGGGAGAAATCGACCGACAAAGTGCTCGGGGAATTCCTTTTATCGAGATTCCGACTCTCAATAGGTAAACCTCGTTCTACCTTTGTTTCTTCTGAATTTTCTTCATTATTGCATCCATATAGGCACCCTAGATCTATGTATGATGTTTGGTAGGATTTTGGTTTCGTTTGTTAGTGGTATCGGACACGTATCTGTCTTATGTAGCACGTGTTCGGCAAAATGCCACTTAAAACTGAAAAGTGTTAATTTTCGATTCTGTTTTCACGAATTCCTTCCTAATATGATTTGTAACAACTTTTGTGAAGATAGATCAAAAATCGATACAATTTCAGCGTCCGAACGAACACGGACACGCGTGCACGAGATCCCATGCACGGTCCCGTGTACGTCCTGTTGTCTGTGCGTCATAACTTGACGCATAGAGCTCCGTCTCGCATGAAATTTCATAAGAACGTGGGGGTAACCTCTGCTCACATGCTCCAAAAATTTCATGATGTTTCGTCAAGTGAGCGTAGAGAAATCTGACGTGCACTGGTCAGCTCGTACATTGTACGTGGCTGAATTTTGCCGTTAACACGGCCTTCGTACACGGACACGGCACATTGAGGACCCATTCCAGGAACACGAGCACGTATCCCTATACCTAGACTACCTAGGGACCCGATCCCGAGTTGCGGCGTAGCTCGAATCGTGAGCCACGAGGCTCGACACGCATCTACGGGCACGCACGCATGCACGCATGCGCGCGCGCAGGCCTCACGGCTGTCGCGGGTCACCGTGTCGCGTAGGCATGACTTGGTGTCGTGTCAGCATGTCCTAGCCCTACCCCGGGACCCTACCTAGCTGTGTAAACAAGCACGAGGCTTCTCGTTGCGTGTGTGGCACTCAATCGAGCGATGTACGCACTCTTCGACACGCGAAATCGGATTTTCGATACGCATTCTATGGACATGACACGGACACGATTTCGACTCCGTGAGTACCCGATCATGTCTCACATGTCGAGGCCAACGTACTTGCCAAGTTTCACGGGTTCTAGTAGTGTATTTTGAGATTTGGGTTGATATGTGAAATTTTGGGTTTTTCCTTCAATGTAAATTTGAATAGTTTTGTAATATTTTGATTTTCTGAATTTTAAGTATCAAATTATGAGTTTATGATTCATATATGTTATTCTGGGTTTGTGGGAATTGATCTTTGGTTTTATATCCTATTTAATTACCATTTACATATACAATTTGGATTTTTCCTTTAGGTATATATGTATATGTGTGTGTGTGTGTGTATATATATATATATATATATATATATATATATATTTTTTTTTTCTTTTTTTTTGTGTGTATATATATATATATATATATATATATATATATATATATATATATATATATATATATATATATATTGTGTGTGTATATATATATATATATATATATATATATATATATATATATATATATATATATATATATAAAAATATATATATATATATATATATATATATAATATAAATATATATATATATATATATATATATATATATATATATATATATATATATATATATATATATATATATATATATATATATATAACATATAAATATAGAAGTGGTCTCAAACCTGGTAATTAGAACCTTGAATCCTCATTCCAACATATTTACATATACACAAAGTCAATTTTATATATATATATATATATATATATATATATATATATATATATATATATATATATATATATATATAATTGACTTTGTGTATATGTAAATATGTTGGAATAAGGATTCAAGGTTCTAATTACCAGGTTTGAGACCACTTCTCGGGTTCGAGTAGCCTATTTCCTTTACCTATATGAGTATGTATAGGTATATTTATGTATATGTCTATATATGTATAAGTTTTCCTTTAAATAGATATATATGTATATGTATTTATATATGTGATATATCCCCAAAGTTAAGTACTTGATTTTAATCTCATATTTGATTCATAACAGCAGTCCTTTATCACACACAACTTCCTTCAAGTCACATATTATATATTTATATGTGTATGTATTGATATATATGTGTGTGTATATATAATCCCTCTCTCAAAACTCTCAAATTCTCACTCTCTCTACCACTCTATACTCCCTCAATCACCTTCTAATTCTCACTCTCAAACTCACATACTCTCTCAATCTCCTCTCTCTCTCGAAATATCTAACCTTACCAACACAAATATATTAGACATACAATATACACCCATATATATATATATATATATATATATATATATATATATATATATATATATATATATATATATATATATATATATATATATATATATATATCACACATACACTAACATTTATATATATATATATATATATATATATATATATATATATATATCACACATACAATAACATTTATATATACACATAATATTTCGAAACCTATCCGAATACCCAAATTCTCTCAATTCTACCCTCTAGGGCTTAGACACGTACCCCACACAATCAATCTAACTCGCGCACGCGAGCAAAAATGAGAAACGAGGCCCGAATGGCCAAATGGCCATTCTGGCGACTCCGGAGTGTCCGATTCGCGATACCGCCGATACGGACACCAAAACTATCCGAAATCGACCCAAACTCTACCCACGAGTTCTAAATAATGATTAGAACCTATTCTAAGTGCTAACTTGCCGATTCTAGCGTCGGTGCAAAAAGTCATCCGTGTGCTGGAACCCGAAAATCCCGAAAAGGCCTATTTTTATAATTTCTTGCAAAACGACCCCACGTATCCAAATATGGACAAATACCTAGCCTCACCTCACCCAAACTAACCTAATTAGGTCCAAATATGCTAGGGGCAACACCCAAACATGTCAATTTAGGGTTTTCCCCAAAATTGGCACTAAACCTAGCCCGAAAGTCCCAAATTGAGTCCAATTGGTTCCAAACCTCTTCTAATGGGTTATCCTACACCTCGAACATCCTCTAATATACAAATAACACTAATTAGGAGCAATTACAAGAATTAGAGTTAGGGTTTACCTCTCGGGAGTTGGAATCCCAAGAAAAAGCTCCAAATTTGGTTCTTTTTGGGTCAAAGCCAAATCTAAGCTTCCAACCCCTCCATGCTAGGTTCTACCTAGATAAAAACCACAAATAAGAGATAAAAAAAAGAGTTAACACCAAGATTAGAGAGATATCTAGAGTATGGAAGAGAATTAGAAGAGATTTGACTTACTTTGGAGCTTAAAATCCAAAGGGAGAAGAAAGGGATTTTGTGGAATGAGAGAAAAGAATGAGAGAGAGGGTTTCTTGCAATGAGAAGAAGGGAGGGAGTGCTTGCTGCTGGACGGCCCTATTTTAGAGGGTTGGGGGCATTTGGTAATTTACCAAAATGCCCTCCAAGTCAAAGAAATGAGTAGTTTTGAGTTGGGGTCAAAATGGTAACTTGAAAACTCCTAATTTTAGGTTCTAAATCTAATTCTAATCCCTAATCCCACTAAAATCAAATGAGATTAGTTAAATATAATATCTGGGTTTGGTCATGACAAGTTGGTCGGGTCTAGTTGGGTCCAAAACTGATCCGGGTCGCTAGCACAAGTCGAAATGAGACAAAACTCAAATCCGATCAAATAAAACCCCAAAACACAATATTAATAAATAAATATTCACAAAAAAAATTAGAATATTGAAAATGACAAATTTGCCCTAAATTTTGAAAACTGGAGGTGACAAATCTATCCACCTTAAAAAATTTCGTCCTCGAAATTAAAATAAAGCAATCACAGAAAATCATGCAGTTCGATAATCACATGCGTCTGTCCAAAATCATGATACTCAGAATCTCCGTCATGCTAGTGAGCAAGGCTACGATAATCACAGAGTCCTCGACTAAGGTACATACCTCTAGAATTATGGCATTTAGAATTTTCACATTGCCGCATGCTTGGCAGCGAAAACCTTAAATTCCCACACCCGAGAAATACATCCATAATCCGACTATATGTCCTCACTATGCCTGCTAGCATGACCCTAGAGGATTCTAAAATCTCATAATCGAGGAGACCTAGCCCATACGACTTATCTCAGAAGAATATCACATCACAAGAACAAAATTATATCAAACGGTCAAGGAACAAATGAAATCGAATTTCAAGACAGTTTATAAGGAGGCAAATGCGGAAATGAGATCGAAAGATTAGAATCCGCAATCTGCTCTGTTACTGCCTAAGTGGGCTCAACTGTCATGGCGAAAGCTCGCCCCTGCTGGCCTCCTCTAGCCTGCCGTACTCTATCCTGGCCTGCCTGTCTGACTGCACGGGCAGTACAGTCCCTCATCTGGTGATCTGGAGCTCCACAGACCAGACAAACTCCCAGTCTCATCCTAAAAACCTCCCGAGTATGCCCCATCTTCTTACAAAAGGCACACTAGATGGCCTGTCTCTGGCCCTGTCCCTGGTACTGCTGGGCACGCGCTGGTGCTTGCTGAAATTGTAACTGAGGCTGCTGCTAAAACTGCCTCTGCTAGAAATGAGGGCGCTTCGCTGGCCCCGCACTCGAGCTCGCTCCAAGAATGTCGCTGTCCCTCTTCGACTTGAGGCCGAAGTCCTCCTCTGTAATTTGTGCCTCCATAGGGATCTGCTTGAAGGTCGCGTCACGTCGCCCAGAGGTACGAGTGCGTACTGCATGGATAAGACCCCTCCGGAACTTGCGGGCCTTGTACCCCTCATCCTGGATCAGACCCGGTACAAACCTACTAAGACGGAAGAACTCCGCTGTATACTCGTCCACCGACGAGTTCCCCTGCTCCAATGCGACGAACTGGGCCTCCAGAGCTGTCAAGGCCACATCTGGGTAGAACTTCTCCTTAAAGAGCTTCCTGAAGCTCTCCCAAGTCAAACCCCTCACCGACGTACGAGGATCCGTACGAAACCAAGTCAGCACTATATCGAAAAACTGGATCACTGCAGACGTCATCCAAAGCCCTCTCGGGACCTCTGCCAAATCCAGGCTCCGCTGGACATCCTCCAACCAGTCATCCGCATACAGGATACCCTCGGTACCCTTGAAATCCCTCGGTTTCATCTTCCTAAAATCTAGGCATGTGCCAGGCCTCCTCTGACCCTGCTGCTAAACTGTGGCACCCCTCTCTACTGCTGCCATCGCCAGCTGATGGAAGTTCTCCATGCTCTGTTGTAACACCTCTGCCTGTGCGCTCTGGGTCTGCAATATCTGCTGCAGAAGGGCCATCATCCCCTGAGTATCTGTCGGTAGCAGAGGCGGCGGTGGAAGAGTATCAGGAATGACTATGGACGGTCCCACTGCTGGAGGTGGAAGACCTCCTGGAACCGTCGCTGCTACTTCCGCCTGAAGGGCAGGAACTAAGTTGGCAGCTCCCTCAACAGCAGCTCCCGCAGCCGGAGGTGGAAGACCTCCTGGATCGGACCTCTCTGGAACTGCACTAGGCCCTGTTGCCTGAGAGCGAGTAACCATCATCCTGAGGATAGATTGAAACAAGGAGATCAATATGGCACATGATAGGGAATATCAAGGAAGGACAATTGAATTCAATGCAAGAAGAGTTGTCATGGTAATGAAAAGATCAAAAAATTTCTAAAATGTGATTGAGTAACTCCTATCATATCCTAGATCCTATGTCCTAATCGCAGGCTCGTAATTAGTACTCTAAGTCGAGCACTATTACGAGATCGCACTAATTGCGACATCGACCTGCGTTGGCCAGCACAAAAATGTGTCACGACCCGCACCCTAATTAGGGGCACGAGCACGTAGTTACGTCCAGCCTACGCCGCAGAATCGACAGTAGAACACTGTATATAATGTCTGTAAATACTACGACTAAACAGTATAAAGGTACATGTACAGTATATATACTCCGACTGGAGGTGACATAGCAATACAGTCTCAATCACAAAATAAAACTAAGGTAGATAACGTGGGAAGGAAATATGATAGATGAAAATAGGAAATAAGTTCAAGATCCACACAAGCCCAGAGATATAGACATCACAGAGTCACAGAATATATTATAAAATACTACAAACTGAAAGTACTAGCTGGATCGCAGTCCAGGCAAACCTAACTAAACTAACTACTCTGGGAGTGCAAGTCTAGTGGCTCTACTATCAAGCCACGGTCCTGGTCTACTCCATCTAACTCGACCCCATAATAGGTCGGGCAATCTGCCTCAGAATTATCTGTAATATATCAACGGTATCCTGTTAGGAAAATGAGCAAGTACAAACACCAACAGCAGTTCCATATGAATTGACAAATTCTATAAGAGACAGTGTAATAAAGTACAAGACAAAATCAACAGAAAATATATATCAAGATGTGAGTACTGAATAGGATGACAATATGTATACATATAGGATGACTTGGGAACCATTCGGAAGTCGAGTTACAACCCTTAAACCAAACAAGGACCGGGGTTGTAACCCTTCTCCCGAACAGAACTTAGCCTCCTATGATAAATAAATATAAAAGGTGCCTTGAATTATTAGTACGTTATGTGATCGGCTTGGGAAAAATATGTTCAGGCTTTCCATCTGACCGGCTACGAACAAGTAACAAGTGTGAAGTAACAAGTGTGAAGAATAAGGCCGGTCACCATGAAAAGTTATGAACAAGTTGCTATGGACAAGTAACAAGTGTGAAGAACAAGTAGGGATTTTGATCACACAACCACTAATAACTTCCCATCCCCGAATAGTATAAAGGATCCGGACATAACACGTCATGACATGAGATTCAAAAGCAGGTGATCAGCCCACTCCCAAGTCCATGTCTATACAAGTACAAGTAACAAATCGAGTCATATACCAATATACCAAGTAATCCGGGAACAACATCTCATGACAGGATCCGACATATACTAGTCCGTGAACTATCGTGTCTGGAAATCAAGTGAGACACTACAACTGAATCGGATATAGCAGATATCAAGACAATAAAAACTATCAGAGAATGTACTCGCCTGTGGTCCTGAGCTGATAAGGTGAACAGATGCTCAGAGTAATCACAGACCTATAGATGCGATGCCATGAGTCCAAACATGGTTTAATAATAAAAGAAAAGCTAATCTAGTCATGATATGCAAGTCTAAGTCAAAACTAGGTCAAACCAAGTCATACCAAGCTAAACTAGGTCATACTGAGCCAAACTGGGTCACACTAGGACAACCAAGGTCAAACAAGGTCACAGGAAGTCAATCCAAGTCAAACTAGGCAATCTGGGTCAAGGGTTGACTTACAGTTGACTTTTGGTCAAAAAGTCAACTCTGGTCAACTCTGGTCAACACTGAGTCAACCCTGGGTCAGCCCTAGGTCAAACTAGTCAAATGTTGACTAACAGTTGATTTTTAGTCAACTGGTCAACTATGGTTTGGTTTCGGTCAATTCTAAGTCAAGTGTTGACTTGAAGTTGACTTTTGGTCAAAAAGTCAACTCTTGGTCAACGGGGGTCAAGACTAGCCTAAACTACCCTCATCTAGTCATTACCGGCCAAGACAACCTATTTCTAAGTCTATCTTAGAAGCCAAACTCAATATCTTAACAATACCCTATTACCTACATTTACCCTTCACAAGGTAAATACCAATACCTTGCCCATTACAAAGGAAACCCCTCTAGATCTCAGGATACTAGCCTAGGCTTCTTAGGGTAGCTAGATACTATCCTATCTAGGGTTTACCAACCAAGAAATCTAGGGTTCTTGGGCATCTAATCCACCTTATGGTCATGTTGGTAATCTCAATATTACCTTAAGTATCGTCATGATACGCAATGGTATCTTGAGATACCACACTCTATCTTCTATCCAACCTTCCTAGTTCACTCTCCCACACTCTCCTAGTGTCTAGGTTAGTCCTCTCTACTAGTCCAATAGGATACTAACCTAGTAGGACACTAACTTAACTAACTCACTACTAACACTATACTAGCACCAACTCTAACACCAATCTCAAAATCCACACTAAATAATACCCATGTCCACTCTCTAAGACACCATCTAAGGATACCAAACTAGGGCCAAATTAGTGAGTTAGACAGGGTATAGGCTTATTTGTGAAGGAATAGATGAATGGTATGAATGAATGAATGTTTGAAGTGAATGGATGGATGAAATAATGTGAATGAAAGAGAAAATGAATGAATGGATGAATGTTCATGGGTGAAATGAATGTATGAATTTTAGGTGGATGAATAAATAAATGAATGCATGAATGAATGAAGAGGAGAATAGGTGACTGAATATGCATGAAGAACTAATGAAGAATGGATAAAAAATAAAGGGAAGAATGGTGGATTGAATGGTTGAAAGTGTGAGTGAAAGGGGGCTGAATTTATGGCTGAAATATATAGGAATATGGGGGCTAATATATGCTTAAATAGGACTGATATATGGCTGTCAAATGGTGGCTGGTTTGGGACTTTTCAGGACTGGTTTGGGCTGCTATTTCATGGCTGAAATGGGACAGCCACAGGCTGATTTTGGAGACAGGTTTAGGGACTGTTTTGGCTGAGTTAAGGGGCTGGTTTAGGACTGCTATGGGAGTGCTTATAGGGGCTGGATTGGGGCCTGGATTGGACTGCTTAGGGACAGGTTTTGGGCTGCTAATATGATGCTTCCTTCTCCCCCTTTCCTGCCATCAAACACCACTACAACCACCACTACACACCACTACAACCACCACTTTCTAATCCCTCTCTCAAAACTCTCAAATTCTCACTCTCTCTACCACTCTATACTCCCTCAATTACCTTCTAATTCTCACTCTCAAACTCACATACTCTCTCAATCTCCTCTCTCTCTCTCGAAATATCTAACCTTACCAACACAAATATATTAGACATACAATATACACCCATATATATATATATATATATATATATATATATATATATATATATATCACACATACACTAACATTTATATATATATATATATATATATATATATATATATATATATATATATATATATATATATATATATATATATATATCACACATACAATAACATTTATATATACACATAATATTTCGAAACCTATCCGAATACCCAAATTCTCTCAATTCTACCCTCTAGGGCTTAGACACGTACCCCACACAATCAATCTAACTCGCGCACGCGAGCAAAAATGAGAAACGAGGCCCGAATGGCCAAATGGCCATTCTGGCGACTTCGGAGTGTCCGATTCGCGATACCGCCGATACGGACACCAAACCTATCCGAAATTGACCCAAACTCTACCCACGAGTTCTAAATAATGATTAGAACCTATTCTAAGTGCTAACTTACCGATTCTAGTGTCGGTGCAAAAAGTCATCCGTGTGCTGGAACCCGAAAATCCCGAAAAGGCCTATTTTATAATTTCTTGCGAAACGACCCCATTTATCCAAATATGGACACATACCTAGCCTCACCTCACCCAAACTAACCTAATTAGGTCCAAATATGCTAGGGGCAACACCCAAACATGTCAATTTAGGGTTTTCCCTAAAATTGGCACTAAACCTAGCCCGAAAGTCCCAAATTGAGTCCAATTGGTTCCAAACCTCTTCTAATGGGTTATCCGACACCTCGGACATCCTCTAATATGCAAATAACACTAATTAGGAGCAATTACAAGAATTAGAGTTAGGGTTTACCTCTCGGGAGTTGGAATCCCAAGAAAAAGCTCCAAATTTGGTTCTTTTTGGGTCAAAGCCAAATCTAAGCTTCCAACCCCTCCATGCTAGGTTCTACCTAGATAAAAACCATAAATAATAGATAAAAAAGAGTTAACACCAAGATTAGAGAGAGATCTAGAGTATGGAAGAGAATTAGAAGAGATTTGACTTACTTTGGAGCTTAAAATCCAAAGGGAGAAGAAAAGGATTTTGTGGAATGAGAGAAAAGAATGAGAGAGAGGGTTTCTTACAATGAGAAGAAGGGAGGGAGTGCTTGCTGCTGGCCGGCCCTATTTTAGAGGGTTGGGGGCATTTGGTAATTTACCAAAATGCCTCCAAGTCAAAGAAATGAGTAGTTTTGAGTTGGGGTCAAAATGGTAACTTGAAAACTCCTAATTTCAAGTTCTAAATCTAATTCTAATCCCTAATCCCACTAAAATCAAATGAGATTAGTTAAATATAATATCTGGGTTTGGTCATGACAAGTTGGTCGGGTCTAGTTGGGTCCAAAACTGATCCGGGTCGCTAACACAAGTCGAAATGAGACAAAACTCAAATCCGATCAAATAAAACCCCAAAACACAATATTAATAAATAAATATTCACAAAAAAATTAGAATATTGAAAATGACAAATTTGACCTAAATTTTGAAAACTGGAGGTGACAAATCTATCCACCTTAAAAAATTTCGTCCTCGAAATTAAAACAAAGCAATCACAGAAAATCATGCAGTTCAATAATCACATGCATCTGTCCAAAATTATGATACTCAGAATCTCCGTCATACTAGTGAGCAAGGCTACGATAATCACAGAGTCCTCGACTAAGGTACATACCTCTAGAATTATAGCATTTAAAATTTTCACATTGCCGCATGCTTGGCAGCAAAAACCTTAAATTCCCACACCCAAGAAATACATCCATAATCCGACTATATGTCCTCACTATGCCTGCTAGCATGACCCTAGAGGATTCTAAAATCTCATAATCGAGGAGACCTAGCCCATACGACTTATCTCAGAAAAATATCACATCACAAGAACAAAATTTTATCAAACGGTCAAGGAACAGATGAAATCGAATTTCAAGACAGTTTATAAGGAGGCAAATGCAGAAATGAGATCGAAAGATTAGAATCCGCAATCTGCTCTGTTACTGCCTAAGTGGGCTCAACTGTCATGGCGAAAGCTCGTCCCTGCTGGCCTCCTCTAGCCTGCCGTACTCTATCCTGGCCTGCCTGTCTGACTGCACGGGAAGTACAGTCCCTCATCTGGTGATCTGGAGCTCCACAGAACAGACAAACTCCCAGTCTCATCCTAAAAACCTCCCGAGTATGCCCCATCTTCTTACAAAAGGCACACTAGATGGCCTGTCTCTGGCCCTATCCCTGGTACTGCTGGGCACGTGCTGGTGCTTGCTGAAATTGTAACTGAGGCTGCTGCTGAAACTGCCTCTGCTAGAAATGAGGGCGCTTCGTTGGCCCCGCACTCGAGCTCGCTCCAAGAATGTCGCTGTCCCTCTTCGACTTGAGGCCGAAGTCCTCCTCTGTAATCTGTGCCTCCATAGGGATCTGCTTGAAGGTCGCGTCACGTCGCCCAGAGGTACGAGTGTGTACTGCATGGATAAGACCCCTCCCGAACTTGCGGGCCTTGTACCCCTCATCCTGGATCAGACCCGGTGCAAACCTACTACGACGGAAGAACTCTGCTGTATACTCGTCCACCGACGAGTTCTCCTGCTCCAATGCGACGAACTGGGCCTCCAGAGCTGTCAAGGCCACATCTGGGTAGAACTTCTCCTTAAAGAGCTTCCTGAAGCTCTCCCAAGTCAAACCCCTCACCGACGCACGAGGATCCGTGCGAAACCAAGTCAACGCTATATCGAAAAACTGGATCACTGCAGACGTCATCCAAAGCCCTTTCGGGACCTCTGCTAACTCCAGGCTCCGCTGGACATCCTCCAACCAGTCATCTGCATACAGGATACCCTCGGTACCCTTGAAATCCCTCGGTTTCATCTTCCTGAAATCTAGGCATGTGCCAGGCCTCCTCTGATCCTGCTGCTAAACTGTGGCACCCCTCTCTACTGCTGCCATCGCCAGCTGATGGGAGTTCTCCATGCTCTGTTGTAACACCTCTGCCTGTGCGCTCTGGGTCTGCAATATCTGCTGCAGAAGGGCCATCATCCCCTGAGTATCTGTCGGTAGCGGAGGCGGCGGTGGAAGAGTATCAGGAATAACTTTGGACGGTCCCACTGCTGGAGGTGGAAGACGTCCTGGAACCGTCGCTGCTACTCCCGCCTGAATGGCAGGAACTAAGGTGGCAGCTCCCTCAACTGCAGCTCCCGCAGCCGGAGGTGGAAGACCTCCTGGATCGGACCTCTCTGGAACTGCACTAGGCCCTGTTTCCTGAGAGCGAGTAACCGTCATCCTAAGGATAGATTGAAACAAGGAGATCAATATGGCACAAGATAGGGAATATCAAAGAAGGATAATTGAATTTAATGCAAGAAGAGTTGTCATGGTAATAAAAAGATCAAAAAATTTCTAAAATATGATTGAGTAACTCCTATCATATCCTAGATCCTATGTCCTAATCGCAGGCTCGTAATTAGTACTCTAAGTCGAGCACTATTACGAGATCACACTAATTGTGACATCGACCTGCGTGGGCTACCACAAAAACGTGTCACGACCCGCACCCTAACTAGGGGTACGAGCACGTAGTTACGTCCAGCCTACGCCGCAGAATCGGCAGTAGAATGCTGTATATAAGGTCTGTAAATACTACGACTAAACAGTATAAAGGTACATGTACAGTATATACACTCCGACTGGAGGTGACATAGCAATACAGTCTCAATCACAAAATAAAACTAAGGTAGATAACGTGGGAAGGAAATATGATAGATGAAAATAGGAAATAAGTTCAAGATCCACACAAGCCCAGAGATATACACATCACAGAGTCACAGAATATATTATAAAATACTACAACCTGAAAGTACTAGCTGGATCGCAGTCCAGGCAAACCTAACTAAACTAACTACTCTGGGAGTACAAGTCTAGTGGCTCTACTATCAAGACACGGTCCTGGTCTACTCCATCTAACTCGACCCCATAATAGGTCGGACAATCTGCCTCAGAATCATCTGTAATATATCAACGGTATCCTGTCAGGAAAATGAGCAAGTACAAACACCAACAGCAGTTCCACATGAATTGACAAATTCTATAAGAGACAGTATAATAAAATACAAGACAAAATCAACAGAAAATATATATCAAGATGTGAGTACTGAATAGGATGACAATATGTATATATATAGGATGACTTGGGAACCATTCGGAAGTCGAGTTACAAACCTTAAACCAAACAAGGACCAGGGTTGTAACCCTTCTCCCGAACAGAACTTAGCCTCCTATGATAAATAAATATAAAAGATGCCTTGAATTATTAGTGCGTTATGTGATCGGCTTGGGAAAAATATGTTCAGGCTTTCCATCTGACCGGCTACGAATAAGTAACAAGTGTGAAGTAACAAGTATGAAGAATAAGGCCGGTCACCATGGAAAGTTATGAACAAGTTGCTATGGACAAGTAACAAGTGTGAAGAACAAGTGGGGATTTTGATCACACAACCACTAATAACTTCCCATCCCCGAATAGTATAAAGGATCCGGACATAACACGTCATGACACGAGATTCAAAAGCAGGTGATCAGCCCACTCCCAAGTCCATGTCTATACAAGTACAAGTAACAAATCGAGTCATGTACCAATATACCAAGTAATCCGGGAACAACATCTCATGACAGGATCCGACATATACTAGTCCGTGAACTATCGTGTCTGAAAATCAAGTAAGACATTACAACTGAATCGGATATAGCAGATATCAAGACAATGAAAACTATCAGTGAATGTACTCGTCTGTGGTCCTGAACTGATAAGGTGAACAGATGCTCAGAGTAATCACAGACCTATAGATGAGATGCCATGAGTCCAAACATGGTTTAATAATAAAAGAAAAGCTAATCTAGTCATGATATGCAAGTCTAAGTCAAAACTAGGTCAAACCAAGTCACACCAAGCTAAACTAGGTCATACTGAGCCAAACTGGGTCACACTAGGACAACCAAGGTCAAACAAGGTCACAAGAAGTCAATCCAAGTCAAACTAGGCAATCTGGGTCAAGGGTTGACTTACAGTTGACTTTTGGTCAAAAAGTCAACTCTGGTCAATACTGAGTCAACCCTGGGTCAGCCCTAGGTCAAACTAGTCAAATGTTGACTAACAGTTGATTTTTAGTCAACTGGTCAACTCTGATTTGGTTTCGGTCAATTCTAAGTCAAGTGTTGACTTGAAGTTAACTTTTGGTCAAAAGTCAACTCTTGGTCAACGGGGGTCAAGACTAGCCTAAACTACCCTCATCTAGTCATTACCTACCAAGACAACCTATTTCTAAGTCCATCTATCCTATCTAGGGTTTACCAAGCCAAACTCAATATCTTAACAATACCCTATTACCTACATTTACCCTTCACAAGGTAAATACCAATACCTTGCCCATTACAAAGGAAACCCCTCTAGATCTCAGGATACTAGCCTAGGCTTCTTAGGGTAGCTAGATACTATCCTATCTAGGGTTTACCAACCAAGAAATCTAGGGTTTTTGGGCATCTAATCCACCTTATGGTCATGTTGGTAATCTCAATATTACCTTAAGTATCGTCATGATACGCAATGGTATCTTGAGATACCACACTCTATCTTCTATCCAACCTTCCTACTTCACTCTCCCACACTCTCCTAATGTCTAGGTTAGTCCTCTCTACTAGTCCAATAGGATACTAACCTAGTAGGACACTAACTTAACTAACTCACTACTAATACTATACTAGCACCAACTCTAACACCAATCTCAAAACTCACACTAAATAACACCCATATCCACTCTCTAAGACACCATCTAGGGACACCAAACTAGGGCCAAATTAGTGGGTTAGATACGGTATAGGCTTATTTATGAAGGAATAGATGAATGGTATGAATGAATGAATGTTTGAAGTGAATGGATGGGTGGAATAATGTGAATGAAAGAGAAAATGAATGAATGGATGAATGTTCATAGGTGAAATGAATGTATGAATTTTAGGTGGATGAATGAATGAATGAATGCATGAATGAATGAAGAGGAGAATAGGTGACTGAATATGCATGAAGAACTAATGAAGAATGGATGAAAAATGAAGGAAAGAATGGTAGATTGAATGGTTGAAAGTGTGAGTGAAAGGGGGCTGAATTTATGGCTGAAATATATAGGAATATGGGGGCTAATATATGCTGAAATAGGACTGATATATGGCTGTCAAATGGTGGCTGGTTTGGGACTTTTCAGGACTGGTTTGGGCTGCTATTTCATGGCTGAAATGGGACAGCTATAGGCAGATTTTGGGGACAGGTTTAGGGACTGTTTTGGCTTAGTTAAGGGGCTGGTTTAGGACTGTTATGGGAGTGCTTATAGGGGCTGGATTGGGGCCTGGATTGGACTGCTTAGGGACAGGTTTTGGGCTGCTAATATGATGCTGCCTTCTCCCCCTTTCCTGCCATCAAACACCACTACAACCACCACTACACACCACTACAACCACCACTTTCTAATCCCTCTCTCAAAACTCTCAAATTCTCACTCTCTCTACCACTCTATACTCCCTCAATCACCTTCTAATTCTTACTCTCAAACTCACATACTCTCTTAATCTCCTCTCTCTCTCGAAATATCTAACCTTACCAACACAAATATATTAAACATACAATATACACCCATATATATATATATATATATATATATATATATATATATATATATATATATATATATATATATCACACATACACTAACATTTATATATATACATAATATTTCGAAACCTATCCGAATAGCCAAATCCGCTCAATTCTACCCTCTAGGGCTTAGACACGTACCCCACACAATCAATCTAACTCGCGCACGCGAGCAAAAATGAGAAACGAGGCCCGAATGGCCAAATGGCCATTCTTACGACTCCGGAGTGTCTGATTCGCGATACCGCCGATACGGACACCAAACATATCCGAAATCGACCCAAACTCTACCCACGAGTTCTAAATAATGATTAGAACCTATTCTAAGTGCTAACTTGCCGATTCTAGTGTCGGTGCAAAAAGCCATCCGTGTGCTGGAACCCGAAAATCCCGAAAAGGCCTATTTTTATGATTTCTTGTGAAACGACCCCACGTATCCAAATATGGACACATAACTAACCTCACCTCACCCAAACTAACCTAATTAGGTCCAAATATGCTAGGGGCAACACCCAAAAATGTTAATTTAGGATTTTCCCCAAAATTGGCACTAAACCTAGCCCGAAAGTCCCAAATTGAGTCCAATTGGTTCCAAACCTCTTCTAATGGGTTATCCTACACCTGGGACATCCTCTAATATGCAAATAACACTAATTAGGAGCAATTACAAGAATTAGAGTTAGGGTTTACCTCTCGGGAGTTGGAATCCCAAGAAAAAGCTCCAAATTTGGTTCTTTTTGGGTCAAAGCCAAATCTAAGCTTCCAACCCTTCCATGCTAGGTTCTACCTAGATAAAAACCACAAATAAGAGATAAAAAAGAGTTAACACTAAGATTAGAGAGAGATCTAGAGTATGGAAGAGAATTAGAAGAGATTTGACTTACTTTGGAGCTTAAAATCCAAAGGGAGAAGAAAGGGATTTTGTGGAATGAGAGAAAAGAATGAGAGAGAGGGTTTCTTGCAATGAGAAGAAGGGAGGGAGTGCTTGCTGTTGGCCGGCCCTATTTTAGACGGTTGGAGGCAATTGGCAATTTACCAAAATGCCCTCCAAGTCAAAGAAATGAGTGGTTTTGAGTTGGGGTCAAAATGGTAACTTGAAAACTCCTAATTTTAAGTTCTAAATCTAATTCTAATCCCTAATCCCACAAAAATCAAATGCGATTAGTTAAATATAATATCTGGATTTGGTCATGACAAGTTGGTCGGGTCTAGTTGGGTCCAAAACTGATCCGGGTCGCTAGCACAAGTCGAAATGAGACAAAACTCAAATCCGATCAAATAAAACCCCAAAACACAATATTAATAAATAAATATTCACAAAAAAAATTAGAATATTGAAAATGACAAATTTGCCCTAAATTTTGAAAACTGGAGGTAATACCTGCCTCGTCCCGCTCCTCCTCCGTCCGTCGCCGTCCTCGCGGAGGCGCCCCCCCTCTCGATTGAGGGCTCCCTCCCGCTACCGCAGCCAGGCCCTCCCCCTCCGCCCCTCCCTCTCCTCCGGCCTGGTCCGGCCTCTCCCCCCTCCGGTGCCCCTGCCCTCCCTCTCTCCTGGGCTCGGGTCGCCGTGGCTCCTCCCCCCTCGGCGACGGCTGGCGTTCGCTTCTCTTTCCCGCCATCGCCGCCCACTCCTTCGGCCGTGGCCCCTCCACCAGCTCCTCACCCCTCTGGCGCCCCGCCAGCCCCCCCACCCCCGGAGCTCGGCGCCCCAGCGGTGGCCCACCCTTCAGCGCCTGCCGCCAGGGCTGGCGTCGCCCTTCCGCTCTCGGCGGCGTCCTCCCCCTCGGATGTGGACTCCCGCCCCCTCTCGCGGTGGCCCAACTCGGCGAGCTCCTCCCTCGGTCCCCTGGTCACACCTCCTCCCAGCCTCTCCACTCTCCTTCGACGCTCTCTCCGTTCCCGGCAGGAGGGCCTTCCCCCCCTCCCCCGTCTGTTAGCCGCCGCCCCCGTTCATCGGAGGACGATCGCCGCATCCGCTTTCCTTCTTTCCTCCCTCCCGGCTTCGCCCAGTCCTCCCTCCGGGCCGACCCCCGCCGGAGTCCCCGCTTCCGATCAGCCCCCCCCAGCCTCCGCCGGTGCTCCTGCTCGCAGGGGGACGAGACCCTCGGTTTACTCGCCCATCGGGCAGTGCGCACCCCCTCGGGCCGGGTGCCCCTTGGGCCCCGCGCCTCCAGCTGTCCCGGCGGGCCGTCCTTCGGTCCGGCCTGATCCCTCCTCCGCCGGTTCTCGCCGGCCCCTCGGCGGCGCACCCGTCCTCCGCTCTGCTCCGGTCTGCGCCCCGCCGGTGGCTACGGGCGCCCCCTCTCCGCGTCTTACCCTCCCTCCTCGCCGGAGTCGTCGTCCCCCGCCCTCCTTCCTTGGGCGGAGTTGCGCGCCGACCACCCCCATCACCGCCCCCCCCAATGGCTCCGCGCCCCTTCGGTAGCCGCGCTGGGGCGGGGCCCGAGACCCCCCTCGTGGACCATGCCCGCCTCGGGCCAAGCATCCACTCACATATCTTTGGGCCGAGCGCCCATTTCGCATGGGGCAGAGCCCCCGTACCCGCTTTTGGCGGAATTTTGAAATTTCTGTTCGAAATTTCAAATTTTCGATTTTTATTTTCGTAATTCTGTTATTTAGAACTTTCAAATTTCTGACCGTTTTAATGTCTACCTAGTCTAACAGGGCCCGTTTTGTGTTCAGGGCCTTGTACCTGCTTGTAATGCTCGTTCAGAGCCACCTTTTATTTCAATAAAATGTGTTTTGTTTATAATATATATATATATATATATATATATATATATATATATATATATATATATATATATATATATATACACACACACACATTATCTAAATGAATGTGAATATACCTATATGTATGTGGATTGATTATGAATGTAATCATAGGGTATGGGGACAGATTATAATCGACCCGATGAGCCTAGTTTAGTCGAGTTGACCGACAAGTTGGCCAAGTTGACAAAAGTCAACAATGTGTCAAACTTGTTCCAAATCGACTCAAACAAACTCGGAATGACTTGTAAACTTGTGTGACCTAAAAACTAGTAAAGGGACTAGTTGACTTAGAGTTGACCAGGTTTGACCAGAGTTGACCAAGGTTGACTTTGACTTAGAAGGACTTAGAAGCATGTAGAATTGCATTGTAGCCCTTTCTTATAATATGTTAGACCATGTTGTGACTTGTGGTTACTTTAAATAGGTTTACATCACTCCAGTTCAGTTACACATCCTCATCAGCAGCTCGGACTGTCAGGCGAGTACATTCTCTGACCGTTTTATTCTTGCTTGGACATATTTACTTGTTATAGACTAGTTTACTTGTTGCTGTCACGATATTATCATGAATTAGTACTATATGGATCTCTTCATGCGATGTTATCCCCTCGGATACATCGGGTATATTGTGCTCATGAACTTTATCATGGGCATCGTCTACTTATTGTATTCGTATTTATTCATGTATACTCATGTGACATTCATGTACACTCATGATCATGTGAGCCTTCATGTATAATCCAGTGTGCATGTGGACTAGCTATCCATGTGACACACTACTTTCATGTGCAATAACATAACCTGGACAGATCCTTGTGTACTGATTGGGGCAGGGGGAGTATTTATTTGGTTATGTGATCTACACCCTTTTCATGTATAACTCTAAACTAGATTTAAGTCATGTATAACCTAAGCCTGTTTACATAACCAGATTGTGCTCTACACCACGTAGTTAGTTCAGTTTTCTTATTATATCATGTATATCTATTTCCATATATCATGCTCTCTTTTATAGTCTTATTTCTTTATCAACAGTTCATGTATATTATTCTATAGCTTGTTTCATATTTCCTTTCATGTTATGAACTGTGTGAGAGATATGTATTCATTCCTGTCCTGACTGGACCTGTTAAAATATTACAGATGATGAGGATTGTTGCGACACTTACTATAGAGCAGGCCTAGTTGACACAGGTGACCTGGACCCTCAGTAGGATCCAGTAGTCGCTGAGGAATTTCTATGAGTTAGATTAGGCTGATATTATTAACTAGTTATGAGACATTGTGATTGTATTGAGATTTTATTATGGTGTGGTTTACACCGGGATTATTATTCATTTTGTGACTCTCTGTTGTGATTATCTTTCTTCTATTCCATCTTAGTTTTGTGATTGAGTTGCACCATATATATTATTCTCCAATTGGAGCATTTTCTTGATTGTGTTAGATATTAGACCTAGGACAGCGTTCTACCGCCGACACTGCGGCGTAGGCTGGACGTATCTATGTCTCGTGCCCTTACACCGGGTATGGGTCGTGACACGTTTTAGTGGTGGCCCATGCAGGTCCTCTCGTTCATAACTAGTACGATTTTGTAGTGGTACTCGAACTAGAGTATCACTACAGCCTGCAGTAGGATATAGGATATAAATTAAGGTACTCAATCACATTCAAAAAATTCTTATCTAATTCTTGCTGTTAGTTGTCTTCTTTTGAAAACAAACTGTCCTCCTTTGATTATATCGCTTCTATCTCAGTAATTAATTCTTTGTTTGATCTGTCTTCAGGATAGTGGAGACACGATCGCAACGCTCTGGCCTAAGGGATACCGCTGAGAGGTCTGCCACTTCTCGCCCGACTCAGCAGGACCCAGGGACCACAGTACCTCTTGTTCTAGTTCAGGTGGGCCCATATACAACTTTTGGGGGTGCTCCTTCACCGATTTCGAGGACTGCCCCAGGAGTTCAGGAGATACTACTACTACCACCTCAGGGGACAGTTGATATGGCGTAGTTTTTCGCTTTCATACAGTAGATGATGGAGACTTAGCGATGCCAGACAAAGGATTTGAGGCAGGGCATTGACAATGCCCATCAGTTAGTAATGGTGGTAGTAGAGAAGGTGGCTACCCAACCGCAGGAAGGGCAGATCCAGCCGTACCAGCCGAGGACTCCTGGCATTCAGGACTTCCAGAAGATGCGGCCGCGAGACTTCAAGTGTACCGAGGGTATCCTATATGCCGACGACTAGATCGAGCATATAGAGGAGATCTTTTGTCTCGCGGAGATACTAGCTAGGCTCCAGGTGGAAGCCACGGTAAGTCAGATGCAGGACCTTGCCCGCACTTGGTACCAGACCGACCCCAGGGTTGGTACAGTGGGGCAAACTTGGGAGGCTTTCAAGAAGCTTTTCAAGGAGAAGATTTTTTCGACACAGCACTTGGCGCTTTGGAGACGCAGTTCGAGAACCTGATTCAGGAGAACCAGACAATAGAGGAGTACGCCGGAGAGTTTGCCGCCTGGGCAGATTTGTGGAGGACCTTAGCGAGACAGCGAAGGCTAGGATGTTCAGGAAGGGCTTGGTTAAGGAAGTCAAGTCCTTGACCAAGAGCAACAGGAATGCTACATTCGAGGAGATTTTGATGGGAGCTATGGCAGCGGAAGATGACCTGGAACTGAAGATGAAGAGAGGACGTGATTCACATGGAGCCAGTTGCAGTAGGTGCCCGGCCAAGAAGCCTCATTATCAGCAGCAGCAGCATCAGCAGAAGCCATTTCAGCAAAAGCAGTTTCAGCAGGCACCGAGACAGCAACAGGCCATCGGTTGTACCTTCTGTAAGAAGCCAGGACATGTATGGAATCAGTGCAGGAAGAGGCTCGGCAAGTTCCTAATTTGTGGTGCAGCAGAGCATCAGTTGAGGGATTGTCTAATGGCTGCGGGACGTACAGCTGAAGGAGTAGGAGCCAAGGCTCCGGTAGTGCAGCAGAAAGGACCATTGTCGATCCAGCAGCAGAAGTTTATTCAGCACCAGCCGCAGGCCAGAGGAGGCCAGCGGGGGCGAGCTTTCACCATAGAAGGTGAGGATTCTGAGCCAATAGGAGATCTTATAGCAGGTTCTGTACTTATCGACTCTTTTCTCGTATTAACATTATTTGATTCGGGTGCGTCCCATAACATTGTGTCTGTATCATTTGCTATTAGACATCAACTTTCTTCTGAACCATTGCCTAGGACTTGTAAGATCATGACTGGGGGTGGTATTATCCTTGTCTATAATGTTTGCAAGGATCGAAGTGTAGTTTCAGGAGGCCGAGAATTGGACGTGAGTCTGCTCGTAATGCCATTACCAAACTACGATATTGTACTCGGTATAGATTGGTTGAGCAGTCACCATGCCAGTATAGATTGTCGAGGTGGTAGAGTTCTTTTCAGAGTGCCAGGAGAGCCAGAGTGCGAGTTCACCAGTCGGAAGGTAGAGCAGAGCAGCGAAGTTTTCTGCCTAGTTTCAGCAGAGGAGCAGAGCATGCCACATCCATTGATAGCTGAGTTTATAGATGTATTTTCGGAGGAGTTGCCAGGGTTACCTCCGAACAGAGATGTAGAGTTCTCTATAGACTTGGTGCCCGGTGCAGAGCCGATATCTCAGCATGTCTATAGAGTGAACAACAGCGAGCTGGTGGAGTTGAAGAAGCAGGTGGATGAGCTGCAGGACAAAGGCTTCATCCGATCGAGTTCTTCACCGTGGGGTGCGCCAGTACTTTTTGTACCGAAGAATGATGGGTCAGTATGGATGTGTATCGACTACAGGGCACTCAACAACCTCACGATAAAGAACAAGTACCCGTTGCCGAGGATCGATGATTTGTTCGATCAGTTGAGCGGAGCGAAGGTATTCTCCAAAATTGATCTGAGATTATGTTATCATCAGGTGAAGGTGAAGAAGGAAGATATTTCGAAGACAACATTCAGGACACGGTATGGCCAGTTTGAGTTTATTGTGATGCCGTTTGGGTTAACTAATGCCCCGGCGGTATTCATGAACTTGATGAACAAGGTGTTCCACCAGTACATGGACAAGTTCGTGGTGGTGTCCATCGATGACATCTTGGTGTATTCGAAGACCCTAGAGGAGCATGAGGAGCATTTGAGAGTGGTTCTGGAGACTCTCAAGAAGGAGCAGCTTTACGGCAAGCTCTTGAAGTGTGAGTTCTTCTTGGATCGAGTTGATTTCCTAGGTCATGTAGTGAGCCGAGATGGGATCTCAGTCGACCCAAAGAAAATCAGAGCAGTTGAGGCATGGACAACACCGAGTTCAGTTCCAGAGATCAGGAGCTTTCTGGGATTGGCAGGCTACTACAGAAGGTTTGATCAGGATTTCTTCCGGATTGTAGAGCCATTGACTAGGCTGACCCGGAAGGATGCAGAGTTTATCTGGTCAGAGGAGTGTCAAGTTGCTTTTGATGAGATGAAGAAGCGACTGACGACAACCCCAATTTTGACATTTTTATCAGGATTAGGCGGGTTCACTATCTACATTGATGCCTCATGGAAGGGTTTGGGTTGTGTCTTGTAGCAGCATGGGAAGGTGATTGCCTATGCATCCAGGCAACTACGTCCGCATGAGAAGAACTACCCTACCCATAATTTGGAGTTGGCGGCAGTTATCTTTGCTCTTAAGTTGTGAAAGCACTATCAATACGGAAAGCGTGTAGAGACCTTCATAGACCACAAGAGCTTGAAGTATGTGTTTACACAGAAAGAGCTCAATATGAGGCAGCGCAGATGGTTGGAGTTGATGAAGGACTTCGACATTTCACTGCAGTATCATCCAGGGAAGGCCAACGTGATTGCCGATGTCTTGAGTAGGTATTCGGTAGCTATGTGTTTGATGATGGATTATCACTTGTTAGCAGATTTGGAGAGCCTGGGGATCGAGGTGATCGTGCCAGGAGTTCAGATGCAGATGTGGGGCCTTCAGATTCAGTCAGACTTGATGGAGAGGATCAAGTCGGCACAGTTCGACGATGTTACTCTACGGTGTATCCGAGAGAAGGCTCGAGCATGATTGGTGGATGATGAGTTTGTTATTTCAGAGGATGGCGCATTGAGGCACGGTTCCAGACTGTGTGTGCCTAGCGGAGAGCTTCGGGAGCAGGTTATGCAGGAGGCCCATCATTCTCAGTACTCTATGCATCCAGGTGCCAATAAGATGTATAGGGATTTGAAGGAGCATGTATGGTAGTATGGGATGAAGCAGGAAGTACCACGCTTCGTAGCCAGATGTTTAGTCTGTCAGCAGGTTAAGGCAGAGAGGCAGAGGCCAGGAGGACTGTTGCAGCCATTGTCCATTCTGGAGTGGAAGTGGGAGCACATCACGATGGACTTTGTTTCTGGATTGCCACGTACACCAGGAGGAAAAGACACAATTTGGGTCATCGTAGACAGGTTGACCAAATCAGCCCACTTTTTGCCATTTAAAGTGGGTACGTCTACCGAGAAGCTAGCAGAGATGTATATGCGACAGATTGTCAGGATACATGGGGTTCCGGTGAGCATTGTCTCGGATCGGGATAGTCACTTTTCTTTCCATTTCTGGCGGAGTCTGCAGACTAGTTTGGGTACTCAGCTCATGTTCAGTACTGCATACCACCCTCAAACGGACGGACAGTCAGAGAGGACTATTCAGACACTCGAGGACATACTGCGGACTTGTGTTCTAGATTTTGGAGATGGGAGGATCACCTGTACTTAGTGGAGTTTGCATACAATAACATTTTTCAGGCCAGTATTGGGATGTCACCATTCGAGGCACTGTACGGGCGTAGATGTCGTACACCCTTGTCTTGGGATGACGTTGGAGAGCGAGCTTTATTGGGACCTGAGATGGTTGTTGACGCATCCGAGAAGGTGAAGCTCATCAGAGATCGACTTCGCGTGGCGCAGGACAGACAGCGGCATTGGGCCGATAGCCACCGGAGACCTTTACAGTTTGAGGTACAGCTTAGACTTAGGATTAGAATCTTGTTTGTTTTGTGATTTTGATTAATCATGTGATTTTTATAGTTAAGTTGAGACCATGTTTGTGCTAGGTTGGAGATCTGGTGTTCTTGAGGATATCTCTGACGCGTGGTACTAATCGCTTTGGTGGAGGTGGAAAGCTTAGTCCACGTTTCATCGGACCTTTCGTTATCAGGGGAAGAGTCGGTGACGTGTCATACAGACTGGACTTTCCCCCTGCATTAGAGGGAGTCCATAATGTATTTCATATTTCACAGTTGAGACGGTATGTGGCAGATCCCAGCCATGTATTGGATCATTCCGAGATCGAGATAGGCCCTACTCTTAGTTATCCAGAGCTGCCTATGGAGATTTTGGATCGACGAAAGAAGGTGCTGAGGAACCAGACGATACCCTTAGTTCGCGTAGCATGGAGGCATCACTCTCCAGGTGAGTCTACCTGGGAGAGGGAGGATGAGATGCGCGAGCAATACCCTTATCTTTTTCAGTCTTGAGGTATGATTTTTCTATCCTTCTTATGCATTCAGTTTTGTCTTTAATTTCGAGGACAAAATTATTTTAAGGAGGGTAGATTTGTCACACCCACTTCTTAATTTAGGAGTATTTTAGTCATTATATATTTATTTGAATTCTCTTATTAATTTATTAATTATTGTGATGCTTTGTAGCTTGATTGGTGTTTTGAGTAACATAAGGTGGTTTGACTTTAGTCACCCTTCATTAAGAACCTAATATGATAACTAGAATTATTTTTGACCTTTAGAATTAATTTCAGAATTTATTTCCATTTTGGCAATGATTTAATAGTTTTATGTCATTTTTACATAGGCCTTTTTAACCCTTTTTGACATGGGCCTTTTAGGAACTCATGGAGTGCTTGGCCTATGTGCAAACCCTAACCCTAACACCCCCTAGCATGGCCGGCCACATGCGGCTCCTTTCATCTGTAGAAAACTTTAGCCTCCACAAGATCTAGAGCAAACCCTAATCTCTCTCACTTTTCTCCAAAACCCTAGTTTTCTCATCCAGAGTCCGTTTCACCTCAAACAAATTCTGTTGCGCTTGTTGGGAAGAGGAGAACTTGCTGGAGTACTGCTAGCAAGGAGAATAAGGCTTTTGCTTGGGAGAAATCGGCCGACAAAACGCTCAGGGAATTCCTTTATTTGAGATTTCGACTCTCAATAGGTAAACCTCGTTCTACCTTTGTTTCTTCTGAATTTTCTTTATTATTGCATCCATATAGGCACCCTCGATCTGTGTATGAAGTTTGGTAGGATTTTAGTGTCGTTTGTTAGTGGTATCGGACACGTATCGGTCTTATGTAGCACGTGTTCGGCAAAATGCTACTTAGAACTGAAAAGTGTTAATTTTCGATTCTGTTTTTAGGAATTCCTTCCTAATATGATCTGTAACAACTTTCATAAAGATGGATCAGAAATTGACATGATTTCAGCGTCCGAACGGACACGGACATGCGTGCCGGAGATCCCGTGATCGTCCTGCTGTCTGTGTGTCATAACTCGACGCACAGAGCTCCGTCTCACGTGAAATTTTACGAGCACATGGGGGCAACCTCTTCCCACATGCTTCAAAAATTTTACGATGTTTTGTCGAGCGAGCGCAGAGAAATCCGACGTGCACTGGTCAGCCCACACAGTACATGTGGCTGAATTTTGCCGCTGACACGGCCTTCGTATGCGGACACGGCGCATCGAGGACCCGTTCCAGGAACACAAGCACATAGCTCTATACCTAGACTACCTAGGGATCCAATCCAGAGTTGCGGTGTGGCTCGAATCGCGAGCCACGAGGCTCGACACGCGCCTACGGGCACGCACACATGCGTGCGCACGCAGGCTGCACGGTTATCGCGGGTCACCGTGTCGCATAGGCGCGATATGGTGTCATGTCAGCATGTCCTAGCCCTACCCCGGGACCCTACCTAGCTGTGTGCACGAACACGAGGCTTCTCGTTGCGTGTGTGCCGCTCAATCGAGCAATGTACGCACTCTTCGACACGCAAAATCAGATTTTTGATACGCATTCTGTGGACACGACACGGACACAATTTTGACTCCATGAGTACCCGAGCACGTCTCACATGTCGATGCCAACGTACTTGCCAAGTTTTGCGGGTTCTAGTAGTATATTTTGAGATTTGGGTCGATATGTGAAATTTTGGGTTTTTCCTTCAATGTAAATTTGAATAGTTTTGTAATATTTTGATTTTCTGAATTTTAAGTATCAAATTCTGAGTTTACGATTCATATATGATATTCTAGATTTTTGGGAATTGATCTTTGGTTTTATATCCTATTTAATTACCATTTACATATACAATTTGGATTTTTCCTTTATGTATATATATGTATATGTGTGTATATATATATATATATATATATTTATATATAAATGACTTTGTATATATGTAAATATGTTGGAATGAGGATTCAAGGTTTTAATTTCCAGGTTTGAGTCCACTTCTCGGATTCGAGTAGCCTGTTTCCTTTACCTATATGAGTATGTATAGGTATATTTATGTATATGTCTATATATGTATATGTTTCCCTTTAAATAGATATATATGTATATGTATTTATATATGTGATATATTCCCATAGTTAAGTACTTGATTTTAATCTCAAATTTGATTCATAGCAGCAGTCCTTTATCACACACAACTTCCTTCAAGTCACATATTATATATTTATATGTGTATGTATAGATATATATATATATGTTTTTTTTATATATGTATAGATTATATATTTATATGTGTATGTATAGATGTATAAATATATATATGTGTGTGTTTATATATATATATATATATATTTTTTTTTTTATGTGTGTGTTTATATATATATATAAATGTGAATATACCTATATATATGTGGATTGATTATGAATGTAATCATAGCGTATGGGGACAGATTAGGATCGACCAGATGAGCCTAGCTTAGTCGAGTTGACCGACAAGTTGACAAAAGTCAACTTTGGGTCAAACTTGTTCCAAATTGACTAAAACGAACTCGGAATGACTTGTGAACTTGTGTGTGACATAAAAATTAGTAAACTGACTAGTTGACTTAGAGTTGACCAGGTTTGACCAGAGTTGACCAGGTTTGACCAGAGTTGACCGAGGTTGACTTTGACCTAGAAGGACTTAGAAGCATGTAGAATTGCATTGGAGCCCTTTCTTATAATATGTTAGACCATGTTGTGACTTGTGGTTACTTTATATAGGTTTACATCACTCCAGTTCAGTTACACATCCTCATCAGCAGCTTGGATTGTCAGGCGAGTACATTCTCTGACCGTTTCATTCTTGCTTGGACATATTTACTTGTTATAGACTAGTTTACTTGTTGCTGTCACGATATTATCACAGATTAGTACTATATGGATCTCTTCATGCGATGTTATCCCCTCGGATACATAGAGTATATTGTGCTCATGTACTTTATCATGTGCATCGTCTACTCATTGTATTCTTATTTATTCATGTATACTCATGTGACATTCATGTACACTCATGATCATGTAAGCCTTCATGTATAATCCAGTGTGCATGTGGACTAGCTATCCATGTGACACACTACTTTCATGTGCAATAACATAACCTGGACAAATCCTTGTGTACTGATTGGGGCATGGGGAATATTTATTTGGTTATGTGACCTATACCCTTTTTATGTATAACTCCAAACTAGATTTAAGTCATGTATAACCTAAGCCAGTTTACATAAACAGATTGTGCTCTATACCACGTAGTTAGTTCAGTTCTCGTATTATATCATGTATATCTATTTCCATATATCATGCTCTCTTTTACAGTCTCATTTTTTTATCAATAGTTCATGTATATTATTCTATAGCTTGTTTCATATTTTCTTTCATGTTATGAACTGTGTGTGAGATATGTATTCTTTTCTGTCCTGACTGGACCTATTGAAATATTAATTACAGATGATGAGGATTGCTGCGACACTTACTATGAAGCAGGCCAAGTTGACACAGGTGACCTGGACCCTCAGCAGGATCCAGTAGTCGCTGAGGACTTGCCATGAGTTAGATTAGGCTGATATTATTACCTAGTTATGAGACATTGTGATTGTATTGAGATTTTATTATGGTGTGGTTTATACCGGAATTATTATTTATTTGTGACTCTCTGTTGTGATTATCTTTCTTCTATTCCATCTTAGTTTTGTGATTGAGTTGTACCATATATATTATTCTCCAATTGGAGCATATTCTAGATTGTGTTAGATGTTGGAACTAGGACAACGTTCTACCGCTGACACTGCGGCGTAGGCTGGACGTATCCACGTCTCGTGCCCTTACACCGGGTGCGGGTCGTGACACACTCATTCTTTAAGCAAATATGGCACGATATCTCGGTGTCTATCCACCAGTCTTTGTCAACACCAGTTGAGTCAACCTGCACAATCATAGCAATAATGTTAGCCTCACCTTGCTCTTTCTGTTTAGGTTCTTCCTTGCAGTCCTTCCTCCAGTGGCCTTTCTTGCCACAGTTGAAACAAGTTCCAAGTTTTTTAGACAGGCGACTTCACCTTCAGATGGTGAACGTCCTTCTTATGGTAGGGAGCCTTCTGCTTCCCCTTAGAGTTTTCTTCTTGTACTAAGTTGCCCTTGGCCATCTGTTTGGACAAGGTATCCACTTTGAGTGAGCCCTCAACTTGACTTCAACATGAATCCAGTGCAAGAGGCACTCAAGATCAATATCTATCTTCTTATAGTGCATGTCCGTGATGAAATTGCTCCACACAGGTGGAAGCTTAGCGACAATACCCCCGACGACAAAAGCATCGACCAAGGGCATGCCATCATCATCAAGTTTCTGACATAACTTAAGAAATTCTTTGACTTGCAGCAACATCGTCTTGTCACCTCAAATCATATCTTCCAGACCTTTTTGGTTACGTAGATCTTGTTCCTGTTCTCATATGCCATGTAGAGATTGTCCACAGAATTTCAGACATCCTTGCCATTGACCGTCTTACTGTATGACTGCCAGAGAGTCCTCCATCGAGTTCAAGATCAACAACTTGCAGAGGTTGTTATCTCTCCTCCACTTGGACTGCAAAATAGTAGCTTCAGAGACCCTCCGAGCATTTTCACCTTTTGGAATTAAAGGCTCGGGATCTGTCAACACGTACTTGACGCTCACGAGTTGAAGATTAACGCTGACATTTCTCTTCCAGACATTGTAATGCTCCCCTTCAAACTTCTCAAGTTTGTTAAAACTTGTGTTGAGAAGGTTTGTATGGTTGTTGTCTATCGGATCCGGGTATTGCTTTGAGATTGTTTCTTTCCGAAATATATCTAGATGGAAGAACGATCAAAATTTAGGAGAACTCTTGCAAAATAAATTTGCTCTCTATTCTGATATAGCAACTATCAGAAGCAGAGACCTCCTGTAAATAAATTTGCTCGTTGTTCCGATTTTGTAAGATTTCAGAAACTTCTCGCAAACAAGTTTGCTCTCCTAATTTTCTTAAGCACTCAGTGAAGAAGAAGAAGAAGAAGAAGAAGAAAGAAGAAAGAGAGAAAGGCAACTCTGATGGGGTGATGAAGATCACCGTTGCTCAAAGCAAGATTAGTCAACCGCGATATTATCCTAGGAACCAGCAAGTTCTGAAAAAACTTCTGAAATTCTCGTCGTCACCTCCTTTACGAACTTACCGAACCCCTTTGGACTCTAAAGCCAGCGACCACAAAACTTTCTTCGTCTCTCAATTTTGAAGTAATTCCTCAAAGGAGGCACGAAGAGAGTATTTACTAATTCTAGCCGCCAACTGATTGCTAAAAGATATAGCGAATAATGGAAAAAAAATAACTGAATTAAATTTAAATCCCACAAAAACGGATCTGAATAATTGACTTAATCTTTCCATAACCGCTCATCTACCAATTAGCCAAATTTAATCGCTAACAGCGCTCATGTGCGCAACAGCCTGTCAGCCATTGCGCATGCGTGCGCAACCGCCCAACAGCATAGGCGCCTAGGCCTACATACACGCAGCAACACAACAGCAAGCGCGTACCGCCGCAGCGGCGCATGCACGTAAACGCACATAGCTGCGCACAGCCCACACAAGCCCTTGTGCATGCTTCCACACATGCATCCATGCAGGCACCTGCACAGGCATCCGCCCATGCGCCTCGCGCAGGTGCCATGCCCATGCGACTCGCGCATAAGACGAGAGCAACAACATCGCACAAAGCGTCACTTTGCGTCCTTGAGCCGAGTTCGAGCCCGAGACCGAGTCGCTCCTAAGGAAATAATCTCAAGAGCATGACAACAAAAATAAATACTTCATTGAGGAGTTAATCATTTTTCCTACTAGAAAAACACTCCCATATGGCACCCATGTGACCCACCACATCTCATGTGTATATCTCAATACAAGCAAAGTTTTATATAGAGATACTCACTCTTGGTGTGAGCAATGTGGGACCATCTTTCTAGTCTCCAAAGACAAAAATACCAACAGAAGAAGCCTGTGTGAACCAGATGCAGTGCACCAACCATAAGATCCCAACAACAACAATAGGTAGTGCACCTGCACTTTGAAACTTACGCGTGCAGACAACATCAGCAGGATAATGATGCAAACCAAGAGAATAGCCAACTCATATATGCCAAATATGTCCATTAAGGATACTCAAGTAAAGCTCCTATCTGCAAAGTTAAGCAAGGGACAAGTATAGAAACAGCAGAAATCCAATCCATGGACTGAAGGCTCCAACATTTATATAGCAGATCCTTCCAGAAGAAGCAGCCTTGTAGGAACTGCTAGTAAGATCCAGATTGCCAATCATAAGAAACTAGAAACAGTGAGTTGTTGGCATTTGCAGCTTAGGCGTGCAGTCACAGCATTAACTTACGGATGCCAAAAGAGGGGATAGCCAATAAATATGTGCCAATATGTTTGGAACAGTTTGCTGGCAATTTAGTAACACTCCTATTATCAAGGTCGAGGAAGGATAGTTGGATTTTGGAGAACATAACCTCCAAGACATGCTAGCCATGGAGGCAGTCCCAAAATTGAGATGATACTCTCAATATTTTGATAGTAGATTAATATGACATACCTACTAGAAAGAGGGGGAAAAATCATGGATTCAACCTTTAGCACAGAGAAGACAATACTTTTTGCACAGGTAAATCAGTTGAAGCCACCATTTTTAAGTTTTAACTAAACCTAACTCCCTACTCTTTCTTGGTTAGAATGGAAAAAATGAAACATTACCTGCTTACTAGTCATAACCTCAATGCCATGCATGTTTGAGAAATGTCAACGTTGAACAAAAGAAGCTTCCGGTCTCAAGAAAATACAAAGTAAGAAAATGTGTGATTAATGATGAGTTGGAAAATCAAATTGGTGCATCGTGACACTATGGGCAGAGTTTGCCAAGAAAGGTTGGGGGCAATAATCCTAGTCGCCTAGAGGATTATGTCAACGACAAATTAGACCTAAAGCTTTGTGTTGAGAACTAATAAGGGACTTTAGTCCCAATAGGGGTTGGAACCTCTATAAGTAGTGACAGTAGCCCATCAATAAAAATAATAAATTATTCATTTCTACATGGTATCAAAGCCATAACCATCCACCCCTCTCCCCCCCCCAAAAAAAAAAAATTCCCCTTCCCCTCCCCCGGCTCCAGCAGCGCCCCCCGGTAGCCCCCCTCCCCCCCGGCTCCACCAGCCCCTCCTGGATCGCCTGTCACGTCCCGACCCAGAAAATCGCTCGTCCTCGCTAGATTTCACCCGAATCGTCGATCTCGCTGGGGCGTGATGACGTACGAGCCTGGAGTTGCGCTCGTGCAAGGCAAGATAACAGGTTCACATAGTGTTTATCTCAAATTGATAGTATAAGGAGCGGAAGGAAAACAAAGTATACAATAAGTATCTCTTTTATTCATAATGAACTGAAGGTTACAAAGGCTTTGAATCGCCCAACTTAACATGTCAATGGGCTGCAACGCTCATGATCTCTCTAGCTCACAAAGGATTACATTGTTCCATATATTATGTCCCTTTATAGCCACCAAGTAGTCTTCGGTCGAACAACTCCATGTCGCAAGTCCGAACGCCTATGCGGTAGCTTCTCTTGAAACGCTAAGGACTCCATGTCTCGGCGCATCCAAGCCAAGCCCCGCTCCGAGCTGATCATAACCTGAACCTGCAGACAAACCAGGGGGGATTAGTGCTTTCGTCCTCGCTTCGCACTGATCAAGACCCGCTCGCACCCAAACCAAACACTAAATATATTTAGTGAGACATGCATCTTAATTTGTGATCTTTCTATTTAGCCTTAGGATCAGTTTCATGGCAATATTCATGCAAAGCAACTTATCATAAATGTGTCCGATATCGTATCCCTGCGGCAGATACAGTTAGCCATAATATGAATATAAACATAGTGCGTGCTCCTCTCCGTCCCGTTTTGCCTATCCTGCAATGGTTAGAACTTCACATAAGAAATCATTCAATTCACGCAACCAAACATAAACTTAGCCATATGCATAAGGGTAGCAGGCCCTGCGCCTGCACCCAACTCTAATCTCAGCCCACCGGCCCTATCTATATGAAGGTCACGGTGTTTCGCACCGTAATGGACTTGGCATCTCTTATGTGTAAGCCTATGATCGCTTCGATACAGGTTGCTAGCCCAGTATCCGAAGGATCTCAAACTTAATGATATCATAGCTTATTATAGCATTGGACGGTCGCAACCCGTCCGAATAATGTGCACCATAAATACCATACATAATTCTCTCCTAGGTCGAACGGTCCTAGTGCCCCGGTCGTAACCATCCGAGGGAAGCCGCACCCGTATACGGGCCATCCGAGTCCATCGACCATGCAATACGCGCCACAGCATACAAGTCATGCATTCCAACCAATCTCATGTTCCATCAACATAATCCACCATCCCTATCTCAAGCTCCGTCGGCATTATGCCCCAACACATCCGTATTGATGCACGACGTCCAACGGCTTAGGCTTCTCGTACTTATATTCGACGCGTTCCATTCATAAGTTATTCACATAGCCTAGTTCCGTACTTACTTAGTTGTTTCGTAGCTTCCGTGCACGAGGGCACGCTCAGCACCATAATAATTAATGTTCTAGACCTAGTGTTCAATGTTCTCGAAGTCGTGCACGTGATGCACATCTCGATATTGCCTTTCAATGTTCTACCATCACCGCTCTACCGCGACCCGTACACTTGATGCACGTCGCTTCAATTGTTCATTGTTCAATGTTCTATCTTAATGTTCAACACATACTAAGACACTAAATTCACAGAGCCACGCTCACTAACCTAACGGCAACTTACGCATACAAGATGTATTTTATTAGACTTGAAGGAATAGAGAGAGAGTTAAGAACCCGCCCACCTTAAACCGATACGCCTTGTCGTTTTGCCGAGCTGAAGCGGCTCGATTCCATAACTTGGTTGCATAGCTAACTCTCGGACTTAGCCATTCCTTTGAACAACTCGATTGATTTGGCCTATCGTGCCCATGCCACACTCCGTTACAAGGCGACGATTTGGTTTCGCGAACATTTTACTGAATAAGGCAAAATACCGACCTCTTATCATCCAGCGTAAAAGCATGGCCTGCACACCAGATCAACTAAAATCAGCACTTGCCCAAATGGGACTTATCCTTGCATCGATTCGATTCATAGATTCCAATCGACTTAAGGCTTACCTTTGGCCAACATAACTCTTGCATCAATTCGTATCGATACTTCATCGGGTCAACGCAACTCTTCGAGTCAACGACTCATCATAATGCACCGTACGGAGCGGGGCATTACATAATATACCACTCAAAACAAGGTTCGTCCTCGAACCGAAACCAACACTCAAACCAAGTGTTTCGCTAGTTCGTTTCATGATCTCGTGCTATTATCGTTGGAATCATACAACTTAGTTTGGATCATACACATATTTTAGGCGTTCCACCAATATATGTATTTCAGCCAAGCTTAGTTGTAGGATATTGGGACAAATCTAATATGCTCAACTTAAATCCTCAAGCACCCATCATTTAGTTTTCGATTTAGTCAAATCTTAGCACATATTCCTTAAATCCTGCGTGCAAACATCCTCGTATATAACTTGATTCAAAACCATAACTTAGATCTCATAAGTTTCTCGACGGCCATCTAACACTCGTATTGCATTATGTCATTACGCATCCGATCGCAACAATCCTCCGCAATGCCTACTCGTCCAATCGTTTCCTATCTCTCGCATAACTCAAAGTCTTCCACCTAATCGTTCATAACACTTGACCTCAACGACATGGACTAAGTCCAACATGTCCAAACTTCATTGCTTACCATCCGTACTATGCATCACACACGACTATCCAACACGATCCCCGTTCTCGAACTACCTACGCATCGGGTCTGGGGCTACCCCCGCTAGGTAACTTATCCAGACGTCCTGCTCGCGCTCTCCCGACACGAGAGGTCAACTTGAGTCTACGATGCTCAAAGGCAACAATCTTTTCGACCCAAGGTCTCACACGATACGCCCATCTCTGATTCTCGATCGATTAGGAATCCTTACTCAATCCTCGATTCAATTTCGACTAGTTCATTTTGTAACATAGATCGCGCGCTCAAACACACATAGCCTAACCGTTACTCAAACCGATCTACGACACAACTCTTAGGGTCATTCTACTATTCGTTGCTCTTGCGCATTACAGAATTCTTGCAATCGCCTTACCGCATCACGATAGTAAGTACGTTCCTCAACATCCATTCGATCATTGACTAACCAAGTCTATCTACGTACCCCTTTGGATCGATCATAAATTTTCTAACCATATATGTGAGCACCCTGAATTTCGGGTTGATTTTTTTCATTTCATTTTATTTTATTTTTTGATTGATTGGTTGATAAATAATTATTTCTGTTATTTTTTCTTAAGTGTACTTTTCCGTGCCATTGATATTTGGAGTGTCAGGGATGTTCAACTCTGGAAATCTTCTTTATGAGTTTTGGAGTGGACATGATTACCTTTATGACGGTATATAGTATCCCATCCAAAATTGTTCCCTTGTACTCCTTTTGCTTCGCTGAACTTCGGGTCAAATTAGACCAGTTGATTATTAATTATTTTTCCCACTCTTTTCCTTGATCATTATTAGCACGTTACCGTGACTTTTAATTTTGGAGCGCAAGACCAGTCAGTTTCTTGAAACCAACTCCTCATTGATGATCTACTCGAGACGCTCGTCACCCATGTCCTTCGTGTCCCACTCAGACACGTTATTTTGTGCTCCAATTGCTTCGCATAACTTTCCTGACGCGTGACCCGATTTTATTTCACTCCACGACGTCACATTCATTTTCCAACTTGATTCGTGGGTCCCCTGTCGACCAAAACCTATCAGCCCCAATTATGGACATGGTCCACATTGAGCCTACTACCCGTCCGCCACTTGTGTCCCATTTATTGGAATCTCCATGTGCTACTTATTTACCCATGATCATCAACGTCTATTTTTAATTCAAATTTTGCACAATGTCCGGTTTTGGATCCAATCCGGCTCCACTGAACCCAACCCCAGCTTCATTTTTCCCTCTCATGATGCCCTCATTTTTCTTACCTAAAAATAATATTGAGTGCTCATTCTACCTATTTTTATATTTATTGGAAATTCTATTGACTTAAATCCTTATAGGAATAACCCAACCTTCCTATATTAATCCTAGCCTTTGATTCTTCTAACAAAATCTCATCCATTAATTTTCCCCCATAAAAATTTTCCCAACCCCATGCATTGGCCGGCCCTAACAATTTTGGAGAGAATCTTTCTCTCTCTCTCTTATCCTCTCTCTTTCTCTCTCTTCCCTATCAATTATTTCACTCCTACACACTTTCAAAACCAACATAGCAGCAGCCATGCACCCCGACCACCTCCCTTGGCCACACCTCGACCACAACCACCTCGCCTCACCTGGCCGTCGGCCTCCCCGGCCATCGCCGTCGACACCATCTCTCCTCCCTCTCCTCCTCGATCTCCTCCTCCTCCTTCTCCTTCAACCGCCATCACCACCCCAAGCCCGCGACAGCCACCACCTCCTCCGCCTACACCGTCGTCGCGCCGCCCCCCCACGTCGCAGTGCCGCCCCGCGCGTCGCCGTGCCGCCCCGCGCGTCGCCGTGCCGCCCCGCGCGCCGCCGCGCGCTGGCAGCAGCTGCGGCAGCGAGCAGCGCGCGCGCACGTGTGAGCGCTGGCCGCCGCCGTGGCTCCGGCGAACCTCCCCCGTGGGTGCGCCCCACTCCGACGTACTGTCCCCTGACGGCCACCGTCCTCCGGGACGCGCCGTCGAGGCGATTTGTGCGTTTTGAACGACGTCCCGTCGTGACGAGCTCGGGAACGGGACTGAAATTGCCTTCCGTCATAGCAACTTCGCGTACGTTTTTCTGGAAATTCGACCGTTGGATCGGCGATTTCTTCACTCCGTCGCAATCTCGGTATATCCACCTTCGCTCATGTCAATTTTCGTCCGTAAGTTTTGTCGTTTGATACATCAAAATCGGCCACCAAGTTGACCGTTTAAATTGTATTAAATTTGGACATTTTGCGGGGCCAACTTCGTCAGCTTGTATCTCCTCCACCGTAGCTCCGTTTGGCGTGCTACCAGTTCCGGTGCGAAGCTGGTATAACCCTCTTGCTACCCCTCCAGTTTCGTTTCATTGTGAGCTTGTTTGATTGGTTGAATTCGACGCCAAATTTGGCCGTCCGAATTCGTAATTTCCAACTTGTAAAATTCTATTTTTGAACACGGGACTCCAGATTTCATTTCTGACACCACCATTAGACTTGTGGCATCGTTCTGGCATGTTTTCATATAAAATTTGTTAGATTTGGAGAACGTGGGCCCTGGAACGTTTTTCGGTGCAAGGTGGGTCCCACATTCTGGGTCAACGGGACTTTTTGACGCCGGCTCATCGGAATCCAATTCCGGATATACCGTTGAGTTCGTATCGTCATTCTGGACTCGTTGACATATAATTTGCTAGGTTTTGGTCGACATTGGATCCGGCACGCATTTCGGTGCAAGTCGGATACCAATATCCGGGTCAACGGGTCATTTTGAGATCGGCTCATCGGAATCCAATTCTGGAGATACCGTTGAGTTCGTATCGCCGTTCTGGACTCGTTGAAAGGTAGTTTGCTAAGTTTTGAGAACATTGGCACCGGCACGCATTTCCGTGTAAATCGGAATTCCAAGTTCTGGTCAACGGGCCAAATTGAGATCGGGTCAACGGAATCCAATTCTGGAGACACCGTTGGGTTCGTATCGTCATTCTGGTTTTGTGGGCATATAATTTGTTATATTTTATAGACTTATTTTCTTGCATATTTTTCGGTGCAAAACGGCTCCGACACGGACACCGTTTTGACCCGAAATTACCTTTTTGCCCTTGTGTCCAAATTGGACCGATGGATAGGCTATCCTAGCTAATTTGACCATTCTGGACACATTAACGATGTTTATTTCATCGTCCGACAATGTCTGTTGATAGTTTCTCTAAGTTTAGCCTTGTTATAATTAATTAATAATTAATTCTTATAATGCTCGTATTTCGGGATTAGTACAACGAAACTGAGCTCAGTCAATTCCAGTGATCTCACATCGCTGAAATTGATAAGATGGACACGTGGATCACCATAATAAGATTATCAACTTTACCGTTGATCATCTCATCTCGATTTGCGTGTCGTAAGTTTCGACGTACGAATAACGAAGTACACTTTATATCTTTAATAATTAGACTAGATTTGACCATGTTTGACTAGAGTTGACCAGTTGACCCAAAGTCAACTGTGAGTCAACACTTGACCTAGTTTGACTAGATTATTGACCGGAGTTGACCTAGAGTCGTTTTGACTTAGAAGAACCTAGTATAAGATAGATTGCTTGTAGAGATTTATTTATTACAACTTGAATACCTTGTAACCTGTGTTGCTTTAAATAGGACTCTGTGGCTTCAGTTGGACCCTCTATACTTATCAGCTGCTCAGGTTACCAGGCGAGTACATTCACTGATAGTTTTCATTGTCTTGATATCTACTATATCCGATTCAGTCGTAGTGTTTTACTTGATTCCCGACACGACGGTTCACGGACTAGTATACGTCGGATCCTGTCATGAGATATTATTCCTGGACTTTCTTGGTATATGGGTATGTAATATTTCTGTGTTTCCTGTACTTGTATAGACATTGATTTGGGAGTGGGCTGGCCCCCTGCTCTTGAACCTTGTGTCATGACGTGCCATGACCGGATCCGTGATACTATTCGGGGATGGGGGAATTATTAGGGGATATGTGATCAAAGCCTTCCTGTAACTATACATTGCTAGCGTCACCCTCACCTCACGTAGGGTGTTGCAGACACCCCATTACCAGTTATCCAGGTTGGACGGCATGACTCTTCGTTGAGTACACCGCGGATTGCCAGGCCAAGTGGATAACCATCTCTTGCTTCCCTAGCCGATCACATATCGCCCTAATAGTTAAAATCACCTTTTTACATTTATTGTCATATCATATATTTCCAGTTCACCTTTACTTACTGTACTTTCACCATGCTATGATTCATTTCTCACATGCTCTACCTGTTTCGTACTGTACCATGGTTATGGGACTAAGTTCTGTTTGAAAGAAGGGTTACGACCCCGGTCCTTGTTTGGTTTAAGGGTTGTAACTCGGCTTTCAAATGGTTCCCAAGTCGCCGATATCTTTGTCATGTATTTCATTATTACTGTCTCTAATAGTATTTGTCAATTCATATGGAACTGCTGTTGGTGTTTGTACTTGCTCATTTTTCTGACATGATACGTTGACAAATTTTACAGATAGCTTGGAGATTTGCCTGCTAGCCTAGAAGAGACATTAGAGGTTGTTTAGTTAGCTATTCTCAGTTGTCTGGAATTGTATTTACTTGTGTATTACTGTATTTGAGTTTGAGATGTATTTCTGGGTTATGTATCTTAGACACTTAGACTTCTATCTCCTGTATCTCTTTTCGATTTCATGTTTTATCTATCTTCCTTTATGCTCTACCTTAGATGTGATTGAGTTTATATTCTGCTATGTCACCCCCATTCGGGGAGTATAAACTGTTTAGTCTTATACTGTTAGATGCATTGAGACCTAGGACAGCGTTCTACCGTCGACACTGCGGCGTAGGCTGGGCGTTGTTACGTTCTCGTGCCCTAACTCTATGGTGCGGGTCGTGACACATTTTTAGTGGTGGCCCATGCAGGTCAAGACTAAAAGTGTAGTGGAATTTGAACTAGAGTACCACTACAGCCTGCAGTAGGATTAGGATATATTTTGAAGGTACTCAATCACAGTTAGGACCCTTGAGAGATTCCCGGGACGACCCTTGAGAATCTTATTTAACTTCGATTTGAAAACTCTTTTTCCTTGATTGATTTAATCTTTACTTTCTGCTATTGAATTTGATTTTGATGGATTATTATTGAATTTGAGTTTGTATTTATTGATTTTGAAGGATGATTATTGAATTTTAAATTTTAATGATAGCTGTAGCATCCGAGTTTGTATTTTCATGAATTTTTGTTCATTTTTGGATTTTGATGTTCGTTGATAAATTTGAATTGATTTTTGAGTATTCATTGTTGATTTAAATTAATTTTGTCAAGATAAAATTATATGGGCTAGGTCATCTAAGTTATGGAGTCTAGTCTTCTACAGTCATATTAGCCAGCATGGTGAGGACATATAGTTTGACTTGGATATATCTCTCGGGTGTGGGAATTTAAGGTTTTCGCAGTCAAGCTAGCGGCATCGCGAAAATGATTAAATACCATAATTTTAGAGGTATGTGCCTAAGTCGAGGACTTTGTGATTATCGTAGCCTTGCTTACTAGTATGACGAGGATTTAGTGTACCATGATTTTGGACAGACGCATATGATTATCAGATTGTACCTTAAATGTTTTCGAAACATGTTTTCTCTACTTTTGTTTCTGTCCTTCAAAAAAAAAATTAATTATTAATTGTTTTGTTTTGTTTGCTTCTCATTATTTAACTTAAGAGTAGGTTTGACTGTTTTTATAAACCTTTGCGTAACTTCTTGCTATGAGTTTCTTCTTAATACAATGAATCGATAATTTTGCTAGACTTTATCTTGGATTTGATAATTTAGCTCTGGATTTCAAAATGGTTCTTCTTTAAACAGATAAACAAAACAGATTTTATCGTTATTTCTTTCTTGCTATTATTCTTGTATTAATAATAATAAAACTGCCTTGATTACATCAATCGCCTACTTTACAATCTTGGTAGAATTCTAAATGTTGCTCTTGATATAGAATTTAGTTTTTATATTGGGTCATGTGAATATAGATATAGTGGACACAAACACTTGCCTGACACGTATATATGCTACACTTGATTTTCCACCTGTCTAAATACACATTAATATGTTATTGATGTTTAAATTGTCAAACCTCAATATTTCTGGTTTTCTGCTTTTCCAGTTTAAATTCGTAATTTAAATATAAATTTCATGTTATTAGTTTTGTCTACATAACTGCACATGTTATAATATATATAGATACATAACTAAGTCTCTACCTTTTTATATATATAAGGTTAGCCATGCATGTTATGAGTAAATAAGTTGCGTATTGTAGATTGTTTAACCAATATGCCATGATTAGTGTAACTTGATAGCTGTTGTTTTGGAACCCAATTTCTCATATACAATTTCATATGTATTCACGTACACACACGCCTACTATCTAACCATATGAACATGTCCCTATACACATAATGCTAGTTTTTCCCTCTCTAACGCTCTGTATATATTGTGATTGGATTTCAATGCAAGTGACTTTCAATTCCTTAACTTGTGATTTTGATTTTCTTGGGATAGTACCCTTTTTTCAGATGATTGGTAGTTACCTTCCTTTATTTTTTATGAGTACCAGTTTTCACATGGGATGGTAGTCTGCCTTACAGTTTTGATGGTTGTTGTTTCTGTAATTTCTCTAGTTTAGCACCCTGGATTGCTTGTATGTTTTGATACCCTATGACCATTTCGGTTAGCATGACTAGTATACCTAGATGAGAGTGTCTCTACCACCGTATGCCATGACCCTGTATGTCGTCCTTTGATCACATGATTTGTTTTAATCTGGGACTTTGATTGTGGGGGTTTGACCTAGAAGGAGGTATGAACAATTTTAATTTCGAGGACGAAATTTTTATAAGGTGGGTAGGATGTGAGCACCCTGAATTTCGGGTTGATTTTTTTCATTTTATTTTATTCTATTTTCTGATTAATTAGTTGATAAATAATTATTTCTGTTATTTTCCTTAAGTGTACTTTTCCGTGCCATTGATATTTGGAGTGTCAGGGATGTTCAACTCTGAAAATCTTCTTTATGAGTTTTGGAGTGGACATGATTACCTTCATGACGGTATATAGTGTCCCATCCAAACTTGTTCCTTTGTACTCCTTTTGCTTCGCTGAACTTCGGGTCAAATTAGACCAGTTGATTATTAATTATTTTTTCCACTCTTTTCCTTGATCATTATTAGCACGTTACTGTGACTTTTAATTTTGGAGCGCAAGACCAGTCAGTTTCTTGAAACCAACTCCTCATTGATGATCTACTCGAGACGCTCGTCACCCATGTCCTTCGTGTCCCACTCAGACACGTCATTTTGTGCTCCAATTGCTTCGCACAACTTTCCTGACGCGTGACCCGATTTTATTTCACTCCACGGCGTCACATTCATTTTCCAACTTGATTCGTGGGTCGCCTGTCGACCAAAACCTGTCAGTCCCAATTATGGAAGTGGCCCACATTGAGCCTACTACCCGTCCGCCACTTGTGTCCCATTTATTGGAATCCCCATGTGCTACTTATTTACCCATGATCATCAACGTCTATTTTTAATTCGAATTTTGCACAATGTCCGGTTTTGGATCCAATCCGGCTCCACTGAACCCAACCCCAGCTTCATTTTTCCCTCTCATGACGCCCTCATTTTTCTTACCCAAAAATAATATTGAGTGCTCATTCTACCTATTTTTATATTTATTGGAAATTCTATTGACTTAAATCCCTATAGGAATAACCCAACCTTCCTATATTAATCCTAGCCTTTGATTCTCCTAACAAAATCTCATCCATTAATTTTCCCCCATGAAACTTTTCCCAACCCCATGCATTGGCCGGCCCTAACAATTTTGGAGAGAATCTTTCTCTCTCTCTCTTATCCTCTCTCTTTCTCTCTCTTCCCTATCAATTATTTCACTCCTACACACTTTCAAAACCAACATAGCAGCAGCCATGCACCCCGACCACCTCCCTTGGCCACACCCCGACCACAACCACCTCGCCTCACCTGGCCGTCGGCCTCCCCGGCCATCGCCGACGACACCATCTCTCCTCCCTCTCCTCCTCGATCGCCTCCTCCTCCTTCTTCTTCAACCGCCATCACCACCCCAAGCCCGCGACAGCCACCACCTCCTCCGCCTACACCGTCACCGCGCCGTCCCCCCACGTCGCAGCGCCGCCCCGTGCGCCGCCGCGTGCGGGCAGCAGCTGCGGCAGCGAGCAGCGCGCGCACGTGTGAGCGCTGGCCGCCGCCATGCGCCGCCGTGGCTCCGGCGAACCTCCCCCGTGGGTGCGCCCCACTCCGACGTACTGTCCCCTGACGGCCACCGTCCTCCGGGACGCGCCGTCGAGGCGATTTGTGCGTTTTGAACGACGTCCCGTCGTGACGAGCTCGAGAACGGGACTGAAATTGCCTTCCGTCGCAGCAACTTCGTGCGCATTTTTTCGAAAATTCGACCGTTGGATCGGCGATTTCTTCGCTCTGTCGCAATCTTGGTATATCCACCTTCGCTCATGTCAATTTTTGTCCGTTAATTTTATCGTTTGATACATCAAAACCGGCCACCAAGTTGACCGTTTAAATTGTATTAAATTTGGACAATTTCGCGGGGCCAACTTCGTCAGCTTGTATCTCCTCCACCGCAGCTCCGTTTGGCGTGCTACCAGTTCCGGTGCGAATCTGGTATAACCCTCTTGCTACCCCTCCAGTTTCGTTTCATTGTGAGCTTGTTTGATTGGTTGAATTCGACGCCAAAGTTGGCCGTCCGAATTCGTAATTTCCAACTTGTAAAATTCTATTTTTGAACACGGGACTCCAGATTTCATTTCTGACACCACCATTAGACTTGTGGCGTCGTTCTGGCATGTTTTTATATAAAATTTGTTAGATTTGGAGAACGTGGGCCCTGACACATTTTTCGGTGCAAGGTGGGTCCCACATTCTGGATCAACGGGACTTTTTGACGCCGGCTCATCGAAATCCAATTCCGGATATACCGTTGAGTTCGTATCGTCATTCTAGACTCATTGACATATAATTTGCTAGGTTTTGGTGGACATTGGATCCGGCACGCATTTCGGTGCAAGTCGGATACCAATATCCGGGTCAACGGGTCATTTTGAGATCGGCTCATCGGAATCCAATTCTGGAGATACCGTTGAGTTCGTATCGCCATTCTGGACTCGTTGACAGGTAGTTTGCTAAGTTTTGAGAACATTGGCTCCGACACGCATTTCTGTGCAAACCGGAATTCCAAGTTCTGGTCAACGGGCCAAATTGAGATCGAGTCAACGGAATCCAATTCTGGAGATACCATTGGGTTCGTATCGTCATTCTGGTTTCGTGGACATATAATTTGTTATATTTTATAGACTTATTTTCTTGCACATTTTTCGGTGCAAAACGGCTCCGACACGGACACCGTTTTGACCCGAAATTACCTTTTTGCCCTTGTGTCCAAATTGGACCGATGGGTAGGCTATCCTAGCTAATTTGACCATTCTGGATACGTTGGCGATATTTATTTCATCGTCCGACAATGTTTGTTAATAGTTTCTCTAAGTTTAGCCTTGTTATAATTAATTAATAATTAATTCTTATAATGCTCGTATTTCGGAATTAGTACAACGAAACTGAGCTCAGTCTATTCCAATGATCTCACATCGCTGAAATTGACAAGATGGACACGTGGATCACCATAATAAGATTATCAACTTTACCGTTGATCATCTCATCTCGATTTACGTGTCGTAAGTTTCGACGTACGAATAACGAAGTACACTTTATATCTTTAATAATTAGACTAGATTTGACCCTGTTTGACCAGAGTTGACCAGTTGACCCAAAGTCAACTGTGAGTCAACACTTGACCTAGTTTGACTAGATTATTGACCGGAGTTGACCTAGAGTCGTTTTGACTTAGAAGAACCTAGTATACGATAGATTGCTTGTAAATATTTATTTATTACAACTTGAATACCTTGTAACCTGTGTTGCTTTAAATAGGACTCTGTGGCTTCAGTTGGACCCTCTATACTTATCAGCTGTTCAGGTTACAAGGCGAGTACATTCACTGATAGTTTTCATTGTCTTGATATCTACTATATCCGATTCAGTCGTAGTGTTTTACTTGATTCCCGACACGACGGTTCACGGACTAGTATACGTCGGATCCTGTCATGAGATGTTATTCCTGGACTTTCTTGGTATATGGGTATGTGATATTTCTGCGTTTCCTGTACTTGTATAGACATTGATTTGGGAGTGGGCTGGCCCCCTGCTCTTGAACCTTGTGTCATGACGTGCCATGACCGGATCCGTGATACTATTCGGGGATGGGAGAATTATTAGGGGATATGTGATCAAAGCCTTCCTGTAACTATACATTGCTAGCGTCACCCTCACCTCACGTAGGGTGTTGCAGACACCCCATTACCAGTTATCCAGGTTGGACGGCATGACTCTCTGTTGAGTACACCGCGGATTGCCGGGCCAAGTGGATAACCATCTCTTGCTTCCCTAGCCGATCACATATCGCCCTAATAGTTCAAATCACCTTTTTACATTTATTGTCATATCATATATTTTCAGTTCACCTTTACTTACTGTACTTTCACCATGCTATGATTCATTTCTCACATGCTCTACCTGTTTCGTACTGTACCATGGTTATGGGACTAAGTTCTGTTTGAAAGAAGGGTTACAACCCCGGTCCTTGTTTGGTTTAAGGGTTGTAACTCGGCTTTCAAATGGTTCCCAAGTCGCCGATATCTTTATCATGTATTTTATTATTACTGTCTCTTATAGTATTTGTCAATTCATATGGAACTATTGTTGGTGTTTGTACTTGCTCATTTTTCTGACAGGATACGTTGACAAATTTTACAGATAGCTTGGAGATTTGCCTGCTAGCCTAGAAGAGACATTAGAGGTTGTTTAGTTAGCTATTCTCAGTTGTCTGAAATTGTATTTACTTGTGGATTACTGTATTTGAGTTTGAGATGTATTTTTGGGTTATGTATCTTAGACACTTAGACTTCTATCTCCTGTATCTCTTTTCGATTTCATGTTTTATCTATCTTCCTTTATGCTCTACCTTAGATGTGATTGAGTTTACATTCTGCTATGTCACCCCCATTCGGGGAGTATAAACTGTTTAGTATTATACTGTTAGATGCATTGAGACCTAGGACAGCGTTCTACCGCCGATACTGCGGCGTAGGCTGGGCGTTGTTACGTTCTCGTGCCCTAACTCTAGGGTGCGGGTCGTGACAATATAGGTCTAGTCGAAAGCTACTCGCTAACTTTTCGAAACACGATACTCAATCGCTTAGACTTATCCTCAACATGCACTACACTATCCTTTATCCTCGACAAAATTTCTTATGCGACTTCATTGGGTCATCCTATGGGACTTCAACAATCACTTGATTTGGCGGTCAAGTCTTCTAGGGTCATCTGCCCCGAAACTATGCTCGATAATTGAAGATCATCAACGAGGGACAGTTACAGCGAACCATGCTATATCCTATCGCGGAGCCAAATCAGTTCCTGACAATTTCTATGAGACTTCATCCAATCCGACATAATTCACCAATCTATAATTTATCTACTCCCGCGCAACTGATGCGCCGTTACTACTCGAATCACTCATGCACATTGCATGATGTTACTACTCGAATCACTCATGTACTACCGTCGACTGTCTTTGCTAGTCGTATGACACCTACTCGCCTCAGGTCTGAGTTTACTTATTCGTGATCATAGTTCAACACCTTCCATACTCATCGAAACCATCCTCGAACAACTTTCGCATCAAACCACAAGTCTAAATCCACTTTGCCACGCCTTATAAGTTTGATCATCCCCACTGTATGAATCACCATACCAGCGCTCATGCGGAATGATCGCCCTAGTTTGGCATGACGCATGTGCGATGCTGGAGTTGCACTCGCATAAGACAAGAATGTCAACATTGTGGTTATCCTCGAAATAATCAAGTCACTTTTGTTTTCATCCGAGTAACATCCATCCACTCTCAATTTCTCCGAAGCACTCCCACCGTTATCATCCAAACTGCCATCAACTCAACTTGCATCTTATTCATCCAACAACAATACTCAACATAATTTTCGTTCATTCGATTAGAGTATCCCCGAATTATTACATATCGTCTTTGATACGCCTCAATACCATCGTCGATATGCATAACTTGAACATCTTCGTCTCTCATAAGCTCAAATTCGTTGCAATCACTTCCATTATCCGAACTCGAATACGAATCAAGTCTTTGCACACATCAATATCCATTCCGTTGTAACTACCATTATCGTGACACAATTTCCAATTCACATATTTATTCTCACATCCCTAACTCGTACTTCCAAATCGTGCTACCGACTCCTCGTGCTAACTCAAATTTGTTTGCACTTTTAATCCGTACCTACTCAACTCGTTCCGACAGCTTTCGTACTAACTTAACTCAACGCAATTTCGACCGAGTCAACTATTTTCTCAACGCAATATTCCTCCGTCATGCTCAGCCTACCGTTCGACTTATACTTACTAATTCTTGTCCGACGTATCATCCGTGGATATGACTTCACGCATAATCGTTCGACTCAATTCATCGAAGCATAATTGCATCGACGACTATCAAGTCATTCCCACTCGAGTCTCGGTACTACTCCGTCCGTTGCGGACAAACCTATCATAGCCGACACAATCGTCTTGACGCGATCTATTACAAGTTGCCAAGGGCTTAACATAGCTATCGCCAAGTGGTATTGCATATACCACTCAGAAATCGAGCCTATTATTATCGATACAATACTTCGCTATACTGATCGCACAAGTGGTATTGCATATACCACTCAAAATCGAGTCAATACTCAACATCACACTCCGCATAGGTCTGACATCTATTTCCCAATCAACTATGCCGTATGGCGATCTTTCTCGATCCCAGCTCTAGCGTTCTTCTTTCTCAAGTTGGCACAACAACTGGACCAACATGCTAGTCGTTCACTCAAGTTCGACATACATTCAATCTAACCGTACCTTGGCGATCATATCGATCACACACGCAACATTCACTTATTCAAAGCTCAACGCGACATATGGACAACATAAACGTTCGCCTACTTAAACTCGACTTAGCGACCAACTCGACTCGTTACTATCGCATCCGCGATTTTTTAATCTCACTCATTGCAACTCGTGCAACAACTCATTCTCGATACTTACGATCTTTTACTCATTCTTGTTCAACATATCGCTATCCATTCGCATAGCCATACAACATGTATCATACCATGTCGACTCGTTGTACCAATGCAACGAACGATTCACGACTTGCTACACTCCGTGCAACCAACAATACATAACCATTCGCATAGCCACATAATACACATCGCCTCAAATATCGACTCATTGCACTTCGTGCAACCAACATAACCATATTCGTTGTACTTCGTATGACCAACATTCCATAACTTGTTGTACTTCGTGCAACCAACATTCTCCGATGGCACCCGGAGATAGCATGATAGTCATGACGTACTTGTGGCAAACGTACGCACTTAATATAGACTTATTGTACGGAACATCCAATGTAGTATCGAGTAGATCCATGAGCCATGCGGTTGCGAAAATAACTTAGAGTCAACTGAATTTCGATATCGAAGCAACTGAGGGTCAAATAGATTCATTCACGGTCCAGAGGATGGAACCGCTCTAATACCAACTAGTCACGTCCCGAACCGAAAAATTGCTCGTCCTCGCTAGATTTCATCCGAATCGTCGATCTCGATGGGGTGTGATGCCGCACGAGCCTGGAGTTGCGCTCATGCAAGGCAAGATAACAGGTTCACATAGTGTTTATCTCAAATTGATAGCATAAGCAGCGGAAGGGGAACAAAGTATATAATAAGAATCTCTTTTATTCATAATGAACTGAAGGTTACAAAGGCTTTGAATCGCCCAACTTAACATGCCAATTGGCTACAACGCTCATGATCTCTCTAGCTCACAAAGGATTACATTGTTCCATACATTATGTCTCTTTATAGCCACCACGTAGTCTTCGGCCGAACATCTCCATGTCGCAAGTCCGAACGACTATGCGGTAGCTTCTCTTGAAATGCTAAGGACTCCATACCTCGGCGCATCCAAGCCAAGCCCCGCCTCGAGCTGATCATAACCTGAACCTGCACACAAACTAGTGGGGGATTAGTGCTTTCGTCCTCGCTTCACACTGATCAAGACCCGCTCGCACCCAAACCAAATACTAAATATATTTAGTGAGACATGCATCTTAATTTTTGATCTTTCTATTTAGCCTTAGGATCAGTTTCATGGCAATATTCATACAAAGTAACTTATCATAAATGTGTCCGATATCGTGTCCCTGCGGCAAATACAGTTAGCCATAATATGAATATAAACATAGTGCGTGCTCCTCTCCGTCCCGTTTTGCCTATCCTGCAATGGTTAGAACTTCACATAAGAAATCATTCAATTCACGCAACCAAACATAAACTTAGCCATATGCATAAGGGTAGCAGGCCCTGCGCCTGCACCCAACTCTAATCTCAGCCCACCGGCCCTATCTATATGAAGGTCACGGTGTTTCGCACCGTAATGGACTTGGAATCTCTTATGTGTAAGCCTATGATCGCTTCGATACGGGTTGCTAGCCCAGTATCCGAAGGATCCTAAACTTACTGATATCATAGCTTTTCACAACACTGGACGGTCGCAACCCGTCCGAATGATGTGCACCATGAATACCATACATAATTCTCTCCTAGGCCGAACGGTCCCAGTGCCCCGGTCATAACCGTCCGAGGGAAGCCGCACCCGTGCACGGGTCATCCGAGTCCATTGACCATGCAATACGCGCCACAGCATACAAGTCATACATTCCAACCAATCTCGTGTTCCATCCACATAATCCACCATCCCTATCTCAAGCTCCGTCGGTATTATGCCCCAACACATCCGTATTGATGCACGACGCCCTACGGCTTAGGCTTCTCGTACTTATATTCGACGTGTTCCATTCATAAGTTATTCACATAGCCTAGTTCCGTAGTTACTTAGTTGTTTCGTAGCTTCCGTGCACGAGGGCACGCTCAGCGCCATAATCAATTTTCTAGACCTAGTGTTCAATGTTTTCGGAGTCGTACACGTGATGCACATCTCGATATTGCCTTTCAATGTTCTACCATCACCGCCCTACCGCGACCCGTACAATTCGGACTTAGCCATTCCTTTGAACTACTCGATTGATTTGGCCTATCGTGTCCATGCCACACTCCGTTGCAAGGCGACGATTTGGTTTCGCGGACACTTTACTGAATAAGACAAAATGTCGACCTCTTATCATCCAACGTAAAAGCATAGCCTGCACACCAGATCAACTAAAATCAGCACTTGCCCAAATGGGACTTATCCTTGCATCGATTCGATTCATAGATTCCAATCGACTCAAGGCTTACCTTTGGCCAACGTAACTCTTGCATCAATTCGTATCGATACTTCATCGGGTCAACCAAACTCTTCGAGTCAACGACTCATCATAATGCACCGTACGGAGCGGGGCATTACATCGCCCGCACGTGCCGGCTCCACCAGCCCCCGAAGGCGCAGAAGGCCGACAAGACGGAGAATCCGATGTTTTGCTATTTGGATATTTATGTTTTTGAGATGCTACATGATCTGATGTTTGTTGCTTTGTTTTGATTGAGAAAGTGTAGTTTTTGTATAAAAAAATGGTGTATTTCGAAGACAGAGGGATATCAAATGCTTTATTTGCACCCTCTCTGTTCCTAGATTACACCATCTGGAATGAATAAATGCTTTATTTATTTTTACTTCCTCGATCTTCACATCAGGATCTATACGAAGAATGATCGTGTTTTCTCCTGTGTCCTGACGTGTTCACTTTACATGCGCGTGCCAGTGTTGGCCACGTTTATAACGCATTCGTAAAGAAGAAGATGACGAAGATGCTGACGAAGACGACGACTAGCAGTTAGCAGCCGACGACGAAGACGACGACTAAAGATACAGTTAAAGAAGCCATGGATTCGATCGCTAAAAAACTGACAACACAAGAGATGAAGGCCTTGGTTGATGATATCTTGTTGAAGAGATTGACCGAGGCGACCCCTAGTGTGACCCATACTGATGTGGATTCGTCACCCTACAAAATGGGGAAGTTGAAAAAGCTGGAGACGAAGCTGGAAGGAACGTCCAACTACTTGAAATGGTCACGGCAGGCGATGCGAACGTTGAAGGGACATGGCTTGGTGGCTATGTCAATGGCCAAACCAAGGCGCCCGCTGATCCCTTCTCAAAGGAGTTTGCTATTTGGGAGATTGTCAACAACGTAGTGGCTGGGTGGTTGACAGCCTCCTTGACCGACCAGGTGTCGGGCAATGTAAAGGCGATGGAGAGTGCTGCTGATATATGGCAGATTTTGAAGGATATATACTCAGGCTCGGGCAACCCTATGCGGGTTTTTCAAATACAGGATGAACTCGATAGGGTGGCCCAAGACGAACGTACCATCTCTGAGTACGCAGCCCTGTTGAAGAAGTACTGGTCTGATCTAGATCACTATGATCCTCTTGGGATGGAAGATGCACAAGTCGAACTGTCGTTTGCGAAGCATTTTCAGACGTTCCTGGCATATATTTCGCGGCAGCGGATGATGAGTTCTTGAAGGGGCTCAACCCTGTGTTTGAGCAGAGAAGGAATGTACTACTCGGACAACCCACGCTTTCAACCTTAGAAGAAGCCATAGCTGCCATGGCACAAGAAGAAGCTCAATTGAAGTTGATGCCCAATAAGGGCTACTTCCAGGGGGAACAAGCTGCTGTTGAAAAGTCTGCCCTTGCCGCTTTCAATCAGCCTCCCTCTGCGGGCGGTGTTTGCCACAACTGTTGTGACTCGAGACATTACATCAAATTTTGTCCAAAACCCCTGCGAGGTCAGTCGAATGATCGCGGACGGGGCCGTGGAGGATGTCGTGGTGGTAGAGGAGGATATGCTGGTAGAAGGGAAAATTATTTTGGAGAACACAAAGCAAATCTGGCGGAAGAAGGGGGAGACAATCAATTGGCTGAAATTACCCCTCTTGAGAGGGAGTTCATCGCGAGGTTACGAAGCACGAAGCTGGGTTCGGACGACAGTCAAGTTACTCCTGGAGCGTCATCTATCTCGGGGGATCACATCACTTTCTTTGCCCAAACCAGCACATGTATACCTGCGCGTGCTCTTACATCTGTCCATCAGCCAGGTTGGATTATGGACTCTGGGACATCTTGCCATGTTACGGGATCCCGCAGTGTGTTCCAGGACTATACTCACCTACCGACGCCAAAGAGCATTCAGACTGCTAATGGTACCTCCAGACCTGTAATGGGTAAAGACACTTTCGCATGCACCCCTTCCCTCACTCTCACCAATGTCTTACATGCTCCATCTTTTTCTGTCAATCTTATATCTATTAGTGCCATTATCCGTGACCTAAACTGTATTGTTTCCTTTGACATTCCTACGGTGACGTTTCAGGAGAAGGGACAGGACGACGACTAGGAATTGGCGCATGGCATAAGGGGCTGTAGTACTTGGACAAGACCGGACTGGACAAAGCATTGGCATCTCTAGTAGCGGATGCACAACTGGACGCTTCACGTCGCAGTGTAGAAGACGAATTACTACTCCACCACCAGCGTGTCGGACATTCTTCCTTTAAAGTTATCAGTCGAATGTATCCGTCTTTTTTATCAAAGGGCTAATAAAGAGAAGTTAATTTGTAATAGATGTGAGTTGGAAAAACATACGAGGAGCTCGTATGTGAGCTCAGGGAACAGAAGTTCTGCTGCATTTGATATGAAATATTCGGACGTATGGGGCCCTTGTCCTACAACCGGTATTAACGGTTTTAGATGGTTCATCACTTTTATTGACTGTTATACCCGCGTGACCTAGGTCTACCTTATGAAGAATAAAAGTGACGTCCTTGAAGCTTTTCATCGTCGGGTGGAAACACAATATAACGTTAAAATTAAGTATTTCTGGTCTGACAATGGGACTGAGTATACTAATAAGAGGGTTGCTAAGTATTTATCTACTCATAGAATACTACATCAAATTTCATGTGCCTATATTCCGGCACAAAAATGGTGTGGCCGAATGGAAGAACAGGCACCTGCTAGAGGTCGCACGGACGATGATGCTGGCTATGAATGTCCCGAAACATTTATGGGGACATGCTGTATTGACGGTCTCTTATGTCATCAACAGAATGCCATCTCAGGTATTGGACTGGAAGACACCGTTGGAGATGCTTACTGGTGCAACCACGTACACTGTTCCACCAAAAAGTATTTGGGTGTGTGTATTTTGTCCAAGATAATAGGCCAGGAGTTGGCAAACTAGATCCTAGAGCGGTTAAGTGTGTATTCGTCAAGTACACAGCGACTCAGAAAGGATACACATGTTGGAGCCCAGTCGAGGGGAAGCTGTTTGTAAGCATGGACGTTACATTCAGCGAACTGGAACCATACTACGGTTCGGATGAAGGTTCAGCATTTGGTGACACACTTAACACAGAGGATGTTAGACGTGAGAGAGAGATAATAAGTCCAAAAGTGGTAGTCGGATCGGTCCCGTGCCCGTTCGTAGAAAATTGGACGACAGGGGGAGAAAGCAGTGACTCCGATACAGAGAATGAAGAAGAAGATACATATATATATTACGCAGGGGGAGAAGCAGACAAGGAAAAAGGAGCTCCAAGTCTACAGGGGGAGACAGCAGAAGTCCAGTACTGTGTCATGTCCAGTGCCTACTTTACCAAGTCCATTGCCTACTGTACCAAGTCCCTCGTCTACTCCTGCCCCAACTCTTGAAGATGTTGCCCCCGCATCGAATTACTCTGATTTTGATGCGAATCTCTTTGACTTGGATGGTATGATCTCTCCACCACTTATTGCTCCCTTAAGGAGATCTTCTCGCATCAATGCTGGTAAGGCTCCTAGTCGTTATGATGATTATGAACATGAGATTGCCAACTTCTTGTCGTATTCTAACATTTCTCCGAATTATCGAACCTTCATTGCATCGTTAGACTCTACTTCTTTGCCTAAGTGTTGGCAGGAAGCAAAGAAATATCCAAGGTGGAAAGCTGCAATGATGGAAGAACTTGGGGCACTAGAGAAAAATAAGACATGGGAGCTGTTTCCATTACCCAAAGGGAAGAAAGCTGTGGAATGCAAATGGGTGTACACAGTGAAGGAGACGCTAGAAGGAAAAGTAGAGCGGTACAAGACGAGGCTGGTTGCAAAAGGTTACACACAATCATATGGCATCGACTATGATGAGACGTTTGCCCCAGTAGCGAAAATGAGCACGGTAAGAACTCTGGTCTCCATTGCAGCAAACTATGGGTGGCACTATACCAGTTAGATGTGAAGAATGCCTTTCTCCATGTGGACCTGCAAGAAGAAGTGTACATGGAACCCCCGCCAGGGTGCTACGCGACAGAATCAGACGGAGGGACGTCGCATGGTAAAGTGTGTAAACTAAAGAAGTCGCTATATGGGCTCAAGCAATCTCCTCGAGCCTGGTATGACAGATTCAGAAAAGATGTTATAGGCATGGGATACCATCAAACAAATACAGATTATACGGTCTTCTTTCAGCATGCAAGAGGCCACATCACTATACTTGCTGTATATGTGGATGATATAGTAATCACAGGTGATGATGAAGTCGAGATCACTAAGCTAAAGTCAAAACTCGCGTAGGAGTTTGAGGTGAAGGATTTAGGAGCGATGAGGTACTTTCTGGGTATCGAGGTGTGTGACGGCGAACAAGAAATTGTTCTCTTACAAAAAAAATACGCACTAGATCTGCTAAAGGAGACATGGATGCTGGAATGCAAAGCAACAGTTACTCCAATTGACCAGAAGTGCAAGTTAGGAGCAGAAGTAGGAGAGCCTGTTGATCGTGAAAGGTATCAAAGATTTCTAGGGAGATTGATTTATCTCAGGCACACTCGCCCTGATATCTCATTTGCGATGAGTGTAGTGAGTCGCTACATGCATGATCCAAGAACGGGTCATATGGAAGCAGTGTTTCAGATCTTGAGATATCTGAAAGGGACGCCGGAAAAAGGGCTATGGTTCAAGAAGAATAGACGCATAGAAGTTGAGGGATACTGTGATGCAGACTGGACGAGCTGCATAGACGACAGAAGGTCTACCACGGAGTACTGTGTTTTTGTAGGAGGAAACCTGGTCTAATGGAGAAGCAATAAACAGTCAGTGGTAGCACGGTCGTCAGCTGAAGCAGAATACAGAGCAATGGCTCTGGGAGTGTCAAAGTTGCTGTGGGTGAGAGCACTGCTGACAGAGTTGAAGCTGGACAAGGGAGCATCGTTACATCTTCTGAGCGATAGTCAAGATGCAATAAGTATAGCTAACAATCCAGTTCAACACGACAGAACGAAGCACATCGAGATCGATCGATTCTTCATCAAGGAGAAGCTGGAACAAGGGATACTGAAAAATGACCATGTTCGCTCAGAAGAACAAGTTGCAGACTGTCTGACTAAAGGTCTTAGTTCATTGAGTCTGTCAAAGCTATGTAACAAGATGGGGATGATTAATATCTATCGTCCATCTTGAGGGGGAGTGTTGAGAACCAATAAGGGACTTTAGTCCCACATCGGAAGATGTATTATGAAGAGGGGTTGGACCCTCTATAAGTAGTGGCAGTAGCCCATCAATAAAAATAATCAATTATTCATTTCTTCACTTTGCAATTTCGATGATAAAGTATCACAATATACAAACAGGGCACGAGATGTATGCCAAGAAGATATAAACATGGAAAGCGAAAACTGATATGGCCTACTCTAATGAGTGATAACCATGGTCCTCAGGCATCGTAAGACTCCCAGAACAAACAAATATGCAACTCAAGTCCCCTCACAGGAAATAAGCTTCGTCTTGATAAGAATACAATTAACTAAATCAAGCCAATAGAATAAGCTCAATAAAGAAACATAAGAACAAGTAAATTTTGAATTGAATATCTTGACAGATGATCACAACTTGGATTGACACCACGAAGGAGTCTTGACGTAGAGGAGGAGTTACCAGCAGCGACGAGAGTTCGCCATTCTCTCAGTGGTATTATTGTTAATTTATTCACCAGCCCGCTCAGGAGCTAAAGGTAGCAGCGTCCTTGGCAAGAGGCCCAATGTACTCTTCACTGCACTACTCACGGTATTAACATAAAGGGGGTGGGAAGAAATAAAGAAAGACTATATTTAACTTCTCTAATCATGATGATAATACGTAGAAAATATAAAATGATTTGATTGTAGTCCTTGACTTACTTGAAAGTAACATATCTTGCAAATGAGATGTCCTTCTGTTATCTTGGCAGCGACCAAGGATTTGTATCTCTTCAGCTCAGGGACTTCATTGTCATGCCCACATATATCTGGAATGTCGCTTTTCTCAAGTCTCTCCATCCTGATTGGTCCCCTGCAGCAATAGAATCAGCAATTATCACCACAGGTTCATCGTTTACCCCTCTCGCTCGTTTGAATTCATCTCTTTTGTGAATGAATTCAGTCTTCCCTCCATTGTGGTTCCTGATCGTAGGTAGTATACCAGCTTTTGGAGAACTATCACTAATGTGGTGAAAGCAGATGTGACCTACAAAGAAATCGTTGAATCACCACCAGGTGTTCGGATGATTGTTGGACCGTCTATCTTGCAGTTCGATGCAACCCAAAAGGCACATACCTTCAAGGTTAGCTTCACCGCTACCCACAAGGTACAAAGGGACTATGCATTTGGAAGCCTGGCTTGGGACAATGGTGAGACACACTGAGGATTCCAGTCATAGTAAGTACTATCATTCAGGGCTTATTTACAGATGTCGCATAAGATTATGTCAAAGTTTGTACCATCATTCAACGTATTTGCAGATAAAGCCTAAGATATGTTCAATTTCTGCATTTTCAGATTTAAAAAGATTTTCATGTAGTAAAATAAATGTCATAGCTTGAGAAAATGATAGGGTCATCCTAGTAAAATGTTATAATCAATAATAGTACGAATCTAAATCATTATAGGAGATCAAAAGGTGTTCGCATAATACTTGACCAAATTGCATCCCATAAACTGAATCCACAACCAAAGACGATTGAATGTAAGTAGTATCTATATGAGATTTTTCACCTTCAAATAGAAGTCTGTCGCCTACCTTTTCGAATGGATTAGGAGATGGCCAGAATTTGTTCAATTGAGATCACAGTTTCAACCACGGGGAAACGTTCATCCAAGTTATAGTGGAGATTCAAATTGGAAGACTGTCCCATAATTAGCTCTAGTATCATGTCCCCCAATGTTCAGCACAACTTCTTCCCCAGTCACCTGAATAAAACTCTACAGTGCAGTCAGAAGGTGTATATACAATCTGGAATCTACAATGGAGTAAAACCTTAAAGCAATAGATTAGTACGTGTCTAGGCTAAACGGTGGGCAAATCCCCCGGCGTTAATATCTCTAATTTATAGAACAAAGAAAATCCCGAAAAACAAAGATATACAAGATATGAGCCCTCAAATAAAATCGAAGCCATCTGTCTGCTAGCCCAAGCTTGCGGTAGCTACAATTTTTAACCGTAATTAACAAGAACCATGATATATGTTGATTTTCCTGTCTTCGGCACCACCACCCAGCAAACGATCATATGATGTACTAGTGTAGGAGTAAAAATTATAACTGAGCATCAAAAAGATCACCATAGCCTTCCACTGTTTCTAGCTCATAGTCACTCTCTACCCCCACCAACATGCTATTCTTCAGATCGAACTTCTTCGTTGAAACACTGAGGAGCTTATTGAGTGACATTCCCTTCCCCCTGATCTCCTTCTTCACCTCGTACCTCCTCTTGATCCTATCATCCAGCTTGTAGCCGAGGAACGCCGGGAACTTCATCAGCTCCCCAATGTCCCTCTCCATTCCTTCCACCAGGAACTCCATCTTCTTCTCCAGCGACCTGTAGTTGTACTGCAGCACCTGCGGGTGTTTCCTGCTCATCACCAGCAGGTCCTCGCATGAGAACCCGTAGCTCAGGAAGACTCCTACCACCATCTGCATGTTCTCGCAGCTCGTCCTGGTTGCCGCACCCATCGCCAGTGCCAGCTCCTTCGTCCGGTGCCGGTATCCGAGCTTCACCAGCAACCCCAGCTTCTTCGACAGGTTCGCCTCGAACGACAGGCTGAGGAACAGTGGCGCCTTGATCAGGAACTTGAAGATGTCGTCAGCGTCGAGCCCGCATTGTCTTAGGAACTCGACCCGCGGTGCGAGCTTCCGCTTCTTGCTCGCGCTGAACACGTTGGGGTACACCAACACGATCTTGAACACATGGTTGTCCGTCAGCCCAACCGACCGCCAGAAGGCGACGTGGGAGTGGAAGTGCTTGACGGTGTAGGCGAGCACGGCGGGCAGCTTACGGACGATGGCCGTGACGCCCGCCTCGTCCCCGCTGCCGAGCTCCATGAGGTACTCGACCCGGGGTATCAATTGACTACGGAGATCGAGATTGAGAATTGCCGGGCGGCGGACGACAATGTCCGGCCAGCCGAATCTCTCCAGGTAGAGGATTGTGTCTTGGAAGTCCGTAAGGGACATTTCACAGAACACCTTGGCGATGTTGACGTTGTTGGCGATGGCAGATAGATCTTTGCTGGGAACGCCGCGGTCCAGTAATAGTTCGGCTTTACGGAGGAAGTAGGGGTAAAGGTGGGGGGAAGTGGAGGAAAGGAGGCGCTCGAGCTTGGCGGGAAGGAGGTCAGAGAGGTGCTCGCGGAGGAAGTGGAGGAACGGGGTGAGTTCCGGGGAAGTGAGGATGTCGGGGCGACGGATGACGATGCGGTGGAGGAAAGTGGGGGTGAGAGAGCGGAGGGATGCGATGCGGCGGCGGAGGGGCTCGGGGGGAGCGGAGCGGAGTTGCGGGTTGTCGCGGAGGAGGAGGTTGAGTTGTTTGTCGGTGAGGTTGAGTTCCTGGAGGAGGAGGAGAGTGGAAGTGGTGGTGGAAGTGGTGCAGTGGAGGGGGAGGGAGATGGGTTGGGGTTTCGTTAGGAGTTTGAGGGAGATGGGGAAGGGGAGAGGGGTGGATTTGGAAGGGGGCGGAAGGATTGGGGCTGTGGTTGGAAAGAAATGAGAGAGGAGTGCAACAGCAGCAGCAGCCATTGTGGGAGCTACAGCCTGCACTGTGAGCCTTTTCTGGAGTTGCCGAGTTGAAGCAGAGGTATTTTAGGTGATTACAATTTAAAAGACATAAAAAATAATTTAACAAAAAAAGTGAAATATTTACAAAGTATGATAATAATATTTTTATCGATTTCGGAGGATTTTGTTTCGGCCATTTATGAAGTATTTTTTATGTTTGATAATTCTTTTGAGCTACTAATTTTGTTAGGCTAAAAAATTCTCCAAAAAAATCGACGTAATAATGAATAAAAGCCAAATATGAATGGCCTTATCCATATTCATAACCACATCTATCACATTTCCTCTTTATATGTTATAATGAGAAAAGCTACAACACGTTATGATACCCTAACCAAGAAGAATGCGACTAGAATCCTGGAAGGAGTCCATTCTAAAATCGAAAAGATGCTCTTAGATTTGACAAAAAAAAAGTCAAAAAAAATTTTACAACAAAAGTCAACAGCATGAGACGCTTGGTAACAATATCTCATTCTTTATCCTCCAAGTAAGTTAGATTTTTTTCCTCTTCTACATGTTGAATGATCGAAACTATATGCATGTGTCTCCATATTAGCAGTACCCGAATTTACACACATTACATTAAAAAAAAAATTATGGAAGGGTTATTCTTAAGTTTCCTTTCTCTCTATTAGCGACCACAATGATCCCTTTTGGTATGATCGATAACCCCTAAATAAATAAATAAATAATCGCTCCATAAGCCATTTCGGTAGCATAGAGATCCTGGAATCTCGACATGTGTAATCTTCTTTTGTGTTACATAAGTACTTAAATTATTTTTGCACATGTCCACCAAAATCTTGATGTTTGCTAATTTGTAAATCTCTACATATAGCGATGCCGTCAAAGCATACCACCTGCTACTATGTTGATCATCCCTATATACCATTACATATCATCACGGTGTATATTTTTTTCCATTTATTTTTCCATTTATTCATATTTATCCCTATATGGTTGAAAACACAGTTATGTGTTAATGATGGGATGACTTTTTCTTAAATCCTAGTTAAGGTGACATTATTTTAAGAATGAATTATTCTAAGGATTTATTAAAATAATGGGCCAGGTTTTTCGTTGCATGCATCAGTATATAGTACTGGACTCCATTTACTTGACCATGAGTTAATGTTGCCAGTGCCCTTCTGTTATTTCCCTATTTGAATTACCATCCAACAACTTGTTTTTTTATTGACATTGACATACGACTATGATGGTACTAGTTGCAACTAAGATTGCATGTATTATGTAGTCATTCATGTGGATAATCATGTAAATAAATTATATTATTTTTTTATAATATAAGATCAAGATTTCGATAAAGGTTTTGTAATTTAGTTTTAGAAAATAATTCCATTTGGGTGGATGTATAAGTAGGTGATTGGCCGAACACTGGTACGTGTTCATATATCATAAGCTTGGTCTTCATGGCTATAACCATGATTTGAATGCCAATATTATAATTATTGTCTTTGATTAGCTTAATTGATATTTTTTTCATTCTGTTTTTTAGCCGGCTAAAGGACTACTTGGATTATGTAGCCAATTACACATAAGCTTAAAATTAAGCTTAATGAGCTAGTGGCATAATCCAATTTAAATATGTCATAGATAAAATATTATGATTTTGATATTCTTTATCTTAAATTCTTTATCTTAAATTTCAGCTAATATATCATATCTAATTCAATGTTATTAAAGGGCATAGACTGCATTTATGTAATATCATTGTCATTTTTAGCTCAGATGCAAATCCAACATGTCAGAAAATATTCTAAACATTTTGGTGGACATTTTAAACATTGTATAAGATAAGCTATTTATTTGCTTGAGTTTTGTACCATATCCAAATTGGTGCATGCATCACAGGTATTGCGCTGTATGTTTGGAAAAAATCTATCACATGTGAACTAACTTTTATAGGCCGCAACAGGTTGTTTGTCCTCGAAAGGCCAAAAGTAAACATTACCAACCTGAATGTTGGTGTTTCAATAATATAGTTGCATATATTTTAAAGTTGCAAATCTCTTATAAATTAGAAAAAATTTAGAGTGTGTGCCGTAAGTTTGTCCAATCCGTAGGGTGACTACGGATGTCTGGTTGTCCTACATAGACCTGGAGTTCTATAGACATATTTAATAGTTTACAATGTTACTTGTAACTGCCTGTTTTCAAAATCAAGGGTAATTTTGTCATTTCTCAGTTTTTCATAATTTTGGTAAATTTTAATTTACTTAATACCATTTAAATTGGTGTATTGTGATTTTGGGGTTTTGCTAGTACAACCCTAGTTTTGCTAAGCCTAGAGACTAACCATGACCAAGGGAGCCTAGTCATGTGATTAGAATGTCATAATACTACTTTTTAGCCTAAGGATATTTTGGTCATTTTTGACTTATTGGTGAAAATAAATTTTGATTGATTATTATGGTGCTAATTATTTATTAGAGACTAACCTAGTTTTGACATAACCTAGATGGTAATGATGTTCATGGAGGTTTAGTTAGAAGGTTAGGGACTTAATGACAAGGTTAGTAATATCTAGATATTATTGTAGTATGATATTTTCCTTAAAATATTTGTAGAAAGAAAGCCTTGGGACTAAATTGGACCAATGAATGGACTTGAACATATGTGGAGAAGCCTTAGCCACCTATCTACATCTAAACCTAACCCTAAATTCTATTTGGCCAACCACAACATAGTACACCCCTCCTATAAGTATCACATTTAATAACCCTTGCCTCTTTTCATTTCAAATAGAAACCCTAGTTTAGTGTTCTTCCCCAAATCATCCCATTTCATCAATTCAACTCCAAATTGAGCCTAGTCTTTTGCATTGGACTCCCCTACAGTAGTAGAATCCATTGATGGATAGCTAGCAAGGGTTGGAAGCTTCGGGACCTTTGCAAATTGAGGGAAAAACATCGATACTAGGCTCTTTACATTGAGATTCCAACTCTCAATAGGTAATCCTATCTACACCTATTAAAATCCTGATTTATCTTCATAGATGCATTCATTTAGGGTTCTCCTAGGTGTAGCCCAAGTTTGGTAGGATTTCATGTCCGTTTGATATGCGTATCGGACACGTATCGGACCGTAGTTTAAAGTGTTTCGTGAAATGTCTCAATGGATTGATTGTTAACCAATTTCAAAACTAATTTCATATTTGGGTAGCCTAATATGTAGGGATTTAATTAGTGTAGGACTGAGCACATTTTGGACCTATGTTCGTGTCTAAATAGGACACAAACTTGCTGCCAGGACACAGCACAGGGGAGTGCTGTGCTCTCCTGCTGTTCGAGTGTCCTGTAGGACACGATACAGCTTTATTTGACACAAAATTTAATGGACAGATGGGGGCAATGTCTGACAACATGCCCCCAAAGTTTTATTGGGTTTCGTCGAGTGGTTCGAGAGAAAACTCGATCGCACTGATTCACATACATTATGCATGCGCGGAAAATCCCCACTGATACGCGTTCTAAACTTAGACATGACACAACTTAGACACGATTCAGGCTACCCTAACCCTAGACCTAGACCTAGGCTACCCATTCGACACCACCACTTTGGTGTCTTAGTGGACACACGGGTCCCTGGACGAGTCGACACGCGTGCAGGAGACAGTGCACTGCACTGTCTCTGGCACCAAGTTTGACCATGTTCGTGGCACTTTGGACACGATGTTTTGACACTTTGTGGACACACACATCACCCCATGTCGACACATCACCCTCCCCCTTGACACGAATGTTGTCTAGTTTTGAATGAAAATTTGGGTTCGATTTATGTGTTTACTGTTACATGTTTAAACTGTTTTCAAAATTTGTTTCAAAAATGTCCAATTCGAATTCCAGGTTCCAAAATGAGTTTCGCAATTATTACCAGGGTTTGTTTTAATTCCAAATTGGTTTCCATATGGATTTATGTTCGTGAGTATACCTATATGTTGTAAATCTCTATATGTATAATTATTTGTGTTCGACTGAATACTAGGTGGGGGATTTTCGAGTTATCCTGAGAATGGAATTGACTCTATAAAATCTGTTGATTGATTAGGTTTTGAGGAGTGAGTTTTGGGTCTGAGATTCCCAGAGACTTAGGGTTGAGTTGGGTGTTGGTTTGGCTTCAAATTTGGATTCTTGATACATGTTTCATATTAGTTCAGTTTAAAAGTTATCTTTGTATATGTTTGTTTCTATTTGGGATTACAGTCGAGGTTGGTTAATTTGAATTTGGGTCTTGAAGTGTTTGTATGTGTGTACCTGTATAAGGGTTAGAGAGGTTTAGGATTTATAAGTGGTGAGTTATTCTCAGAAAAATAGAGGATGAGGGAGAAATATGTTAAGAGAGAAGGGAAGACTTTACAGCAGAATGGTAGCAGCAATAACAGTAGGTAGGAATGGGGGAGTAGTGCAGCAGTGAGGCACTACACTACAATAGCAGTGCAGTAGAAGCCTTGGCCTAGCTTGGCATGGTTTGGAATCCCAGCAGTAGCAGCAGGGTTCCCAGGCAGGGCAGGCCATGGTTGACAGGGCAGTAGCAGTAGGCATTAGGCTTGAGAGTGGCTTAGGTTTTTGGGTGTGAGTGTTTAGGTAATTAGCAAGTATGAGGGTTAATCCCTAATTGTATACATGTTAGAGTTTAGGGGGAACTTAGGAGTTTAGATACATGTTAGTAATAGTATGTGTGTTAGTTAGAGAGATAAGTGAGTGTGAGTGTTTGGTTAAAGTTTTGGGTTAGCACTAGAGGGTAGGTTTAGTCTATAGGTTATGGATTAGATTAGAGGGCTTACTTCATATATTATAGTGATATATATATTGTGATATATATGTATTGAGTTTGTGTGTATATATATATATATATGGTAGTATATATAGTTGGTGAGTTGGTGTTAAGTTTAGAGTTAGGATTTACATTGTATAAGGATGGTTGTATATAGTTTGAGTATGTATATATTTTAGATAGTGTCTAAGGCTTGAGTATTAGATTTTGTATAGAATTTGGCTTTTGAGCCTATTGGTAGGCTTGGTAGGTGAATATCTATGATAATGGCATAGATGAGGTTGTATACCTTGGTACACCAAGGTAGTGCCCTAAAACCTAGATATGACCAATATGGACTAGGTTGACCTTGTGGACTAGATGGTTGACCAACCCATATATGTTGACTTGTGGACCTAGTTTGACCTAGACAGTTGACCGGGTTTGACTTAGAGTTGACTTTGACCTAGATTGACTTATAAATCAGGCAGATTGCATCGTATACTTCATTTACCTTATATTTGAATACATCATAACATGTAATTACTTTAACTAGGATTTTGAGACTCCAGTTCAGAAATCTGTTTTTATCAGTCATTCAGGGTACCAGGCGAGTACATTCTTTGATAATATTTTTGTTTTATGATATCGTCTTTGTTTATAGTATTTAGTGTAGATATCCTTGTTCTCTTGACACATTGTTCATGTATATTGGTATTTGTCTAGATCCCGTCATAAGATGTTATTTTTCTTATATATGGTATGCCTTGTGCAAGTCTTCCTTGTTCCTTGTTCATTGTATAGACACGATTCTTGTGAATGAGTGCTACTTCACAGAGAATACGTGTCATGAATGGATCCGCTATATTAGTCAGGGGTGGGGGTGTTAGCATAGATATGTGATCAATACCCCAAAGTACCAGCATTGTATCATCATTGTATCACCATTGTATCATCATTGTATAGTGTTAATTATACACTCATGTATGATTAGCCAGGCCAAATATTGTATCAAGTTCTAAGCCGATCACATGTTGAAACTAGTGCTAAACTCACATAGATAGCAGTTCCAGATTTTTGTACATGATATACACTGTTCCCTTACCCTTCTCATTTACAGTTTTGATATACCCTGCCAGGATGCATGTACGTTCTACTTTACCTAGTATATTCTCTCTATCTACTGCTACATTTTCAATATTGTCTAACTAGGACTGTTGTTTGAGATTTTGTACTCGTTTCCGTCCTGATTGGACCTGTTAAAAATATTACAGATGATGAGGAGGAGTGCCCTACCTATTACGGTCCTTATGACATGGTTGGTATAGAGTTGGAGACCCTAGTGCAGCAGGGGCTAGCTCTAGCAGATGAGGCCTTGGTATAGTTTAGCTGGTTTAGTATAGTACTAGACTTTGTCTCCAGATTACTTTGGCATGTTATTATTTGTTAGTTGTTTGTATTGAGATTGTTGACTCAGAGATTTTGGACTTGTATTATTCTGTGTTAGATTTTCAGGATGATATTTATAAATCTTATTGTCTTTATCTTTCAGTATTATCTTTCATTCTTAGAGTTTTTAATTTGAGTATATTATATTGTCATTGTTTGTCCTCCATTTGGAGTTGACCATTCTCGACAGGTTCTGATATTATAACTGTTGATTAGATAGTACACCTAAACAGTATTTCTACGTCGTTTCTACGGTGTAGGCTGGGACGTTGTCTCGCACTTGTGCCCTTACTTCGGGTGCGGGTCGTGATACGTTTTTAGTGGTGGCCCATGCAGGTCAGAAGTCACAATTAGTGCGATGTCGTAGTGGCGCTCGACTTAGAGTGCTGCTACGAGCCTGCTATAGGTTAAGAAGATATAGGCTATAGGCTAAGGGTACTCAATCACAATTATGAATCTTTAAATTTGCTTCTATACAACTGTCCTTTCTTGATGCTCATTATTTGTACACAAATTGTCCTCCTTTGATATGATCTATCTTGTGCCATATTGACTTTTTTCTTTCGATCTGTCTTCAGGATGGTGATGACTCGATCTCAGCATTTGGAGCCAGTGGATACTGAGAGGTCTGCCACATCTCGCGGACCTGAGCCAGTCACTTCTCTTGCAGTCGGTGCATCTGCAGCAGCATTCGGGGGCCCTCCTCAACCAGTTGCGAGGACTGTCCCGGAGGTTACTGCGGTAGGAGCAGTCGCGGGTATTCTTCCTCCTGTATATCGGACTCCTCCGTCTGTAGCGAAGGATCTGCCTTCTCCATCTCTACTACCTACCGATATGGGGCAGATGTTTGCCTTTCTTTGGCAGATGATGGAGGCCCAGCGAGTCCAGACTGAGGCTCAGTAGAGGCAGACAGACGCGATGCGTCAGGACATAAGGGATGCACATCGGTTGGCTCTAGCAGCCGTGGAGCAGAGGACTCCGCATCAGGGAGCGCATCCGAGGACGGGCAATATCCGAGACTTCAAGAAACTGGGGCCTCGTAACTTTGGCGGGACTGAGGGCATAGTTTATGCTGACGACTGGCTCGAGGACATCAAACGTCAGATGAGGGCTTCCCGCCTAGCAGACGAACTGAAGGTCGAGGCGGTGGGGCTACAGTTGTTAGACATTGCTCGCACCTGGTTTAGGAACGAGCCAGACCTTGCTGGGGAGGTCCATACCGGGGCCGAGTTCAAGGTCATCTTCAAGAAGAAGTTCTTTTCTCCTACAGACAAGATCAACTTGGCGAGGCAGTTTTAGAACCTCCAGCAGGGTGGTTTGTCTGTAGAGGAGTATGCTACGGAGTTTGGCAGACTGAGCCGATACGCAGAGTATATGGTGCGTGAGTCAAAGATCAGGGCGAGTTACTTTAGAGAGGGATTAATCTGGGATATCAGGATCCTTATTCCCTCTTTCTACGCAACCTATACCGAGATCTTTGTGGAGGCCCGTAAGGTAGAGCGGGAGTGGGGCCTAAAGCCCAAGAGGGACCGTGATCTATTTTTGGGGACTACTAATAGCGCGGGGGCTGCTAAGCGTCCTCAACTCCAGCATCATTCTATTTTGCGATGCCCGCAGCAGATTCCTGCTCTGGTTAGGGCACCAGTTCAGTAAGTGCCCCGGCAGCAGCAGTAGGGACCGACGCAGCAGACACCTACTTGCCACTTGCAAGAGGTCCAGACATCTCTGGGAGGTTTGTAGGAGACGTTTGGGTGTGTGCCTATACTGTGGCACCGAAGGGCACCGGACGAGGGATTGTCCATCGAACCATCGTCGTGCAGCTCAGGGAGCACAGGGTAGGCCACCTATGACACCACATCACGCCCCACGCCAGCAGCGGGATATACCCCGTCAGGGCAGAGCTTTTGCGATGGCAGTTGAGGCTCCTGCAGGCATTCGACTAGGAGGTTAGGTCTTGCTCTTTTCTTTTACCTGTTTCTTTCCGCCCATTGATTGATGATTGCTTTCTTAGTACCTTTAGTTTGTATATGTGATGATCATGCTAAATTAAAAAGAAAATCCTAATGAAGACTGCAATAATATGATACTGTAGAGATTTAAAACCATGCATGTGTTCTGATTTCCTGGATTACATGTTATATAACTTAGGATAAAATTTAGTAGACTTTGATTGTTGGGAGCTTGACCTGGAGAAGAGTACAACTGTTTCGAATATCGAGGAAGAAATTTTTCTTAGGGGGGTAGTATCGTAACTTCCTGTTTTCAAAATCAAGGGTAATTTTGTCATTTCCCAGTTTTCTATAATTTTGGTGAATTTTAATTTACTTAGTACCATTTAAATTGGTGTATTGTGATTTTGGTGTTTTGCTAGTACAACCCTAGTTTTGCTAAGCCTAGAGACCAACCATGACCAAGGGAGCCTAGTCATGTTATTAGAATGTCATATTACTACTTTTTAGTCTAAGGGTATTTTGGTCATTTTTGACTTATTGGTGAAAATGAATTTTGATTGATTATTATGGTGCTAATGATTTATTAGAGACTAACCTAGTTTTGACTTAACCTAGATGGTAATGATGTTCATGGAGATTTAGTTTGAAGGTTAGGAACTTAATGACAAGGTTAGTAATATCTAGATATTATTGTAGTAGGATATTTTCCTTAAGATATTTGTAGAAAGAAAGCCTTAGGACTAAATTGGACCAATGAATGGACTTGAACAAATGTGGAGAAGCCTTATCCACCCATCTACATCTAAACCTAACCCTAAATTCTATTTGGCCAGCCACAACATAGTATCCCCCTCATATAAGTATCACATTTAATAGCCCTTGCCTCTTTTCATTTCAAATAGAAACCCTAGTTTAGTGTTCTTCCCCAAATTACCCTATTTTATCAATTCAACTCCAAATTTAGCCTAGTCTTTTGCATTGGACTCCCCTATAGTAGTAGAAGCCATTGGTGGATAGCTAGCAAGGGTTGGAAGCTTTGGGACCGTTACAAATTGAGAAAAAAAATATCGATACTAGGCACTTTACATTGAGATTCCAACTCTTAATAGGTAAACCTATCTACATCTATTGAAATCCTGATTTATCTTCATAGATGCATCCATTTAGGGTTCCCCTAGGTATAGCCCAAGTTTGGTAGGATTTCATGTCAGTTTGATATGCGTATCTGATACATATCGGACCGTAGTTTAAAGTGTTTGGTGAAATGTCTCAATGAATTGATTGTTAACCAATTTTAAAACTAATTTCATATTTAGGTAGCCTAATATGTAGGGATTTGATTAATTTAGGACTGAGCACATTTTGGACCTCTATTCGTGTCCAAATTGGACACGAACTTGTTGCCAAGACACAGCACAGGAGAGTGCTGTGCTCCCCTGCTGCTCGAGTGTCCTGTAGGACACGACACAGCTTTATTTGACACAAAATCTAATAGACATGTGGGGGCAATTCTGACAACATGCCCCCAAAGTTTCATTGGGTTTCGTCATGTGGTTCGAGAGAAAACTAGATCGCACTGATTCACATACACTATGCACGCACGAAAAAGCCCCACTGATACGCGTTCTAAACTTGGACACGACACAATTTAGACACGATTCAGGCTACCCTAACCCTAGACCTAGACCTAGGCTACCCATTCGACACCACCACTTGGTGTCTTAGTGGAGATACGTGTCCCTGGACGAGTCGACATGCTTGTACGAGACAGTGCACTGCACTGTCTCTGGCACCAAGTTCGACCATGTTCGTGGCACTATGGACACGATGTTTTGACACTTTGTGGACACACACATCACCCCATGTTGACACATCACCTTCCCCTCTGACACGAATATTTGTTTGGTTTTGAATGAAAATTTGGGTTTGATTTATGTGTTTGCTGATACATGTTTAAACTATTTTCAAAATTTGTTTCAAAAATGTCCAATTCGAATTCCAGGTTTCAAAATGAGTTTCCCTGTTATTACCTTGGTTTGTTTTAATTCCAAATTGGTTTCCATATGGATATATGTTCGTGAGTATACCTATATGATGTAAATCTCTATATGTATAATTGTTTGTGTTCGACTGAATACTAGGTGGAGGATTTTAGAGTTATCCTGATAATGGAATTGACTCTATAGAATCTGTTGATTGATTAGGTTTTGAGGACTGAGCTTTGGGTCTGAGATTCCTAGATACTTAGGGTCGAGTTAGTTATTGGTTTGGCTTTGAATTTGGATTCTTAATACATGTTTCATATTAGTTCAGTTTAGAAGTTATCTTTGTATATGTTTGTTTCTATTTGGGATTACAGTCGAGGTTGGTTAATTCGAATTTGGCTTTAGAAGTGTTTGTATATATCTACCTGTGTAAGGGTTAGAGAGGCTTAGGATTTATAGGTGGTGAGTTGTTCTCAGGAAAATAGAGGATAAGGGAGAAATATGTTAAGAGAGAAGGGGAGACTCTACAGCAGGATGGTAGCAGCAATAACAGTAGGTAGGGATGGGGGAGTAGTGCAGCAGTGAGGCACCGCACTGCAATAGCAGTGCAGTAAAAGCCTTGGCCTGGCTTGGCATGGTTTTAATCCCAGCAGTAGCAGCAGCAGGGTTTCCAGGCAGGACAGGCCTTGGTTGACAGGGCAGTAGCAGTAGGCATTAGGCTTGAGAGTGGCTTAGGTTTTTGGGTGTGAGTGTTTAGGTAATGAGCAATTAAGAGGGTTAATCCCTAATTGTATGTTAGAGCTTAGGGGGAACTTGGGAGTTTAGATACATGTTAGTAATAGTATGTGTGTTAGTTAGAGAGATAAGTGAGTGTGATTGTTTGGTTTAAGTTTTGGGTTAACACTAGAGGGTAGGTTTAGTCTATAGGTTAGTGATATATATGTATTGAGTTTTGTATATATATATATATATATATATATATATATATATATATATATATATATATATATTATATATATATATATATTTTATATATATATATATATATATATATATATATATATATATATATATATATTTTATATATATATTATATATATATATATATATATATATATATATATATATATATATTTTTATATATATATATATAAAATATATATATATAAAAAATATATATATATATATATATATATATATATATATATATATATATATATATAAAATATATATATATATATATATATATATAAAATATATATATATATATATATATATATATATATATATATATATATATATATATATATATAGTTGGTGAAAAAAAATATGGTAGTATAAATAGTTGGTGAGTTGGTGTTAAGTTTAGAGTTAGGATTTACATTGTATACGGGTGGTTGTATATAGTTTGAGTATGTATATATTTTAGATAGTGTCTAAGGCTTGAGTATTAGATATTGTATAGGATTTGGCTTTTGAGCCTATTGGTAGGCTTGTTAGATGAATATCTAAGATATTGGCGTAGATGAGGTTGTATACCTTGGTCCACCAAGGTAGTGCCCTAAAACCTAGATATGACCAATATGGACTGGGTTGACCTTGTGGACTAGATGGTTGACCAACCCATAGATGTTGACTTGTTGACCTAGACAGTTGATAAGGTTTGACTTAGAGTTGACTTTTACCTAGATTGACTTAGAAATCATGTAGATTGCATCGTATACTTCATTTACCTTATATTTGAATACATCATAACCTGTAATTGCTTTAACTAGAAATTTGAGACTCTAGTTTAGACATTTGTTTTCATCAGTCATTCAGGGTACCAGGCGAGTACTGTAGAAGCATGGAAAAGAATAAAGAAAGGTCCATGCGGCCAAGGATCCCCATGCGGCTCAGGGATCCATGCGGCCCAAGAGACTATGCGGCTCGAATAATTCCATATGGCCCAGAGAGGAGCCACGTGGCCTTCAAAAAAGCTCTTCCCTTCGTCTTTTGCTGCATTTAATGCCCTGACGGCTGACAGCTCTGACAAATGACAGCTCTGACATAAAGGCGCAATAATGACTGACATAATGGCGTGTTCCTAGGAAAGAGAAGAAAATCTTCTCACAGCTGGCAGAATCTACCAAATTCCGAGGCATGCGGCTGCTGCATTTATGCGACCGACCACTCCATGTGGCCGCCCACTTCATGCGACCGTCCATCTTCATGCGGCTATACCCTTTATGCGGTCGCCCATCTTCATGCGGCTGTCCATCAGCATGCGGCTGCCCACTCCCATGCGGCTGCCCATCTTTATGCGGCTGTTCATCCCCATGCGGCTGTCCATCTTCATGCGGTCTTCATCCTCATACGGCCCACTCATATACGGCTCTGCCAAGATGACCCAGTGGAGACATATGATACTTTTCACGATGATTGAGACACGTGGCAGTCTTATCTTCCTGGAATTATGGGTGTTAACAAATCCTAACAAGATCAGATTTGTTGCAATCACCATAATTGCCCAGATCAAGTCAAATCGAGCAAATTAGACACGTGGCAGGCCATTACAAGTCGCGAATATTCATGGCAATCAACATTTATTATCCATAGAGATTTAATGCAATCACATTAATTGCTTAAATCTATTATATTCGAGATGGATGGCCCAGATTAATTAACTCTCAGGCCGCCGACTTTTGAGAATGGGCAATCATTGCTAACCCTAATGATGCCCCCCACTCTTATAAATAGCAAGGTGCCATTCCCTTGCAAAGCCCCCCCTCGGATCCAGAGAGAATCAGAGAGAAAATATACAGAGATCAAGAGGACAGAGGAGCATACATAGAGAGAGCAAGGAGAGCATTTCTTCATTAACGCCAATCAGATCTTCTCCAGAGCCAAGGTTGCACCCGATCGTCCAAGGAGTAAGGCAGAGCTGCCGTCGCTTTCCCGAGCCTCTATCGTCACCCCCCAGAATCTAAAATAAACAATTGTACTTAGATTGCTGTACCTAGGTTTTTGTCCCTAAGCTTTCTTTGTACAAGCGAGTTTGTATTATGAGTCTAAGTTCAGTCCTCCTACATATAATTGTTATGTACTTTTACAATCAATGGCAAACACGATGGCGACTCTGCTGGGGACAAACTTCTCCACGGCTGAGAAGTTGGTGACGCAATCGGATGCAGCCAAACTTGGCTCCATGCAACAGAAGATGGTCGTCCGCTTCGACCAACAGGCGTTTGAAGAAATGCTCTCCGACGGGAGCGCTGGCCCGGTCCAGAAGCGAACCCGCACAAAGAAGGCTCGCAGGGAGTGGAGGCCAAAGTCATTTGCTCCTCCCCAAGCCTTGGACGGAGTACTCTCTGCTGCCCATGACGGCGAAGGTAACTCTCATGCGGCCCCACTTCAAGCCATAGAAGACTCTGCTGTCCCCAAGTCCGGCAGAGGAAAGCACTACGATGCTGGACTTACAGGGGCAAAGAGTAATTCTATGTGCTCCAGGAAGAAGCCGATCAAAGGCACTAACCACAAGACGAAGACTCATGCGGCCAAGATTCCCAGCCGCATGAATGATGTCCATGCGGCTGAAACTGCCAGCCAAATGCATAACACTCATGCGGCCAAGATTTCAAGCTGCATGAAGAAGACCTATGCGGCTGAGACTTCCAACCGCATGAAGAAAGCCCATGCGGCTACGACTGCCAGCCGCATAAAGATTATTGATTCCAGCCGCATGTCGCCTGCTCTACGCGGCTCAGTCTTCGACCGCCTCTCCTATGGTCCTGATCTCTCATGCTCCCGAGAAGACATGTCTGACTCTCTCCAGCACCACTTAGACTCTTCCTATTATGTGCCCCTACGCACCAGAGTGAAGAAGTCTAGGGCAGCGCTAGCTTGGCAAGCTCAGTCCGCTGACCCGACCTCTGACCATCCGAGCGTTCCACATACTGTTATGCGAGCCTCTGATGGGAAGTTGTACAGAACCACTCGAGTCCAGCCCCCGATGGCAAACGGACAGAGTGGTTCCCAAAAGTCTTCCAAAACCCAGGGAGTAAACATGGTCGTTCCTGACCCGTCTGACTTGCGTGAGGTTATCCTCCACAAACGCAAGGAAAGAAAAGAGGCCCCGGTATGTAAAGAGTTCTCCCACGGACATCACTGTACCCAAATCGTTGTCAACTGTTGTTGCAACAACGCCACAATACGAGAAGACCGACAGTCCGTCTTCCTAAGATTACAACAGCCAAGCTCATATGAGGAGGCGCCACCCGTCGTCTTTTGCAACTCCGCTCAGAAAATCCTCACCGACGGGAGAGGAAAGAAGATAAACGTTTCCAGCCCGAAGATTTCAACCACTGTGACCAAAAAATTATCGTCTAAACGGTCGTCCACAACCGGAGTTTTCCAAGGAACCCGTTCGAAGACAAAATCTACTACAGTGGGAGATTCATCATCCACACCACTGGGGGTTACTGGAGCTGGGGGTAGTATTCCTCCAAATATCCACAACAATCCGATGTTCCAAGAAGACGAGCCCGGAGAAACAATTCCCCCATCAGATACAGCAGATGCCGACGTCCCCGAGGACGTCCACGACTCTCAAGATGAAGCAAGCTCTGAAGTTGGGGGTACTATTCCTTCTGAGTTCGAACCAGAGGAGAACATTTCCACATACCCCGATGACTTCTCGGTACAGGGGTATGACTCGGAGGGCACGTCCTCTACCGTTCCTTTCATCTCTCCTCATGTAAGGACAGTGTTCATGACGGACAGCAACCAAGGTGGTTCCAGTGATCGCCAATGCATCGACACTCTGGAGGCCATACTGCATGCCTTGGTCAAGTCTGTAGACGAGATCAAAGCAGCTCTTCCAACTCTGTAAGGAGGGACGCCTGGCCAAACAAGTGCGGGTCCCGCGGTCAATGCAGACTCAAATTCAGCAGCACCAAACCCGGGCAATAATCCTCCTAAAATGTCGGCTCCTACCGCTGCGGATGAGGCCAGAGAAGCAAGAAGAGAGGTCCAGGAGCTTCGAGCCATGTTTTATGCTCGAGAAAACTCTCAAGACCTCAGAATACGGCAACCATACCCTGCTGCATGGAGGGATGTCCCCTTCCCACCAAGATATAAGCCGTTCAACATCAATCCTTATGATGGCAAGACCTTCGCAAGTCGGTACATCACTTACTTCGAGGTCACCACTGACCATCTGCCCCATGACGATGCCATCCTTACACGATTATTCATTGGGGCATTGGAAGGAGTCGTCTTCGACTGGTATCGCAACCTGCCAGACAACTGCATCCATTCCTTCGCCAGCTTCAAGCGCATGTTCTTGGAGAGATTCTACGAAGTAGGATAGGACATCACAATGTCCACCCTCATGGACGTCGTTCAAGGGAAGAAAGAGCTGACAAAGAACTATATTGAGCGATTTCGCCAAACCGCAATGAAGTTGCCGTCTGGTAATCCGGATTCTGCCTTGATTAAAATTTGCCAAAAAAGATTGCTCCCAACAATCAGTCTCTGGATGGGCGAAAGTCAATTTACGAACTGGAAGACGTTTATTATCAGTGCCACTAGCGCCGAAGAACGGTTGAAGAAGGCTCGCCAACTGGGATTGTACATCTCGGAGGGAGAGAACAAGGGCAAGCGTCCTAATACCAACAACGACAATAGGGGTAGCTCCTCCAACAATCGGGACAACAGGGGCAAGCAGGCTATGGTGGCCGACACAGCCCAGAAACCTGAGTCAAAACCGGCAGACAAACAATGGCCGCAAATGACCTACTCAATCGAAGATGGCCACATCAAGCCCATCTTGGACATGCTCATACAAGGCGACAGAATTCAGCTCCCTCCACCAAGACGGGAACCTCGGCCGGCAGAAATGGAGAGCCCAAAGTACCGCCATTACCACCGCTACGTCCACCATGCTACACACGACTGCTACCAACTGAAACGATACATCCAACATTTCATCGATTCGAACGCTCTGGCCATTGATTTCGAAGAGGTAACCGTGGCAGCCAATATGGTGTCAGTACAATTTGGCAGCTTCCCTCCAACGGAGGCTCAGGACGACGTGATGCCCATCCCTCGGGCGATAATGGAGATTGCTAATCTTCTACCTCCTCGGGATCAGGCTGCTGGTCTAGTGCCCCTCACCACATCACGGTGAGAAGTCATGTGGGTCCACCCGGACCTAGTACTTGAGGTGACTCGGTCCACACCACCTTCCATTCGCAAGAAGAAGAGTGGAAACGTCAGATCCTGCCGTACAATCTCGACAGATGTCGAAGAAGTCACGGCTGTCGTTACCCGGTCTGGGGCATAATCCCAACCTGTGGCTGGTAACTCGACTGAAGAACATTAACCAGCTACTGCTGACGCTCCAGGAACTTCTCAGCCTCCGACGATCGACAAGCCTAGGCCGAAGGTGTAATGCCCCGCTCCGTACGAGGCATTTGGTTGGCTTGTTGGATGGGATCAGAATGTTGGACCGTGACTTATGTTGGAGATCAGGAGAATTGAGACTGATGTAGTCTTTCTTAGCTGGCTAGACGAAATGGGTATTGGAACGTGGCTCGCTGGTGGAGCTACGCTTAGTGGGATTGGAGCAGGAAGACCGTTATATAAGGCAAGTAGAACTGTCCTCCTTCCTCCTTATTCCTGTATGCTTAATAAATGGAATAATGTGATGCTATGAATTGTCCCTAAATGTCCCATGTTTTAGTTGCTGTGTAATTGAGATGCTTATGCTAAGAATTATTGAACTGCCAAATGAATCAACTTGAACTGCTAATGCGACTTGATGCTTGAAATGAATTGATAACGTCCCTTCGGTTAATACTGCTTAAGCAATGAATACTTGAGTAAAGATGCTACGAGAATGATACATGAGTAATGAATTGGCTAGGCTATTAACACAAAGAATTGAAAGAAACACCTCAATCATGTACATTCTGCATAACTGTTGATGTTGCCTGTTTCCTTATATGCAATAAAAGAAAGAATACTGTCCCTATGAAATGATTAAAATATTGCAGGTCCTATCGAGATGAATGAAATATTATTTGTTCCTCTTAGAAAGGAATGATATGAGAAATGTTGTAATGATTGATACAATGAGAATTGATGAGACTTGGGATCGTTGAGATCACCAAATGAAATGATGGTAATATGGGGAATGAATAAGTCATTGAACATGACTTGAATGAGATGAATGATGATGCACTGTTGTCTTTACTTCAATATTTTACCATGCATTTTATGTTCACGATTGAGTTGGACACGCATTCGCATGGTCATAGGACAACTTATGCATAAGTAATGGGGATATGTTTTCTCGGACGGTACCCCGGGACGTTAGGGCGACCGATCCGGCCTAGGAGGAAACATTGGCGTGCCAGCAGGGGCACGGGTTTTGTGAGGCATCCTTTGGGGCTAGCTACCTTCTCTGGAGTCATCGTATTACCAATGAAGACCTATATGGCAATGTCCGTATGGTTAAACACCAGTGACCATGTAGTCAGGATGCATGCTAATGAATGTCTTATGCAGGCAGAGTAAGTATATCTGTTAACCTGTATTTGATACAGGTATGAGGGAGTCGGCTATCGGTAAGAAATTACTTAAATGTGATAATCCAATATATGTGTTGGTTTAACTTGCATGCTTACGTTCCAAATAAGTAAATGATGCTGTATGTAGCCTTTCAGTATGAGATCCTGCTTAACATGTTAAATTCAGTATGCTAGAAAGATGCCATGCTATAATCATTGCTCAAACACAACATACATGCTAAGTGATGCTTGAAGTGATAATTTTTATAATATGTTTAAGATGTTAATGTTAACGATGCCTCAATAATGCCTTTTCATGATAATACTTAGTATGCCTCAATGGTGCCTTTGCATGATAACACCAAGAATGCTAAAATGTTATGTCCACATGAATGTTGCTAAGAATATGTTTACATGCTTCAATCTGATTATTGCCCATGAACTGTAAACTGATGTTAGGCCCCAAGTAGAAAGATCACTCTAATAAATGCTTGCTTAAATGATCACTTTAAATGTTGGTTTATGCGAGTGGGTTGGATTCTGCTTGCCAGTACATAGATGATGTGCTGACCCACGTTTTGTAGGCAGGTGCTTGTACTTGGGATCTTCTACACACGAAGATTAGCTTGATTGGTTCTGCGGCATCGAAGATTTGTTGGGCATACAGAAGCTCACCTTGTTCAAGATGATATCTTCTGTTTATAAAGGACATAATGTATGGAACATTATAATCAGTTGTACCAGTGAGATTGTAAGCCAAGTCAGTGTATCGAGTTGTAATCCAATGTATCCAAGTATCAAATATAAGTTGTATAGCATTGTTCAGTTGGCTTTTAATGTAAAGTGAGATGTGTTGTAAACATTGTGCTTCAATATAAGTCTTGTACTTTTCTTCGATTATCAATAAAGAGAATAAAGTTCTATATGTCTCTGTGTGACTTCAAGTTGTCCTTTATCTCCGCTGCTATAAAGAAATAATGTACTTCTATTCAATGAGAAAGATTGTCCTCACTAACTTCAATTTGTCTGCTTCTGCCGCTGTAATATGTTCCTATTTGAAGAATTATCACTTATGTACCATCTTTGCCTTGTACAAGTGCAATACCAGACTTGTACGGCATCACGCCCAAGCGAGGACGATCGATTCCAAGAGATAAAATATGTGAATAAATGACTCTATGAATCGGGGCATGGCAAATTTGTGAGACCCGTCCCACTGTATCGGTATTTTATACGGATACGTGTTTATTTGAGCCATATTTTATATTTATCGATTTGCGTGATATTCTAAAATTTTCCTAAGTGTAGGATTTCATGACTTGGTTTAACTTGTACTTGGTTTTATTTGGTTCGGTTCCACTTTGACTTGGTTTGGTTTAGTTGGGTTTTTTATGAGATGAGGTGTATGGTTTAGATTGAGTGGAGAAGAATGAATGGTGGAGATCACTTGAGCTTGTTATATAAGCCACTTTCTCTCTCTCCTTCCTCATTCACCCTCATTCATTTCTTTTCCACCAAACCCTAGCCATTAGAGAGAGAGGCAAGTACACCTTGCCGAACCTTGAACAAATTTATTTTTGTTTGTTCCATCTTCTTCCTTGCATGATTCTAAGCATATTTAGAACTTGGAGTTTTCGGTTTTACCGAGTGGATCGTTGTAGATCTAGCCTTATGGTATTTTCGGTTTTCATGGGCTTTGATCTGTCAAACTCGTATATTTTTGTCAACTGATAGTTCCATGTTGTAGATAATTTCATTTTACCCAAATTTGACCCATGGAAGTCTAGATTTGGGTTCTTGATGTTGTTTGGAGGAGCATGGATGTCATGGTACTTTCTATGGACATGTTCTCTGTGGGAGCTATTAATTTCACTCTGGCCGCATGAGCAGTTTTGCTTCTGGCCGCATGAGCATTATTTATTGCATGGCCAGTTGCTTGCAAGCTTGCATGTAATTACATGCAACTTGCCTGGGCCGCATAGGCCATTGGACAATTCATAGCCACATGGCCTTGCAAGCATTAATGACTTGTATGCATGCATTTAATTGCTTGTATTAAATAATTATCATTAGTATTAAATAAATATTTGGCCGTATGAGAATTTTGTTGGCAGCATGGGAACAGTAGTCAGCCGCATATGGCACTTGTATTTGCTTGCAATTAATTGCATTAGCCCTTGCAAGCAATAGCATTTAAATAAATAATGGACATGCATGCCAGCATTAATAAGTATTAATTAGTGTATAAATGGCCATGTGTATTAATTAGTAATAATTAGTATTAGCATTAAATCCTTTGCTTGCATTAGCATTTAAAGCTTGCTTGCAAAATTGCATGCAACCTACGCACGTGAGCCGCATGTAAGCAGTAATGTTATATTTAATACATTAGTTAAGAGAGCCGCATGGAAATTCATTAGTGACCGCATGGCCATTTCAAATGTGAGCCGTATGGCCCTTCCAATAAATTGCTTGCCTGCTAAATTTAGTGTAGCCGTATGTACTAGTTAGCAAATATTCCCTGGTTGCTTGCATGTGCATGGTAATACATGCAGCCGCATGTATATTAGTTGCTTGCATGGAAAATATTAATATACTAATACTAGCTTAAGGAATGCATAGTCACGTGGAGTTATATATACTAGTGCCTGGCCTATATATTTAATATATTAGTACATGCCTAGCTTAAAGAATGCATGGTCACCCTTAGCATTTAATATATTAGAAGTTAAGTTAAATGCATTAAATTAGTTGCTGTAGCATTTTGCTCGCTTACTTATGCAAGCCACCTTGGCCGCATGGCCTTTAATTGGTGTTAGTATTGCTGCTAACATTTTGGCCACTATGCCTTGTTGGCCGCATGGGAAGCCACACTCAGCCGTATAAGGAAATTATTTACTATTAGTTGCTTATTTGCATTTTCATGCAAGCAAACCGCATGGCCTCTTCCTACTTGCTGGCCGCATGGCCATTGTACTTGAATTTAATATTGGAATGCATGGCTTTTATTGAGTTGCCTGTACTTGTAGGATATATTTTATTATATGTCATCATTGCATGGTTCACGTGAACTTTTTTTATTGCATTAATTGTGGGGGGTCCCGCATAGCTTCTTTTAGTTGACTTGCTTGAGTGGAAGTTTGCATTTAATGAGGGTCCTACTATCTTTTGTCTTATTTGATTTCATGGTCTAATTATTGTTTCTTGGCCGCATGGGTGGCCTCCCACTCTCTTTGACCGCATGTTTGTTCTCCCACTTTTGGACCGCATAGGTCCCACTTTGATTGTTTAAATGTTTTATTTGTCTAAATTGTGATCAGAATTTCTTTCCACTCCCAAAATGAAAGTTGTAGAGTTTCTCCTTGGCTTCAAGAATATATATAAACTATATTTTATCATCATTTAATTGTGCAAGTTTCTTCCTTCTTGATAAATGACATGACACGACAATGACCCGTAGTGATGCACTCTTGAAATGAACTTGACATGATGAACTTGACATGATATCTTGACATGATAACTTGAAATGTTAAATAAAAATGACTTGATAGTGGCCCGTCGTGGCGCACTCTTGATAAGTAATAATGATAATGATAGTGGCCCGTCGTGGCGCACTCCTGACAAGAATTAACTAGTATCCTGACACCGTGGGTGTTTGTATTAAATGTGCTTGTATAAGCTACCGTCTAGTCTTGCATCATGTCTAGGACATGAATTCCTGATTTCCTACGGTCAGGGATTCATACTGAATCTGGCTAGGTTAATGACTAGATTGATCAAGTAGTTCATGAAGAGACTTTCCCAGTTACCTGTTGCCCCTTTGACCCCGGCCTTATATATATATATACTTGGGATTTGTTGCTATCCGTCGAGATGAGCGCACTTCCAGCCCGCCGTCGAGTGTGGTACCTTAGGACACATGTATCTTACTACAGTATGTCTGCTATATCATGCTATCTTTTCCTTTTATTTGCTGGGGTCACTCAGGTAGTAACAAATGGGTAATTGGACTTGGAAATCTCTTTGCATCTTGCTAGTAACTAGGCTTGTGGCAACCCTAGTTAGTTAACGTAGAAAGCCGTAGACAATGATTGGCCGTGATTGAATGGATGGAGTCTACTTAGTACAAGTCTTGTCTTGATCCTGTACCTGAATGTTACATGTCCAGATTTCTTACATTTATCTTGTCGATAAATAGTGGGAGAAACCAAGTTCTGTTCAGACGAAGGGTTACAACCCCGGTCCTTGTTTGGTTTACGGGTTGTAACCTGGTTATCTGAATAGTCCCATGGCTATCTCATCGTATATCACCTTCCCAGTTCTATTTATTTAACCTGTTCTCCAGTTTACTTTATGTCAATAATTATTTACTTACTGTTTTCCCTATGACCGGGACGAGTGCATTGGTACTGCACAAATCCCGATCCTCCTTTACTTATTTGCTTGTTGATTGCTAATGATTGTTGGTTTTAAGTTCATAGTTCGGCCTCCTTTGTGGTACTTGCTATTTGGGGTCTGACCCCACTGGTTTTGCATGGCCAGGTTCTAATAGAAGAGCCCGAAGGATCTACCGCACCATCTACTCGACGGTGACCAGCCGGAGCACCAGAGTGCCTCAGTAGATTTCTTCTTCGTTCTCCCACTGATATATAAATCCTCCTCTTGTAACGCTTAGCTCCGAGCACGTGTTTAGCTCGTGTTTTGGTATTTTCTTGATATTGTAGCCTACGGGCATAAACATGATATGTGTATTCTAGACTATAGCTAGTCCTTATCATGTACGACTAATACTCTAGCTAGTCCTCAGTTCTGTGGTACTGGCTTCATGATCAGTCATGTATATATGGTTCGGGATGCCTTACTATTGTATGTATGATGATCGTACTCTTTGCTCTTGTATAATTGCCTGTGATTGAGATACCTAGGATTGTTAAACCATAGGATTGACTGATGGCTTGTAGAGTAAACCCCATGTCTTGACAGCTTATACGTGATTTCAGAGTATTAACGTACTTTGGGATTGCGTAGCTGGCTATGTCCGCCCCCGCTCTCCGGTATTCTGGTTCTGGGGCGTGACATGGTTTTAGTGGTGGCCCATGCAGGTCTGAATCTCGATTTTCAGATTTATGGGGGTTATCATGTTTAGATATCTCAATCACGACTATCCTTATTGATCTCCTTCGGATTATTCTCTACCTCTGACACTTGACTTGATATCAGTTTTGATCATTGATTATTCCTGTTCCCATGATTTGATCTTGTGTCCTTCAACTTTCAAGGGCACTGTACTTGATCCTTCTGATTATCTTATTTGTGTTTTGCCGAGGGTAGCTCAGCATTCTTCAGCCAGGCCAGTTATGGAGGATCAGTCTCAGCATGCAGGCAGAGATGTCAGTCCATCCCGATCAGCCAGTTGCTTCTGTCTTCGTATCTTGAGACAGGTGATAAAGTTCATGCATCTGTTTCAACTACGATGACACGTCCTGGGTAGAATCATGTCTTGAACTAAGTCATTGGTACCGACTTACCTTGAGGCTTGACTTTTATCTATTTTTGGGAGTCAGCTTAGGCCAGCGAGGACGTTGGTTTCTACACAACCGTCTCAGGAGACATATTGATCCATATGCCTCCAGCCCTTCTTGATCATGATTGTATTTGTTCTTGTGCATTTATTTACTGCTTACGCATTTATTTACATTACTGATTGTTTTACTTTACTTATATGCCATGCTTGATTTATTGAGATTGTTGAGTTTCTTGGAGCTTTTGTTTTGTTATCTTGCTCGACTAGCCTCAGGAAATTCTGAGGACAAAATTTTTCTAAGGTGTGGAGAGTTGTGAGACCCGTCTCACTGTATCGGTATTTTATACGGATACGTATTTATTTGAGCCGTATTTCGTATTTATCGATTTGCATGATATTCTAAAATTTTCCTAAGTGTAGGATTTCATGACTTGGTTTAACTTGTACTTGGTTTTATTTGGTTCGGTTCCACTTTGACTTGGTTTGGTTTAGTTGGGTTCTTTATAAGATGAGGTGTATGGTTTAGATTGAGTGGAGAGGAATGAATGGTGGAGATCACTTGAGCTTGTTATATAAGCCACTTTTTCTCTCTCCCTCCTCATTCACCCTCATTCATTTCTTTTCCACCAAACCCTAGCCATTAGAGAGAGAGGCAAGTACACCTTGTCGAACCTTGAACAAATTTATTTCTGTTTATTCCATCTTCTTCCTTGCATGATTCTAAGCATATTTTGAACTTGGAGTTTTCGGTTTTACCGAGTGGATCGTTGTAGATCTAGCCTTATGGTATTTTCGGTTTTCATGGGCTTTGATCTGTCAAACTCGTATATTTTTGTCAACTGATAGTTCCATGTTGTAGAGAATTTCATTTTACCCAAATTTGATGCATGGAAGTCTAGATTTGGGTTCTTGATGTTGTTTGGAGGAGCATGGATGTCATGGTACTTTCTATGGACATGTTCTCTGTGGGAGCTATTAATTTTACTCTGGCCGCATGAGCATTTTTGCTTCTGGCCGCATGAGCATTATTTATTGCATGGCCAGTTGCTTGCAAGCTTGCATACAATTACATGCAACTTGCCTGGGCCGCATAGGCCATTGGACAATTCATAGCCACATGGCCTTGCAAGCATTAATGACTTGCATACATGCATTTAATTGCTTGTATTAAATAATTATCATTAGTATTAAATAAATATTTGGCCGCATGAGAATTTTGTTGCCAGCATGGGAACAGTAGTCAGCCGCATATGGCACTTGTATTTGCATGCAATTAATTGCATTAGCCCTTGCAAGCAGTAGCATTTAAATAAATAATGGACATGCATGCCAGCATTAATAAGTATTAATTAGTGTATAAATGGCCATGTGTATTAATTAGTAATAATTAGTATTAGCATTAAATCCTTTGCTTGCATTAGCATTTAAAGCTTGCTTGCAAAATTGCATGCAACCTACGTACGTGAGCCGCATGTAAGCAGGAATGTTATATTTAATGCATTAGTTAAGGGAGCCGCATGGGAATTCATTAGTGACCGCATGGCCATTTCAAATGTGAGCCGCATGGCCCTTCCAATAAATTGCTTGCCTGCTAAATTTAGTGTAGCCGCATGTACTGGTTAGCAAATATTCCCTGGTTGCTTGCATGTGCATGGTAATACATGCAGCCGCATGTATATTAGTTGCTTGCATGGAAAATATTAATATACTAATACTAGCTTAAGGAATGCATAGTCACGTGGAGTTATATATACTAGTGCCTGGCCTATATATTTAATATATTAGTGCATGCCTAGCTTAAAGAATGCATGGTCACCCTTAGCATTTAATATATTAGAAGTTAAGTTAAATGCATTAGCTTAGTTGCTGTAGCATTTTGCTCGCTTACTTATGCAAGCCACCTTGGCCGCATGGCCTTTAATTGGTGTTAGTATTGCTGCTAACATTTTGGCCACTATGCCTTGTTGGCCACATGGGAAGCCACACTCAGCCGCATAAGGAAATTATTTACTATTAGTTGCTTATTTGCATTTTCATGCAAGCAAACCGCATGGCCTCTTCCCACTTGCTGGCCGCATGGCCATTGTACTTGAATTTAATATTGGAATGCATGGCTTTTATTGAGTTGCCTGTACTTGTAAGATATATTTTATTATATGTCATCATTGCATGGTTCACGTGAACTTTTCTTATTGCATTAATTGTGGGGGGTCCCACATAGCTTCTTTTAGTTGACTTGCTTGAGTGGGAGTTTGCATTTAATGAGGGTCCCACTATCTTTTGTCTTATTTGATTTCATGGTCTAATTATTGTTTCTTGGCCGCATGGGTGGCCTCCCACTCTCTTTGACCGCATGTTTGTTCTCCCACTTTTGGACCGCATGGGTCCCACTTTGATTGTTTAAATGTTTTATTTGTCTAAATTGTGATCAGAATTTCTTCCCACTCCCAACATGAAAGTTGTAGAGTTTCTCCTTGGCTTCAAGAATATATATACTATATTTTATCATCATTTAATTGTGCAAGTTTCTTCCTTCTTGATAAATGACATGACACGACAATGACCCGTAGTGGTGCACTCTTGAAATGAACTTGACATGATGAACTTGACATGATATCTTGACATGATAACTTGAAATGATAAATAAGAATGACTTGAGTAGTGGCCCGTCGTGGCGCACTCTTGATAAGTAATAATGATAATGATAGTGGCCCGTCGTGGCGCACTCCTGACAAGAATTAACTAGTATCCTGACACCGTGGGTGTTTGTATTGAATGTGCTTGTATAAGCTACCGTCTAGTCTTGTATCATGTCTAGGACATGAATTCCTGATTTCCTACGGTCAGGGATTCATACTGAATCTGGCTAGGTTAATGACTAGATTGATCAAGTAGTTCATGAAGAGACTTTCCCAGTTACCTGTTGCCCCTTTGACCCCGGCCTTATATATATATATATATATATATAGTTGGGATTTGTTGCTATCCGTCGAGATGAGCGCACTTCCAGCCCGCCGTCGAGTGTGGTACCTTAGGACACATGTATCTTACTACAGTGTGTCTGCTATATCATGCTATCTTTTCCTTTTCTTTGCTGGGGTCACTCAGGTAGTAACAAATGGGTAATTGGACTTGGAAATCTCTTTGCATCTTGCTAGTAACTAGGCTTGTGGCAACCCTAGTTAGTTAACGTAGAAAGCCGTAGACAATGATTGGCCGTGATTGAATGGATGGAGTCTACTTAGTACAAGTCTTGTCTTGATCCTGTACCTGAATGTTACATGTCCAGATTTCTTACATTTATCTTGCCGATAAATGGTGGGAGAAACCAAGTTCTGTTCAGACGAAGGGTTACAACCCCGGTCCTTGTTTGGTTTACGGGTTGTAACCTGGTTATCTGAATAGTCCCATGGCTATCTCATCGTATATCACCTTCCCAGTTCTATTTATTTAACCTGTTCTCCAGTTTACTTTATGTCAATAATTATTTACTTACTGTTTTCCCTATGACCGGGACGAGTGCATTGGTACTGCACAAATCCCGATCCTCCTTTACTTATTTGCTTGTTGATTGCTAATGATTGTTGGTTTTAAGTTCATAGTTCGGCCTCCTTTGTGGTACTTGCTATTTGGGGTCTGACCCCACTGGTTTTGCATGGCCAGGTTCTAATAGAAGAGCCCGAAGGATCTACCGCACCATCTACTCGACGGTGACCAGCCGGAGCACCAGAGTGCCTCAGTGGGTTTCTTCTTCGTTCTTCCACTGATATGTAAATCCTCCTCTTGTAACGCTTAGCCCCGAGCACGTGTTTTGCTCGTGTTTTAGTATTTTCTTGTTATTGTAGCCTACGGGCATAAACATGATATGTGTATTCTAGACTATAGCTAGTCCTTATCATGTACGACTAATACTCTAGCTAGTCCTCAGTTCTGTGGTACTGGCTTCATGATCAGTCATGTATATATGGTTCGGGACGCCTTACTATTGTATGTATGATGATCGTACTCTTTGCTCTTGTATAATTGCCTGTGATTGAGATACCTAGGATTGTTAAACCATAGGATTGACTGATGGCTTGTAGAGTAACCCCCATGTCTTGACAGCTTATACGTGATTTCAGAGTATTAACGTACTTTGGGATTGCGTAGCTGGCTATGTCCGCCCCCGCTCTCCGGTATTCTGGTTCTGGGGCGTGACAAAATTGGTATCAGAGCACGGCTTTACGTCTGTAGAAGCATGGAAAATACTAAAGAAATTGACTCATGCGGCAAAGAAAGACCCATGCGGCTCAGAAAACGCATGCGGCTCAGGGAGTCATGCGGCATAAGGAGCTATGCGGCCGGAGGCATTCCATGCGGCTCAGAAGACATGTGGCGTGACAGTGCTTCCCTCTGATCCATGCTGCATTAATTGCTTTGACGGCTGACCCCTTTGAAAAGTTGACAGACCTGACACCAAAGCAGGTAATTATGACTCTGTCATGATGATGAATCTCTAGGGAAGAGAAAGAAATCTCTGACACGATCCCCCGAGAACAACAAAATGCCACGTGGCCCTGCCACGTGGGTGTGCTTATGCGGCTCGAAGTGAAGACTTCCCATGCGGTTCAGAGTGAAGCTGCCCCATACGGCTCGAGTGGAATCATCCCTATGCGGCTCAAGAAGATCATGCCCATGCGGCTCAAGCAGACACACCATTATGCGGTTCATGCGGCTCATTATATGGTTCAGAAGTCTGAAGGAGGGGGCCACTGCCCAGACAGCCCTGACACGTGTCCCAAGTCTTATGCGGCCCAAAATTCATGCGGCCTAAATCTCATGCGGCCCAATCTGCATGCGGTTCCATTCTCACCATTGGTTCTCAGGACACGTGTCCTCAGCCGATCAATCTCCCAGATTTATGGCAATCCAAGATCAGGTCGAATCCCAATGATCTGGGGCACGTGGCAGGAGAATAAATTTGATTTATTCGTAGATATTAGAGAATCATTATAAGGAAGATTTATGCCAATCAGCATTAATTGCTAATGGGGATTTGGTGTAATCTACCCTTAATGGTTCTGATTCGTCACAATCAGAAACGAACGGCCTGGATTGATCAATTCCCAGGCCGCCGCCATCTCCAAGAGCTAATCATTGGCAACCCTAGCGATCACATCCCACTATTATAAATAGCAAGGTGCCATTCCCTTGTAATATATAGAGAGATATACAAAAAAAAGAAGAACCAGAGAAGAATACGTATACACAGAGAGACTTCCCCCCATAGTCAGAGAGAGAATATACACAGAGAGAGAGAAGTCAGGAGAGCAATCGGAGAGAGAGAGCAAGAAGGCATTTCTTCGTCAACGACCAAGCAGATCTTCCCCGAGTCAAGGCTGCGTACCGATCGTCCAAGGAGTAAGGCAGAGCGGCCGTCGCTTTTTCGAGCCTCTATCGTCACCCCCCAGAATATAAAATAAACAATCGTACTTAGACTGCTGTACCTAGGTTTTCGTCCCTAGGCTTTCTTTGTACGAGCGAGTTTATATTGTGAGTCTAAGTTCAGTCCTCCGATAATTGTTCTATACTTTTACAATCAATGGCAAACACGATGGCGACTCTGCTGGAGACTAACTTCTCCACGGCTGAGGAGTTGGTGACACAATCGGACGCAGCCAAACTTGGCTCTACACAACAGAAGATGGTCGTACGCTTCGACCAACAGGCGTTCGAAGAGATGCTCTCTGAAGGTAGCACTGGCCCGGTCCAGAAGCGCACCCGCACCATAAAGGCTCACAAAGAGTGGAGGCCAAAATCATTTGCTCCTCCGCAAGCCCTTGATGGGGTACTCTCTATTGCTCAAGATGGCGAGAAAGACTCCCCTGCGGCCCCACATCAGACCGTAGACAACTCTGCTGTCCCCAAGTCCGACAGAAGAAAACACTATGATGCTGGACTTGCAGGGGCAAAGAAGAACTCTACGCGATCCGAGCCGCAGAAGAGTATTAGCCGCAGGAAGAAAGCCCATGCGGCTACAACCGCCGACCGCATAAAGAAAACTCATGCAGCCACATCTGTCAGCCGCATAACTTATGCGGCTACAGTTGCCAACCGCACGGATGAGACTCATGCGGTTATTAAAGTCAATCGCTTGCAGAAAACCCATGCGGCCACAGATGCCAACCGCATGCAGTCAGCCCGCACGGTCGTGACTCCTAGCCGCATAAAGACTCATCCTACAACAAAAGACAGCCGCATGTAGACAGCCTGCATGGTACCCAATGCTAGCCGTATAGCATCCGTCCCACGCTTCTCTCGATCAGTCTTCGACCGGCTTTCATGCGGTCCTGACTCTGATCATTCTCTGGATAATAATCCAGACTCTGTGGTATTCGACTTAGACTCCTCCTATTACGCACCCACAAGTGCTAAAAGGAGGAAGTCTAGGGCAGCGCGGGCTCATCAAGTCCAGACGACTGCCCCAACCTCTGACTATCGGGGTGTCCCGCTGATTATCACGCGGGCCTCTGATGGAAAGTTGTATAAAACCACTCAAGTCCAGCCCCCGGCGGCAAACAGACAAAGTGGTTCCTCTGACCTGCGTGAGGTTATCCTCCACAAACGCAAGGAAAGAGAAGGAGCTTCGAGGTGTAAAGAGCCCTCATACGGACATCAATGCACCCAGATCATCGTCAACTGCTGTTGCAGCAACGCGGCGGTGACGGAAGACCGGCCATCCGTCTTCCAAAGACTACATCATCCGAGCTCAGAAGACGAGGCACCTCCTGTTGTCTCCTGCAAGTCCGCACAGAAAGTTCTCGCCAAGGGAAGAGTGAAGAAAACGAGCATCTCCAACCCAAAGGTGTCAACTACTGCAGCTAAGAAACCGTCGTCTAAAGGGTTATCCTCCACTGGAGTATTTCAACACACCCTTTCGAAGACGAAAACTGCTGCAGTAGGAAGTTCGTCGTCTGCAACATTGGGGGTCGTCGAAACTGGGGGTAGCACTCCTCCAAACATCCACGACAATCCGACATTCCAGGAATACGGACTGGAGGAAGCAAATCCTCCGACGGATACAACAGATACCGACGTCCCCAAGGACATCCTAGACGAAGCAAGCTCCAAAGCTGGGGGTAGTGTTCCTTCCGAGTCCGAACCTGAAGAGAACATCCCCACATATCCTGATGATTTCTCGATGACGGGTACAACTCGGAGGGTACATCCTCTACCACTCCTTCCGTCACTCCTCATGTGAAGACGGTGTTCATGACAGACAGCAATCAAGGCGGTTCCGGTGATCGCCAGCGCATCGACACTTTGGAGGCCATATTGTACGCCTTGGTCAAGTCTGTAGACGAGATCAAAGCGGCGCTTCCTAATCTGCAGGGAGTGACACCTGGCCAGACAAGTGCGGGTCCCCCAGTCAACGTAGATTCAAATTCGACGGCACCAAACCCGGGCAATAATCCTTCCGAAGTAATGGCTCCGACTGCGACAGATGAGACCCGAGAAGTAAGGAGAGAAGTTCAAGAGCTCCGAGCCATGTTCCACGCCCGAGAAAACTCTCAAGACTTCAGAATTCGGTAACCATATCCTGCTGTATGGAGGGATGTTCCATTCCCACCAAGATATAAGCCGTTCAATATCAACCCCTATGATGGCAAGACCTCAGCAAGTCGGTATATCACTTACTTCGAGGTCACCACCGACCATTTGCCCCATGATGACGCTATCCTCACACGGTTATTCATCGGGGTATTGGAAGGAGTCGCCTTCGACTGGTACCGCAACCTGCCAGACAATTGCATCCACTCCTTCGCTGGCTTCAAACGCTTGTTCTTGGAGAGGTTCTATGAGGTAGGACAGGACGTCACAATGTCTACCCTCATGGACGTCATCCAAGGAGAGAAAGAGCTGACGAGGAATTACATTGAGCGGTTTCGTCAAACCGTAATGAAGTTACCATCTGGCAACCCGGACTCCTCCTTGATCGAAATTTGCCAAAAGAGACTACTCCCAACAATCAGTCTCTAGATGGGCGAGAGTCAATTCAAGGACTGGAAGGCTTTTATCATTAGTGCTACAAGTGCGGAAGAACGATTAAAGAAGGCTCGCCAACTGGAATTACATATCTCAGAGGGAGAGAACAAGGGCAAGCATCCCAGCACCACCAACGATAATGGGGGTAGCCCCTCCAACAACCGGGACAACAGAGGCAAGCAGGCTATGGTGGCCGATACAGCCCAGAAGCCTGAGTCGCAACCTGCGGACAAACAGTGGCCTCAAATCACTTACTCTTTTGAAGACGGTCATGTCAAGCCTATCTTGGACATGCTCATACAAGGAGATAGGATTCAGCTTCCTCCACCAAGACGAAAGCCACGGCCGGCTGATCTGGAGAACCCAAAGTTCTGCCATTACCACCGCTACGTCCACCATGCTACGCACGACTGCTACCAACTGAAACGATATATCCAAAACCTTATCGATTCGAACGCTCTGGCCATCGATTTCGAGGAGGTAACCGTGGCAGCCAACATGGTGTCCGTACAATTCGACAGCTTCCCTCCAACAGAGACCCAGGACGGGGTTATACCCATCCCTCTGGCAACGATGGAGATTGCTAATCTTCCGTCTGCTCAAGCTGCTGGTCTAGTACCCCTCACCACATCACGAGGGAAAATCATGTGGGTCCATCCGGACCTAGTCCACGAGGTAACTCAGTCCACTCCATCTTCTAAAAAAAAAGTGGAAAAGTCAGATCCTGTCGTACCACCTCAGCAGATGAAGAGGAAGTCACGGCCGTTGTTACTCGATCCAGAGCACAATCTCAACCTGTGGCTGAAAACTCGACTGATGATCATCCGCCCACTACCACGGATGCTCCGGGACCGGCTCAGCCTTCGACGACCGACAAGCCTAGGCCGAAGGAGACTCGCTTCGACAAATCCCTCCGAAAGAAAACATCTCAGGGGCTGGAGAGGCCCTACAACTTCGACATCTTGGCACAATTGGCCAATACACCGGCCAAATTATCCTTATATGAACTCCTGAGGCTCTCGAAGGATGTCCGTACAGCTTTGAGCGATGCACTTCAAAATGCCGACGCGTACCTGGCTCAGGTCAACCTCACGGGAGAAAATCAGCCCGCAGACCTCCAAGACAGTGCCTGTACGGGAGCAATACCCAACATCGTCTTCACTCCACAAGACATGCTCATCAAGACTAATCTACACGATCGCCGATTATACTACACAGGCTACATCGGCGACATAAAGGTGGACCGGATGCACATTGACCCTGGGTCTTCCATAAGCATCATTCTAAAAGGACTACTGCATCATCTTTGCATCCCGATGCATCGCCTGACCCCTACAAACACTGCCATCAACGGATTCAATTCGGGCAGGAGCTACCCAATCGGGAAGATCCGTCTGAAATGTCAGATTGGCGATCTTCAATCAGAAGTCACTTGCTACGTCATAGATGCCGACACGTCATACAACATCCTTTTGGGGCGCCCTTGGATACACGATTACATGATCGTGCCTTCCACGCTACACCAATGCTTCAAATATGTTGACAAGCACGGCTTCGTGAGGACAGAATTTGCTGACATCGATCCCTTCAAAGGGGTCGAATCTTATTACTCGGACTCCTGCCTATACGAAAAGTCGAAGAGGCACCTTGAAGGAGGAAATAAACAAACTGATGTTGAAGCAACCACGGGATCAGAAGAACCTCTGACAATCCTCCTCCAGGCTCGCAAACCAGGCAATTCCGCACCCCTTACGGCCACGCTGCGTAAGGACGCGATCAGCCTCTCGGCACAGGAAGAGCAGTTGAGAATCCGGCTGCCAAGGTCCGGCCAGGTACCGAGACCCACGACAGGGCCACTTACCATCAGATTGCTGAGAGTCGGTCAATCCCAAACAGAGAAGCTCAATCCCTCCGATAGACCTCTGACGATACGCCTGCCTAAGAAAGGTCGTCACCCCGATACGAGGTCTGACACTTCAAGCGAACCAGCCACCCCTCGCTCCACATCAAGTGCCAGACTGGGGGTGGCTAGTCTACCGACAACCCCACGCTCCGCTCCGTCAGTTGAACCTCTGAAGATCAAGCTGACTAGGACGCCCTCTCAATCTTTATTCACACAGGAGGTAGCCGAAGAGGAACCAGAGCTAGCCAAGTATGTGGCTGCCCACACTGACGCTCCCTCCGCAGATAATATAATCCCTCTAGAAAAGATACCTTACTTCATCAATAAAGGGTTATCTTTGAACTACACCGAGCTCAATAACCTATGTACAATGTATGCTATGGAATACGGTATAGGCACTCACCTACATACACAAGTGACAAATGTGTACACCGCTATCCAACTTACTCCAGTAGAAGACGCTTACCGAATAATCGAGGGAGGGGACCACCCAATCATCTTCGGCCGGACGAACAACCCGCATTCCCTCGCCATGGAAGAAGTCGACTTCGGGTCAGATGCTGGAAGACTGCCTCTGTATCTCTATAGCCCTTAATCCAAATATCTCATGCAGAAACAGGGGTATGATCTAGAGACAACGCTAGGACTGAACTACGGTACTGGACGACGATTACCTTTAAAGACGCCAGCCCCGGCGGGCAAACCACGGAACTACTATAACAAAACCCGATGCGATTTACGGTATGTAACACCTACTACGACCCCTGAAAGCTCAGATGAAGAATGCGACTGGCAGTCACATTCAATCGGATCACCGACTTCCGACTCAGATACCAGCATCGGAGATGTGTTCAGACAAGTCATGTCAGTCAACATGGCATTCACCGACGCTTACGAGGAAGACGAAGACATCCCCGAAATCCTTGAGCTAGAGCCATGGGCCCAGCAATTAGACGCACAATGGGAAAAGCGGTTCGAACTGAGAGAACCTCCTACTGAAGATGAGGTCATACAAGTAGATCTCGGCAGCGAATCTTCCCCAAAACCGATCTTTATCAGTAAAAGCCTAACTGACGAAGAACGAGAGTCGCTGTTAGAACTTGTCAGAAAATACATTGATGTGTTCGCCTGGAGCTATGAAAACATGCCGGGGTTAAATCCTGACATCGCACTCCACAAACTCAATATACGGCCAGATGCAAAGCCAGTCAAGCAGCAACAACGACGCTTCCGCCCAGGCGTCATGGACGCGATCGAAGCCGAAGTCAACAAGCTAATAGCCAGCGGCTTCATTCGTGAAGAGCAACATCCTGATTGGGTCGCCAATATAGTACCTGTCCTAAAAAAGAATGGGAAGATTCGAATCTGCATCGACTTCCGCAACCTGAACGAGGCATGCCCCAAAGATGAATTTCCCCTTCCTATCACAGACATCATGATCGACAATACATGCGGCTTTGAACGTATGTCATTCATGGATGGATTCTCGGGGTACAATCAAATCAAGATGTCTCCCGACGACGAAAAGCACACCTCATTCCGAACCCCGATTGGCATATACTACTATACAGTCATGCCATTCGGTCTAAAGAATACTGGCGCTACATATCAGCGAGCCATGAGTATCATTTTTAGAGAACATTTGCACAAAACAGTGGAATGCTATGTCGACGACATCGCCGTCAAGAGTCGCCGTAAGGAAGATCATCTGCAAGACCTGAGAACGGTGTTCAACTTAATGCGAGCCCACAATCTGAAGATGAGCCCTACAAAATCGTTCTTGGGCGTATCCAGCGGTAAGTTCTTGGACTTCATCATCACTGCACGGGGTATCCATGTAGACCCCGAGAAAACGAGGGCAATCATGGAGATGGGTCCCCCGAGAAATCTCCGTGAACTTAGAGGCCTCCAAGGGAGACTAGCTTATATCAGGAGGTTCATTTCCAACCTCTCCGGGCGATGCTGACCGTTCACCCACCTCATGAAGAAGGGAGTCTCATTCGTATGGGACGAGGAATGCCAGCGCACTTTCGATGACATCAAAGAATATTTATCAAATCCTCCAGTCCTGGTGGCCCCGGCCCCTGGAAAACCATTCCTGCTCTATGTACGAGCAATGGAACACTCCCTCGGTGCCCTGCTGGCACAAAACAACGACGCAGGCCATGAGCAGGCCATTTACTATCTCAGCCGAATGATGGTCGGGCCCGAACACCGATACACCGCTGTGGAGAAAGAATGCCTCGCCCTGGTATTCGCCATTCAAAAGATGCGGCACTATGTCACGGGGCAAACCATACATGTGATCTCACGAATCAACCCTCTCAGGGTCCTCATGACCAAACCAGGGGCACTCAGCTCCCGCCTCGCTACATGGGCGATATTGCTATCCCCCTATTATATGATCTTCGTCCCGCAGAAGGCTGTCAAAGGTCAAGCCCTGGCAGACTTTTTGGCGGCCCATCCAGGATCGGAATCATCCAGAATATACGAAGAAATCCCAGATGAGGTCGTCGATTCAAATACAACCACCCACGATAACATATGGCGGATGTTCTTCGATGGCGCTTCTAGAACCGAACCCAAGGGAAACATCGTCGTCGGAGTCGGAGTAGTATTGGTCTCTCCTACCGGGCTAGTGATCAATCGCGCCTACTCTCTCATGGAACCCTGCTCTAACAACGTGGCCGAGTACAACGCTTTGGTCATTGGCCTCCAACTCGCAAGAGAACTGGGGGTAGAATACCTTGAAGCATACGGCGATTCGCAATTAATCGTCAACTAGATTCGGGGGACGTACGAAGTCCGCCATGAAGACATGATCCCCTACCACCAAATAGCGATCAACATTATCTCATCATTCGAGGGATTCTTCATCGAACACGTCCCCAGACTCCAAAATATCGAAGCTGATGCCCTAACAGGCCTGGCTGCTTCCCTAGCAGTGCCAAACTACTCTCATCATTCGGTCGATGTAATCGGCCATGAGCTGGTCTGCCCCAAGAACAACATTCAAGCCATGGCAAGTTACTCTGCTCAGATGATCGACGAAGCGCCAGACTGGAGACAACCATTCATAGACTTCGTGGTCTACGACATCCTGTCCGAGAACCCGAAGGAGGCTACTTCTATCAGACGACGTTCTCTCAGATTCTTCTACGATACAGAGACGAAAATGCTGTATCGCCGCTCCTACGACGGATTACTACTTCGGTGCTTGTCGAACGCAGAAGCCAAAGAAGCCGTACGAGAGGCCCATGACGGTGTCTGCGGGGCCCATCAGCCTGGCCCTAAGCTGCAAGACCGCCTTCGCCGGATGGGCTACTACTGGCCCACGATGGTGGCTGATGCAATAGATTATGCCCGAAAATGCAAGGCCTGCCAAGTCTACGCAGACTTCATTCACCAACCATCCAAATTTCTACATTCGACAGTGGCGTCCTGGCCATTCGAAGCATGGGGAATGGATATCATTGGTCCAATCACCCCACCTTCCTCCCGAGGACATCGCTTCATACTTGCGATCACTGATTACTTCTCAAAGTGGGCAGAAGCTGTCCCACTCGCCGAAGCCAAGACTTCGAACGTGATCAGCTTCCTGAAGTACCACATCATCTACCGCTTTAGACTGCCCCGAAGGATCATCCATGATAATGGTCCGCAGTTTATAAGCCACGTATTCTACCGATTCTGCGACAAATACCGCATTCAGAATGTCGCTTCGACACCATACAACCCGGCAGCAAACGGGTTAGCAGAGGCATTCAACAAAACAATCATCAAACTCCTCAAGAAATTTGTCTCCTCCAACAAACGCGACTGGAATGAGAAGCTCGGCGAGTGCTTATGGGCTTATCGCACCACGGTTCGAACAGCCACCGGGAATACACCATTCTCTCTAGTGTACGGGAGTGAGGCAGTTCTCCCATTAAAGACTCAGATTCCCTCACTCCGAGTCTCCTTCACTTATCAATTGACAATGGATGATAACTACCGACGTCGACTACAAGAGTTAGAGGCCTTAGATGAAAAATGCCTCATAGCTCAGCAAAGGATCGAATTACACCAAGCACGCATCTCAGGAGCCTTCAACAAAAAGGTCAAAGTCAGAACATTCCAAGTGGGCGATCTTGTTTTGGCAGTCAGAAGGCCAATGGTCATGACTCATAAGACCACCGGCAAGTTCCAGCCAAAATGGGAAGGCCCATTTATCATCGAGGCCGTGTTCTCCAATGGTGCTTACCGTCTCTCCAAGCAGAACGGAGACTTGCTCATGTTGCCCGTCAACGGCAAGTTCCTGAAGAAATACTATGTTTAAACAACATTTTCCAGAGTTTCGAGTTATGTGCCCGCTGGTACCTCTGAACTCAACCCCCTAATTTTCTAACTTATCGAGTCACGTACCCTCTTGTACCGCTGAACTCATATCCCAAATTCCCAAGTCATGTACCTGCTGGTACCTCTGAACTTACACTTTGATTCCAACATTCACAAATTTTTGAGTCACGTACCCGCGTGTACCGCTGAACTCATGCCCTTCTCCCATAAAGATATCCCAAATTTCCAAGTCATGTACCTGATGGTACCTCTGAACTTACACTTTGATTCCAACATTCATAGATTTTTGAGTTATGTACCCGCTAGTACCGCTGAACTCACACTCACCATTCTCCAGATTCTCGAGTCATGTACCCGATGGTGCCTCTAAACTCACATTCCGGTCACTCTTTCAGGTAGAAAGTTATGTATGATCATACCTCTGAACTTCCTTCCCGAAGGAGATCCTCCCTCATGATCTAATACCCACACTCCCAGTGCACAACAAAGGTAACGGATCCACAAATTTCCAAGACGACCATGTCCTCATCACCTCTGAGTCGTCCCATTTTCGCCAAAAACAAATCACCCCTACATAGAATTTCTATGTCCTCATTACCTCTGAGTTATTCTACGTACCCCCCTTCATTGAGCCCACTCATGTCATGTCCTCATTACCTCTGAATGGGAAGGCTCCGTCGAAGAAACCTTCATACTTGCCATGTCCTCATTACCTCTGAGTAAGTATGATGATCCCCTTTCGACCTATTACCTGTACCCACAATCGGAGTACGCCAAGGGTAATGGGTCCACAAATGTCCTCTGTTGACCACAAATGTCCTCTGTTGACCACAAATGTCCTCTGTTGACCACCAATACCCTCCATCGAGTTCGCTCCTGCCATGTACTCATTACCTCTGAGTAAGAAGACTCTATGTTCAAAAAACTTTCCTACTTACCATGTCCTCGTTACCTCTGAGCAAGTATGTCAGTTCTCTTTCATCCTATTACCCGTATCCTAAACCAGGGTATGCCAAGGGTAATAGGCCCACAAATATCCTCAGCTAAATTTCTTAACACAAACCTATCACCTCATCATGCCCCAGGAGCCCAGCTGCTCTACGGCAATTCTTTTTTTTAATACCAAGAGCACCCATGACCACTTTGCTATGGCTGCTTCAGGTATTCTGACCGAAACTTGTTATCTCTACCTAAAACCAAGGTACGCCATGGGTAACAGGTCCACAAATATATCCCCTATGCGGGGGAGAACATCACCACAATATCACAGGCACAACAGGCAATACAAATGAAGGGTAGAATGGAAAATACTCTTTATTTGAAGGAAGAAAAGAAGTACTACATATTTCGGGACCACGTCCCTTTCAAAAAAAAAAAGAGAAGAGAAAGAAAAAGAAGGGAAAAGAAAAGGTCGACTACATTTCAGTGTTACTCAATTCTAGGAGGCGGTCTCTCACTGAGGTGGTCTCCCGCTCAATCCGTTGCCGAGCACGACGCTCGGCCTCCTGGAGTAACCGCTTCACATTGTCCAAATCCAGGAGCGCCTGACAGTCATCTTCCAATTTCTTCAAGACAGCCTCCAGGTCAGTCGAAGCTTGAGTAACCCTGTCAGCTTCCTGAACAATTAGCCCCCTGTCGTTGCGGGCAGTCTCGAGTTTAGACTCCAAGAAAGTCAACTTCTTCTGAAGCGCAAGGATCTGCTCCTGCGTCTCGGTAATCTCACGAGAGACAGACTCCTCCCGAGCCACAACGTTTTCGGTCGCATAACTCAATTGATCATACCGATCAGCTAAGTCGCTGAGATCCTTCAGTGTGGCCGGTCTGGTCTTATCTCGAGCCGCTCTGGTCCTCTCTATAATAGCAATAAGGGAATTCTGCTCCTCGTTTATAACAGTAGGCAGATCAGCCTGCCGCAATACTCGAAGCTCGGACACCAGCTGATCAGCCTCCAGCAATTTCGCCTCCAGAAGCGAAGCCATTCCTGCATCATCAGGAAGATCCCTAAGGATGTTTATTTGACCATGGCCGCATCTTCGGGCCAAGGTAAAAGAGGTCCCTCTTTCTACAGCGGCCTCGATTCCCTTCTTCAAATGACGATGGAAACTGGCAACTACGTCCTGCAATGCGTCATTCAAAACTTCAGCAGAGGAGGGCGTCAGGGGAAGCCGGAGCGGCAACGTCGGAGGAGTAACGCTAGAGCTCGCCACCAAGGGAGCGGAGTCCGAGCAGAACGATGCATGAATAGCGGCCAACTCGTCTTCCGCCGCCCGGAGAGCTTGGATGCTCGGCAGGGAAGAAAGGTCGATTCTCGAAGCCATTGGAGCAGAGGATGATGCAAGGACCATTGTTCCCTGCCCCGACTGCCCCGAGAACTGGCCCGTTAAACTCGGGCCCCCAGAAGGCCCATCAAGACGAGTCGAGCAGTGAGAAAATATACCCCTTTCCACCGATGCCCCTTCGGTTGGGGTTGTCTCGACGACGTCCATCCTCGGCACTGAAGGGGCAGGACCTGAATGTCCAGAATAACAGTCAATCGATATAACCCGAAGGACATGATGATAGAGCAGATAGGCTTCCTCACGGGTTAAGATTCGGCTAATCTTACCAGGGGAGGGGCATAAAGGTCGCGGCTCATCCACAACTGGCATGGTCCCCCCACCCGGGATCCCCGAGTTAAACTCAGTCACGTCCCCTGACCCCGTCACCTTGAAGGGGGATACAGATTGATCTACGTCCTCTTGAATAGGAACAGGCTCATGGGAGGCCCCGTCATCCTGGGTCACCGCCTCGACATCCTGAAACTCTTCTTCTTCCCCCGACACCTAAAAGAGGGAACGAAGACAATCAGGATTGAAACTCAAAGGAAAGAAGGAAGAAGGGATCGAGAGCAGTTTTGTTACCTCTGACGCAGGATTGACTTCTTCTCCACTCTCTTTTGTGGCTGGCGGACGATGCCTAGTCGCAACCAGCTTCCGGGATCCAGAAACACTGCCTACAGGAGGAACCTGCCTGCTACATTTCGGGATAGGACCAGGCGCAACAAGGGACTGATCCCTCAGCATCTCATCTGATAAAACATGCAACTGACCCACCTCTGCGCCTACCACTGGAAGGATAGAGTCATCTTCATTATGCTCGTTGCCTTCATCACCTTCAGCAGCGGAATCCAAATCTGGCACTTCGGCTCTAGTCTTTCTTTTCTTGGCCCCTTGAGAGCCTTCCTCCAGACCGGTGCCAGCAATAAAACTGGTACCTGGGTTAAAATCGACCGAGGGCTTGTTCGCCATGACATGATACAGAGCCGCCATATACAAGATCTCCACTGACTCCTTAATAGCAGGGATCGAGAAAATGGTGCGAGTATGGAACGAATCATAATATTGCCAAGCTCTGATACCATCAAGAAGACTTCCCTCATAACCCAGACAAGAGCTGGGGCTGTCTAAACAAAGTTGGCTGTACCCAAACTGCCGGGCAAACCTGCTAGGCAGATACGGCTCCAGAAAAACAACATTGCGGTTATGGTACACCAGATGTGAGGGACGGATTTTACGCAACCATAAGAGCATCTGGTCATCCAGAAGTTGAGGAGGCGCAATACCGTCTATATGCACAGTCTCTATGTCCCTGGTAGAAAAGCGAGGGACGGATACGAAAATATGATACTTATCTACCCTTGCCAAGACCATCCGGCAAACCCGCATGGCCTCACATTCCCAAGGCTCATCACGGTAACGGAAGATAAGGGCGTCATCATCAGTCGCACCGCCCTCAAAGCCCGACCTCATCAAAGATGGATAATGTATCAGCAGCCACCCCATCAAATAATGATAAGGTAACTCAGTTTGTTCAAAATCCTTGGTCACATCGTGGACAATGACCTTGGACGTGAAGGTACGAAGGCCACGATGTATGCTACACACCATAGCCGGAAGGAGAGCTAGCCTGATTCGCAAGACTAATTTCACAGCCGGAAGGATGAAGTTACAACTAATTCTCTCAATAGAACCGGTTCCTTCCGAGACTACACAATTTCGTAGCCAGATCATCAAAAATCCCGCTAGAAGCGCTTTCTCAGACAGCTCTTGAGTATCCTGGTAAAAGTAATCAAAAGTGTCGGTTTGGCTCCCGAATCTGCCACTAGTAGATGACACCAATTCTTTGACCGCCTCCCGAGACCTAGGGCGACGAGAGGTAACCAGACCTGAGGCATCTGCTGAGAAGAGATAATGCACCCAATCCTTGGTGTAGGGAGCATTCCCTTCCAGGTTATCCTTGCGGGTTATCTGATGGCATGTGTTATAATGACACAATATCTTCTGGTAAAGGGCCGCAAAGCCAGGATACCGTCGTTCCAAATCTTCGAGTTCCTCATTAGTGGGAGTATATGCTTCAAACGCTTTGTCCCCCCAAGAAAGCTTGGAGACCGCATGCATTTCATGGAGCGCAAGTCCCATCTCCCCTACAGGTGTGTAAAAGGTCCCTGTACGACAATTATACATTTCCAGCAGGGACATGAATAGCTTCTTGTTTATGAACAAGCCATGACTGGTACCTCGGATAGCATGGTACAGGCCAATCTCGCACAAAAAAGCCTCATACTTCTGCAAGATCCAGGTAGATAAATTGATCTACGAGGGAATAGGGTGTATCCAACCAGGAAACGTCAACCGACCAACGGGATAGGAGCCTTTCCGGGCAAGTCGATTTATAAAAGTATCAGCGGTAGAAAACGTGAAGTTAGGACCTGCCACATTCAGGAAAGAACCTGGGACCAACCTTGTCACAGAACAACTGGTATGCACCTTGCCAGCAACCACGGACTTCAGATGGTTATTATAACGGATGTTCCCCACGAACATCCCACTCCTGGTAGGGGTTAGAGTCCCCTCCATCTTCCGGTCCAAAGGGAGCATATTGAACCAAGATAATGGAAAGTGTCGCTCCATCTGAGGGATGCGGATCGCCATCCCGTTAGAAACAAAATTCCAATCCTCCGACACCTCCAGGACATGATCATTCTCCACGGTCAAGGCGTCTCCAAAAAAGAACGCAGGCTTCAAAAACTCTCCTTTGAATTTCCCGGAGTTCATCATAGCATTAAGGAAATGGACAGGCTGATTCTTGATGGCATTCAATCTGGCTATAGGCTCATCGCTCGGAAACTGATCCGCCACGTGCTGAACAATATGGTCGTACCTATAGCCGAGAGCAGCTTGAGCGCTACCCACCAAGAGGTCTCCGGCGGCGTTAACCGGCAAATTCACTGAAGAACAGACAAAGAAAAAATAAGTTAAACAGAGAATAAAAAAGAGCTGATTAGGTGTTTTCAAACCACATGTGGCTCAAGAAAATATCTATGCCCCCCATGAAGTTCTCAGAAGTCTTATGCGGCTCCAAAAAGCCCCATGCGGCTCCAGTTCAGAAGACCGCTTATGCGGCTCCGCACAATAAACGTCTATGCGCCACCTATGCGATTTCACTAATAAGGCGCACATACAGACACAATGGTTTTTCTTATACGGTTCGCAGCTCAGCCGTAGGACGAACATACGATTTAAAAAGGCTCGTGCATAAAGTATGCGACGTAGCCATGGCGGTTGGGGTTCCTTAATTCATACATTGTCCTTACCAACAATGGGGGGATGGACGTCAGGATGAACAGCAGGCACGACGACGGGCGAGGCAGCAACCGCACCCAAGGTGGAAGTGGAGGCCGCCTTCTTGCCCTTCACTGCCACGATCTTCTTGGGAGCCATCAATTATCGAAAAAAAAGAAAAGCAAGCGAGATAAGAGAAGAAAGAAAATAAAGAGGTCTTCTCTCTCTTCAAACCCCTCCTATTTATAGGAGGAGGGGAGAAGGCGGACACGTGGGCCAATGACCGACTCTTGAAGAGCGAAACCGACTCCTTGGGTTTCGTCTCCAAGATTCACCTAAGGCATCAAATCCAAAAAGATTTAATGAACTGACCCTTGAGATATCCCCTACAAAGACGGCGCTGAAGCAACTTGGAGATAAATAAAGACCCGCACACGTGGACTGGACCATCTATGCGGCTAACACACTCCCTGCGGCTGAAACAGTCATGCGAATAACACATCCATGCGGCTAGAACTCTTATGCGGTCAGGATTGCATATGCGGCCAATACAGCCATGTTTCTTATTCAAAGTATTTCAATTTTATAAATTGAAAACTTTAAAGGGGGTCCTGTAGAAGCATGGAAAATACTAAAGAAATTGACTCATGCGGCCAAGAAAGACCCATGCGGCTCAGAAAATACATGCGGCTCAGGGAGTCATGCGGCATAAGGAGCTATGCGGCCGGAGGCATTCCATGCGGCTCAGAAGACATGTGGCGTGACAGTGGTCCCCTCCGATCCATGCTGTATTAATTGTTTTGACGGCTGACCCCTTTGAAAAGTTGACAGACCTGACACCAAAGCAGGTAATTATGACTCTGTCATGATGATGAATCTCTAGGGAAGAGAAAGAAATCTCTGACACGATCCCCCGAGAACAACAAAATGCCACGTGGCCCTGCCACGTGGGTGTGCTTATGCGGCTCGAAGTGAAGACTTCCCATGCGGTTCAGAGTGAAGCTGCCCCATGCGGCTCGAGTGGAATCATCCCTATGCGGCTCAAGAAGATCATGCCCATGCGGCTCAAGCAAACGCACCATTATGCGGTTCATGCGGCTCATCATATGGTTCAGAAGTCTGAAGGAGGGGGCCACTGCCCAGACATCCCTGACACGTGTCCCAAGTCTTATGCGGCCCAAAATTCATGCGGCCCAAATCTCATGCGGCCCAATCTGCATGCGGTTCCAGTCTCACCATTGGTTCTCAGGATACGTGTCCTCAGCCGATCAATCTCCCAGATTTATGGCAATCCAAGATCGGGTCGAATCCTAATGATCTAGGGCACGTGGCAGGAGAATAAATTTGATTTATTCGCAGATATTAGAGAATCATTGTAAGGAAGATTTATGCCAATCAGCATTAATTGCTAATGGGGATTTGGTGTAATCTACCCTTAATGGTTCTGATTCGTCACAATCAGAAACGAACGGCCTGGATTGATCAATTTCCAGGCCGCCGCCATCTCCAAGAGCTAATCATTGGCAACCCTAACGATCACATCCCACTATTATAAATAGCAAGGTACCATTCCCTTGTAATATATAGAGAGATATACAAAAAAAAAGAAGAACCAGAGAAGAATACGTATACACAGAGAGACTTCCCCCCATAGTCAGAGAGAGAATATACACAGAGAGAGAGAAGCCAAGAGAGCAATCAGAGAGAGAGCAAGAAGGCATTTCTTCGTCAACGACCAAACAGATCTTCCCCGAGTCAAGGCTGCGTACCGATCGTCCAAGGAGTAAGGCAGAGCGGCCGTCGCTTTTTTGAGCCTCTATCGTCACCCCCCAGAATCTAAAATAAACAATCGTACTTAGACTACTGTACCTAGGTTTTCGTCCCTAGGTTTTCTTTGTACGAGCGAGTTTGTATTATGAGTCTAAGTTCAGTCCTCCGATAATTGTTCTGTACTTTTACAATCAATGGCAAACAACGTCCTTGGTCTCTTCTTTGATTTATTCCAAATCAAAGTTGCATCGATGATTAACCAAAGTTGCTTCCGCGACCACTCAACGTTGCTTCCGCGATTAAATCAAAGATTGCTTCCGCAATTATGCTGTCGTTGTTCTACCATCATCCTACGTTGTTCATGTCTAAAAGTTCATTGACCCTCTTGGCTGCTCACTGGATGTTCTATACAATAAGTCTATATACATTGTGATGCCCCTGAATGAATGATTGTTGTTGGTTTGGACACAAATAACCCAACAATGACTCGATGCCATAGTATGCTATAGTGTGAATGATGTTTGGAATTATGGAAATAAGGAAAAGTGGCTATGTATGCTGTAACAAGTTGAGAATTGCATGATGTTGGAAAAGAATTGGGAATGAAATAATTGATTGATGAGTTCAACAGAATTGATGAATTGACTCATGTGTGCTGGCTACTGCTTTTGAGACCTTAAGAATATTGGCTTGTGGTATTGAGACCCCGAGATGTTGGTTAAGTGTTGTGATCATTATAGATCATGAAAGTCTGGAATAGAATTGAGTGGTATTGTTTAAGGATGGCTTCGTTTCTGAGTGGTATATTGCCTCTACCACCTCAGAACGAGATGTATGTTGACCCTTTCCATAGAATAGCAATGAGATTATCTGCGGGTACTAGGTAGTACCGAGACTTAGCTGGGAGTCATGTATTGTTGCTGGATGACTCGAGTGTCCCTTGACGGTAATGTTATGTTGGGTAGCGAGATTTTTGGAAATTGTAACGGGTGGCTTGGTTAGAAATTGTTAGTCGAGTTATGACTCAGACTATTAAGACAGCTAGTATGCTAGGTAAATGGATTTGGCTAGAGAATGTTGTGGCTTAGAATATCTGAATGTTGATTTCGATTGGTTGGATGCAAATTATTTGTGGCTAATACAATGTTGATTGCTAAGCTGGAAGTTTTGGAAAAAGTTGTCGGTGACCAAAGGAATAATAGAGAATTGTGCCTTAACCCTAAGGTGTAATAGATGTTAATCCATCTTGATCACCAAAGGATAGTCGTTGCATATGTGCATGTATGCTGAGGAATTGAATTGTACTGGAAAAGTAACAAGTAGCAACCCTGAATATTTGTGTTGCATAGAGAATGGTTAATTGATACATGAATTATCGGATTGAATGGAATGAATTACTCGACCCTTGCAATATGAGATTTTAAGAATGTCCGTATAAGATTTTGACGGCTGGAAAAGGAACGAAATTTAAGAATGTCCGTAAGAGAGTTTGATGATTGTGAAACGAATGGAAACAAGAAATTTCAAACGTGTTGGATAATGTCGGTATACGTGACTGTTGGTTGGGAGATAGATTGTTGGCTTATGACTTGGTGGTGTGACTCTGTCATACGGATCGAATAGTATGATTCCGTAGTTATGTTAAGAATATCGGATTTGAAGACCCTTGAATAGTTAGCTTTGGCTTATGGATTCGTGTGGGTACAAAGGAATTTGAAATAGAAATTGAATCATTGGGAATTTACTTGATGGATTATTAGAACGATGAGAATCATATGTCGGGTTGGGAATTGACCGTAATATTGATAGATCGATCTTAGTCGATCGTTGGGTAAGTCTAGAATGAGCCTCTGTGGGAATTATTTCCTTGAGGAAGACCCTGGATAGATAGACTTCACCCTAGCGACCAGTTGATGAATTACCAATTGCTGACTTAGCCTAATTGGCGATTCATTATTCAGACTGAGTTGATACCCATAGGTTTGGGTAGAGTTCCTTAGAACTGTCGGTTGCTTGTTGGCCCTAAGAAAAAGAAACTAGCATGATCCCTAGTAGCCGCCCACTCTAGGGAAGTCACCTGGATAATTAGGTATAGCTGTCGGTATAGCTAACCATTGAGACTGGATCGAATAATAGATGGCTGTTGGCGACCCATAGAATGACCTTGTGGCATTGAACGAGAGATGGTGATGAGTACGACCTAAGAATGATAAGTTGTAAGTATATGCTCCAATATTAACCTTAGAGATGTTTGACCTTGAGGATTATGTGTCGGCCTATAGCGGGACTAGAATCATGGGATGAGACTTGAGTTGTATGTATCGAATGGTAGATTATTATATGAGATGGAATTGACTGCTCATGACAGGAATGTTGGATCGGTATCGATAGTTGGTTGACGTCGGATTGTATCTTTTAGAGATGAATTGCCTCGGTGAAAAATATTGTTAGATTTGGGAAGGAATATGATTGCATGTTGTGGACCCTTGATATATTTGGCTCTAAGTTAGACCCTTTATTGAATGTTAGAAATATTATGCTTGGATAGAGAGCTGTCCCTGATGCTAAGTGTGGTGGCCTGGAAGATAGTGATTGTGGCAAGTGAATAAAGTGATAAGTCAATTGAAAGGATGCTAAGTCTGATTTGGGAAAGAGAGTTATATCGTGGCTGATCGAATCGCACTAACATGGAAGTTGGCTGAAGTACATATGTTTTGGGGACGCCTAAAATATGTGTATGGATCCAGCCGAAGTGATTGGTTGCGACTGAGATAACATTATGGGAAGAATTTATCGTACTAACGCGGATTTTGGCTGAAATGCATATGTTTTGGGGACGCCTGAAATATGTGTATGGATCCAAACGAAGTGATGTGTTGCGACCAAGATAGAATGCAAGGAAAATGTTGGTGAATCAATGAAAAGTTGCAAGTATTTAGAAAAAGAGAAAGATGGATTGAATCGTTGATGGATTAACATGATACAGTTGGATAGCTATTTTGAAATGACCGAGTGGGCTGAAATAAATATTGAATTAAAGCTGAATGAGTAACTCATTGTGATTAAGTGAATCTAGTAGATGAGTTATTTTCTTAAGTTTCGAGGACGAAACTTTTTCTGAGTGGTATATTATGTAATACCCCGCTCCGCACGAGGCATTTGGTTGGCTTGTTGGATGGGATCAGAATGTTGGACCGTGACTTATGTTGGAGATCAGGAGAATTGAGACTGATGCAGTCTTTCTTAGCTGGCTAGACGGAATGGGTATTGGAACGTGGCTCGCTGGTGGAGCTACGCTTAGTGGGATTGGAGCAGGAAGACCGTTATATAAGGCAAGTGGAACTGTCCTCCTTCCTTCTTATTCCTGCATGCTTAATAAATGGAATAATGTGATGCTATGAATTGTCCCTAAATGTCCCATGTTTTAGTTGCTGTGTAATTGAGATGCTTATGCTAAGAATTATTGAACTGCCAAATGAATCAACTTGAACTGCTAATGTGACTTGATGCTTGAAATGAATTGATAACGTCCCTTCGGTTAATACTGCTTAAGCAATGAATACTTGAGTAATGAGATGCTACGAGAATGATACATGAGTAATGAATTGGCTAGGCTATTAACACAAAGAATTGAAAGAAATACCTCAATCATGTACATTCTGCATAACTGTTGATGTTGCCTGTTTCCTTATATGCAATGAAAGAAAGAATACTGTCCCTATGAAATGAATGAAATGTTGTAGGTCCTATCGAGATGAATGAAATATTATTTGTTCCTCTTAGAAAGGAATGATATGAGAAATGTTGCAATGATTGATACAATGAGAATTGATGAGGCTTGGGATCGTTGAGATCACCAAATGAAATGATGGTAATGTGGGGAATGAATAAGTCATTGAACATGACTTGAATGAGATGAATGATGATGCACTGTTGTCTTTACTTCAATATTTTACCATGCATTTTATGTTCACGATTGAGTTGGACACGCATTCGCATGGTCATAGGACAACTTATGCATAAGTAATGGGGATATGTTTTCTCGGACGATACCACGGGACGTTAGGGCGACCGATCCGGCCTAGGAGGAAACATTGGCGTGCCTGTAGGGACACGAGTTTCGTGAGGCATCCTTTGGGGCTAGCTACCTTCTCTGGAGTCATCGCATTACCAATGAAGACCTATATGGCAATGTCCGTATGGTTAAACACCAGTGACCATGTAGTCAGGATGCATGCTAATGAATGTCTTATGCAGGCAGAGTAAGTATATCTGCTAACCTGTATTTGATGCAGGTATGAGGGAGTCGGCTATCGGTAAGAAATCACTTAAATGTGATAATCCAATATATGTGTTGGTTTAACTTGCATGCTTACGTTCCAAATAAGTAAATGATGCTGTATGTAGCCTTTCAGTATGAGATCCTGCTTAACATGTTAAATTCAGTATGCTAGAAAGATGCCATGCTATAATCATTGCTCAAACACAACATACATGCTAAGTGATGCTTGAAGTGATAATTGTTATAACATGTTTAAGATGTTAATGTTAACGATGCCTCAATGATGCCTTTTCATGATAATACTTAGTATGCCTCAATGATGCCTTTGCATGATAACACCAAGAATGCTAAAATGTTATGTCCACATGAATGTTGCTAAGAATATGTTTACATGTTTCACTCTGATTATTGCCCATGAACTGTAAACTGATGTTAGGCCCCAAGTAGAAAGATCACTCTAATAAATGCTTGCTTAAATGATCACTTTAAATGTTGGTTTATGCGAGTAGATTGGATTCTGCTTGCCAGTACATAGATGATGTGCTGACCCACATTTTGTGGGCAGGTGCTTGTGCTTGGGATATTCTACTCACGAAGATTGGCTTGATTGGTTCCGCGGCATCGAAGATTTGTTGGACATACAGAAGCTCTCATTGTTCAAGATGATGTCTTCTGTTTATAAAGGGCATAATGTATGGAACATTGTAATCAGTTGTACCAGTGAGATTGTAAGCCAAGTCAGTGTATCGAGTTGTAATCCAATGTATCCAAGTATCAAATGTAAGCTGTATAGCATTGTTCAGTTGGCTTTCAATGTAAAGTGAGATGTGTTGTAAACATTGTGCTTCAATACAAGTCTTGTACTTTTCTTCAATTATCAATAAAGAGAATAAAGTTCTATATGTCTCTGTGTGACTTCAAGTTGTCCTTTATCTCCGCTGCTATAAAGAAATAATGTACTTCTATTCAATGAGAAAGATTGTCCTTACTAACTTCAATTTGTCTGCTTCTGCCGCTGTAATGTGTTCCTATTTGAAGAATTATCACTTATGTACCATCTTTGCCTTGTACAAGTGCAATACCAGACTTGTACGGCATCACGCCCAAGCGAGGACGATCGATTCCAAGAGATAAAATATGTAAATAAATGACTATATGAATCGGGGCGTGACAGAAGGAGACTCGCTTTGACAAATCCCTCCGAAAAGAGGCACCGCAGGGGCTGGAGAGGCCCTACAACTTCGACAACTTGGCGCAACTGGCCAACACACCGGCCAAATTTTCATTATACGAGCTTCTGAGACTTTTCAAAGATGTTCGAGTGGCTTTGAGTGATGCACTCCAGAATGCCGACGTATATCTAGCTCAGGTCAACCTCACGGGAGAGAGTCCGCCTGCAAATCTCCAAGACAGCACTTGCACAGGAGCGATGTCCAACATTGTCTTCACTCCACAGGATATGCTAATCAAAACCAACCTGCATGATCGTCCGTTATACTACACTGGATACATCGGGGACGTAAAGGTGGATCGGATGCACATCGATCCTGGTTCTTCCATAAGTATCATCCTGAAGGGTCTGTTACATCATCTCCGCATCACAATGCATCGCGTGACGCCAACAAGCACCGCCATCAGCGGTTTCAATTCGGACAGGAGCTACCCGATTGGGAAGATTCGCCTGAAGTGCCACATTGGCGATCTCCAGTCAGAAGTAACCTGTTGCATCATAGATATGGACACTTCCTACAATATCCTCTTGGGGCGCCCTTGGATACACGATTATATGATCGTGCCTTCCACGCTGCACCAGTGCTTCAAGTATGTCGACAAATACGGCTTCGTGAGGACAGAATTCGCCGACATTGATCCCTTCAAAGGGGTCGAATCCTACTACTCGAATTCCTGCCTATACGAGAAGTCGAAGAGGCACCTGGATGAAGATGAACAAGCTCGAACTGAGACGGCCTCAGGATCAGAAGAACCTCTGATGATCAACCTTCAAGCTCACAAACCTGGCAAATCTGTACCCCTTACGGCCGCTTAGCGTAAGGACGCAATCAGCCTCTCGGCACAAGAAGGACAAATGATAATCTGGCTGCCAAGGTCCGGCCAAGCGCCAAGACCCACAACGGAGCCACTGACAATTATACTGCCAAGAGTCGGCCAGCCACAAACGGAGAAGCTCAACCCCTCCGACAAGCCAATGACGATATGTCTTCCCAAGAAGAATCGTCACCTCGATGCAAAGTCTGGGGCTTCTAGCGAGCCAACAACTCCCCGCCCAGCATCGAATACCAAACTGGGGGTTGCTAGTTTGCCAACAACTCCACGCTCGGCCCCACCAACAAAACCCCTGATGATCAAGCTGTCCAGGTCATCCTCTCAGTATTCATTTATACAGGGGGTGGCCGAAGAAGAACCGGAACTGGCCAAGTATGTGGCTGCCCAGTTTAATGTTCCCTCCGCAGATGATGTAATCCTGCTAGAAAAGATACCTTACTTCATCAATAAAGGGCTATCTTTGAACTACCTCGAGCTTAATAAGCTTTGTACAATGTATGCTATGGAACACGGTATAGGCACTCACCTACATACACAGGTGACAAATGTCTACACCGCAAACCAGCTTACTCTAGTGGAAGACGCTTACCGCATAATCGAGGGAGGGGACCATCCAATTATCTTTGGCCAAAAGAATGATCCACAGCCCTTCACCATAGAGAAGGTCGATCTCGAATCAGATGCCGGGAGACTGACTCTGTATCTTTATAGCCCCCAATCCAAATACCTCATGCAAAAATAGGGGTATGATCTGGAGACTTCGCCAGGCTTGAACAACGGTACTGGTCGACGATTACTTTTAAAGCCACCAGTCTCGGCTGGCAAACCACGGTACTACTACAGCAAGATTCGATGTGGATTAGGGTATGTTACGCCCGCAACGACCACTGAAAGTTCAGATGAGGAATGCGACTGGCATTCACATTCAACCGGGTCACCAACTTCTGATTCGGATGTCAGCATCGAAAATGTATTCAGACAAGTCCTGTCAGTCAATATGACATTCGTCGACGCTTACGAAGAAGATGAAGACATTCCTGAATCCTCGAGTTGGAGCCATGGGCCCAACAGCTGGATGCACAATGGGAAAAGCGGTTCGAACAGAGAGAACCTCCTATTGAAGATAAAGTTATACATGTCGACCTTGGCAGCAAATCTTCTCCAAAACTAATCTTTGTCAGTAAAAGCCTGACAGACGAAGAGCTAGAATCGCTACTGGAACTCGTCAAAGAATATATTGATGTGTTCGCCTGGAGCTATGATGACATGCCAGGACTAAACCACGAGATTGCCCTTCACAAGCTCAACATTCGGCCAGATGCAAAGCCAGTCAAACAACAACAGCGACGCTTCTGCCCGGGCATCATGGATGCGATCGAAGCCGAAGTCAACAAACTGATAGCCAGCGGCTTCATTCGTGAGGAACAACATCCAGACTGGGTCACCAACATAGTTCCGGTCCTCAAGAAGAATGGAAAGATTCGAATCTGCATCGACTTTCGTAATCTGAACGAGGCATGTCCCAAAGATGAATTCCCCCCTCCCTATCACAGACATCATGATCGACAACACATACGGCTTCAAACGTATGTCATTCATGGATGGTTTCTCGGGGTACAACCAAATCAAGATGTCTCCTGACGACGAAAAGCATACATCATTCCGAACACCGATTGGCACATATTGCTACACAGTCATGCCTTTCGGTTTAAAGAATACTGGTGCCACATATCAAAGAGCCATGAGTATCATCTTCCGAGACCACTTGCGCAAGACTGTGGAGTGCTATGTCGATGACATCGTCGTCAAGAGTCGCTATAAGGAAGACCACATGCAGGAGCTGAGGACGGTATTCGACCTAATGCGAGCACACAACCTGAAGATGAATCCCACAAAATCATTCTTGGGCATATCCAGCAGAAAATTCCTGGGTTTTATTATTACTGCCCAGGGAATTCATGTAGATCAAGAGAAGACGAAGAACAATTATGGAGATGGGTCCCCCAAGAAATCTCCGCGAACTCAGAGGCCTTCAAGGGAGACTAGCTTACATCAGGAGGTTCATTTCTAACCTCTTCGGGCGATGTCGGCCATTCACCCACCTTATGAAGAAAGGTATTTCATTCATATGGGATGAAGAATGCCAACGTGCCTTCGACAGCATCAAAGAATATTTGTCGAACCCTCCAGTCCTGGTGGCCCCGGTTGCTAGGAAACCATTCTTGCTATATGTACGAGCAATGGAGCATTCCTTCGGCGCTCTGCTAGCACAAAACAACGATGCAAGCCATGAACAAGCTATATATTACCTCAGTCGAATGATGATTGGGCCAGAGCACCGATATACCACCGTGGAGAAGGAGTGCCTCGCCCTGGTGTTCGCCATTCAAAAGACGCGACACTATGTTACAGGACAAACCATACATGTGATCTCACGAGTCAACCCTCTCAGAGTCCTCATGACTAAACCAGGGGCACTCAGCTCTTGTCTCACTACATGGATAATATTACTGTCCCCCTACCATATGATCTTCGTCCCACAAAAGGCTGTTAAAGGTCAAGCCCTGGCAGACTTTTTGGCAGCCCATCCAGGCTCGGAGTCGTCCAGAATATATGAAGGAATCCCAGATGAGGTCGTCGACTCGCATGCAACCTCTCACGATGATATATGGCAAATGTTCTTCGATGGTGCCTCAAGGATCGGACCTAAGGGCAACATCGTCGTCGGAGTCGGGGTGGTGCTGGTTTCTCCTTCCGGATTGGTGATCAATCGTGCTTACTCCCTCACAGAACCCTGCTCTAACAATGTGGCCAAGTACAACGCTTTGGTCATTGGCCTCCAACTTACAAGAGAGCTGGAGGTAGAATATCTTGAAGCGTACGACGATTCGCAGTTAATCGTCAATCAGATCCGAGGTTCATACGAAGTCCGCCATGAAGACATGATCCCCTATCACCAAATAGCGATCAACATTATTTCATCATTTGAGAGATTCTTCATCGAACACGTTCCCAGACTCCAAAACATCGAAGCCGATGCCCTAGCAGGCCTTGCCGCTTCCCTAGCAGTGCCAAATCATACTCATCATTCGGTGGACGTGATAGGCCATGAACTGGTCTGTCCAAAGAACAACGTTCAAGTCGTGGCGAGTTATTCCGCCCAGACGATCGACGAAGCACCAGACTAGAGACAACCATTCATAGACTTCGTAGTCTACGACATCCTGCCCGAGAACCCAAAGGAAGCTACCTCCATCAGAAGGTGTTCTCTCATATTCTTCTACGATACAGAGATAAAAATGCTGTATCGGCGATCCTATGATGGGTTATTGCTTCGGTATCTGTCAAATACAGAAGCCAAGGAAGCCGTACGCGAAGCTCATGACGGTGTCTGCGGGGTCCATCAGCCTGGCCAAAATTGTAAGACCGTCTTCGCCGAATGGGCTACTACTGGCCCACGATGGTAGCAGATGTAATAGACTATACAAGAAAATGCAAAGGCTGCCAAGTCCACGCAGACTTCATCCACCAACCATCCAAATTTCTATATCCGACGGTGGCGTCCTGGCCTTTTGAAGCATGGGGAATGGATATCATCGGTCCAATTACTCCACCTTCCTTCCGAGGACATCACTTCATACTCGCCATCACAGATTACTTCTCTAAATAGGTGGAAGCTGTCCCGCTTGCAGAAGTAAAGACTTCAAACGTGATCAGCTTCCTCAAGCATCACGTCATCTATCACTATGGACTGCCCCGAAGGATCATCCACGATAATGGTCCGCAGTTCGCAAGCCACGCCTTCTATCGATTCTGTGACAAGCACCGCATCCAGAATACTGCTTCAACGCCATACAACCCAGCAGCGAATGGGTTGGCAGAAGCATTCAACAAAATAATTATCAAACTTCTCAAGAAGTTCGTATCGTCCAACAAACGCGACTGGAACGAGAATCTTGGTGAATGCTTATGGACGTACCGTACTACAGTCCGAACAGCCACCGGGAATATACCATTCTCTCTGGTGTACGGGAGTGAGACAGTTCTCCCATTGGAGACTCAAATACCCTCGCTCTGCGTCGCTCTCACTTACCAATTGACGACAAACGATAACTATCGTCACCGGTTACAAGAGTTGGAGGCCTTAGATGAAAAGCGCCTCTTGTCTCAGCAACGAATCGAGCTCTACCAAGCACGCATCTCCGGAACCTTCAACAAGAAGGTTAAAATCAGAACATTCCAAGTGGGCGATCTCGTTCTGGCAGTTCGGAGGCTGATGGTCATGACTCACAAAACCGCCGACAATTCCAGCCAAAATGGGAAGGTCCATTTATCATTGAGGTCGTATTCTTCAACGGTGCTTACCGCCTCGCAAAACAAAATGGAGACTTGCTCATGTTGCCCGTCAACGGCAAGTTCCTGAAGAAATATTATGTCTGAACGACAGATTCCAGATTATCGAGTCATGTACCCGCTGGTACCGCTGAACTCACATTCACAAAATCCCAGATTGTCGAGTCATGTACCCGCTGGTACCGCTGAACTCACATTCACAAAATCCCAGATTGTCGAGTCATGTACCCGCTGGTACCGCTAAACTCACTTTCACAAAATTCCAGGTTATCGAGTCATGTACCCGCTGGTACCGCTGAACTCACATCCTCCAAGCCCCAGACTATTGAGTTATGTACCCTCCGGTACCGCTGAACTCACATTCTCCAAACTCTAGATCACCGAGTCATGTGTACTTTCGTACCACTGAACTCATACCCTTCTTCCATAAAATATTCTAATTGCCGAGTTATGTACCTTCTAGTACCACTAAACTCACATTCTTCCTCCACAAAATCACAGAATGCTGAGTTATGTACCCTCCGGTACCGCTGAACTCCCACTTTGATTCCAAATATCCGGGATTGTCGAGTTATGTACCCGCAGGTACCCCTGAACTTACATTCCGGTCGCTCCTTCTAGGTAGTAAGTCATGTATAACCATACCTCTGAATTTTCTTCCCGAAAGAGCTCCTTCCTCATGATCCACTACCCGCACTCCCAGTGCAAAAAAAGGGTAATAGATCCACAAATTTCCAAAACGACCATGTCGATGTTACCTCTGAGTCGTTTCACTTCCGCCAAAAACAATCACCCCTCTACATAGAACCTCCATGTCCTCATTACCTCTGAGTCATTCTATGTACCCCCCTTCATGGAGCCCACTCCTGCCATGTCCTCATTACCTCTGAGTGGGAAGGCTCCGTCGAAGAAACCCTCATGCTTGCCATGTCCTCATTACCTCTGAGTAAGTATGTTGATTCCCTTTCGACTTATTATCTGTACCCACAACCGGAGTACGCCAAGGATAGTAGGTCCACAAATATCCTCCGTCGAGTCCACTCCTGCCATGTCCTCATTACCTCTGAGTAGGAAGATTCCGCGGTGAAAAACCCTCACGCTTGCCGTGTTCTCATTACCTCTGAGTAAGTATGTTGGTTCCCCTTCATCCTATTATCCGTATCGTAAGCCAGGGTACGCCAAGGATAATAGGCCCACAAATATCCTTTGCTAAGTTTCTTAGTACAGGCCCATCATTTCTCATCATGCTTCGGAAGCCCAGCTTCTCCATAGCATTCTTTCTCCCGATACCAGGAGCGTCCATGACCACCTTACCGTAGAATTGTTCCAGGTGACCCCATCAAACTTGTTATCTGTACCTAAAACCAAGGTATGCCAAGGGTAACAGGTCCACAAACAAGTCTCCCATGCGGGGCAAACATCACCATAACACCACAAGCACAACAAGCAGTACAGGTAAAAGGTAGAATAAAGCATACTCTTTTATTTGGAAGCCAAAAAGCATTACATGTTCTGGGACCATGTCCCTTTCAAAAAGAACATAACAAAAGAAGAAAATGCCGACTATGGTTCGGCATTACATAATTCTAAGAAGCGGTTCTTCACCAAGGCGGTCCCCCGTTCGAGCCGCTACTTAGCTCGGCGCTCCGCTTCCTGGGACAACCGGTCCGCATCATCAAAATACATATGGGCCCGCCAGCCATCCTCTATCTTCTTCAAGGCGAGCTCCAGATTGGCAGAAGCTCGACTAAGTCTGTCAGCCTCCTGGATAACAAGTTCTTTTTCGGTACGGGCGGCTTCAAGCTCAGACTCCAGAAAGGCCAGCTTTCTCTGGAGCTCGAGGATCTGCTCCCTGGTGTCAATTACCCCGCGGGAGGCGGTCGCTTCCCGAGCCGTGCAATCTTCATTTCTACGGCTCAATTGATCATATAACTGGGACAGATCACGGCGGTCCTTCAGTATGGTCGGCTTGATCGAATCCCGAGCAAGCCTCATCTTCTCCACCGCGGTTATGAGGAAAGTGCGCTCTTGATCAATTGCCGCAGACAGATCAGCCTGCCGCAGCACGTGAAACTGGGCCACAAGTCGATCAGCCTCTAGCAGTTTGGGCTCCAGAAGCGCAGCTAGCCCTGCCCCACCAGGGAGTGTTCTAAGGATGTCGATTTGGCCACCGGCGCACTGACGGGCCATAGCAAATGGAGTCCCCTCTCCACAGCTGCCTCAACCCCTCTCTTCAGGTGGCGGTAAAAGCTGTCAACCACATCCTGTGACACTTCATCCAAAACTTCTGTGGAGGATGGCGTCAAAAAAAGTGTGGCTGGCAGTGTCGAAGGAGTAGAGCATCAGAACTTGCCATCCCTGCCACCAGGGAAACAAATCCTGAGTGAAAAGATGCATGAATAGCGGCTAGCTCCTCCTTCGTCGCCCGAAGAGCTTGGATACTCGGCAAGACGGAAAGGTCAACCCCCGAAACCATATTTGCAAAGGAGGACGCAGGAACCATTGTCCCCTGTCCAGGCTGTGCCGCCACTTGAGCCCCCGAACTCGACCCAGCTGGAGGCCCCTCAATATAGGTCGGAAGAGAAGAAGGCACACATGCTGCCATCAGATCCCCTCCGGTAGAGGCCGCCCCGACAATGTCTGTTACCGGCAATAAAGGGACGGGACCTGTACGTCCAAAGCAACCATCAATCGACGTAACCCGAAGGATGTGACGATAGAGCAGATAGGCCTCCTCACAAGTTAAGATTCGGCCTATCTTACCAGGGGAGGAGCATGGAGGCCGCAGCTCGCTCGCAGCTGACGCAGTCTCCTCACCCGTGACCTCCAAGTTGAATTTAATTGGTTTCTCTGCCCCAGCTACCCCAGAAAGGGAGCCAGCCAGTTCAGCATCACCCCGTTGAAATTTAACTGTCTCAGGAATAGGTGCAGTAGAACCCCCGTCTCCATGGGTTGAGGTCTCAGCAAGGTGGGTCTCCTCGGCCGCCTCCGGAAGAACCCCAGCAGAAATGATGGCGGTGCACATATCATTGACCAAAGTGGTCAGGGCTGGATCGACCTCAGCAGTCGGTTCCCCAGAAACCGACTCCTCTGACGCCTACAAAGAGCAAAAGGAAATGGTTAGGCCATAGTTTAGAAAAAGAAGGAGAAGGTAGTTGAAATTCAAATCACCTCAGAAACAGCGTCAATGTCCTCAATAAACAGCCTGCGGTGTCTTACCGCAGTTCGCTTCGTGGAGTAGGTTCTGCCATCATTAGTGAACATACGCCTGCTTCGCTTGCGCGAAGGACCAGGCACAGTAGGTGGTTGATCCCCCACCACCTCGTCAAGCACAATAGGTGGCTGATCCCCACCTCCTCGTCCGAGGGATGGAACGAATCATCGGCATCCTGCTCATCATCCTCTTCGCCCGCCATAGTGGACTCCGAGTCCGGCACAGGAACCATATTCGCCTTTTTCTTTCTCTTCTTGGACCCCTCGGGTTTCTCTGCCAAGCCAGTACCGACAATAAAGCTAGTACTCATGTCAAAATTAATGGGAGGCTTGCTCGCCGTAACATAATAGAGGGCCGCCATGTACAAAATCTCACCTGACGTATTAGCATCGGGGACCGAGAAGTTAGCTCGGGTATGAACCGTATTGTAATAATGCCAAGCCCTAATACCATCAAGGACACTGCCCTCAAAGCCTAGGCAAGCACTGGGACAATCAAGGAACAGCTGGCTATACCCGAACTGACGGGAGAACCTGCTGGGCAAGTAGGGCTCCAGGTATACATTATTGCGATAACGATATACTAGGTGCGCTGGACGAATATTGTGCAGCCAAAGGAGCATTTTCTCAGATCAAATGAGGGGAGGTTCAATGCCATCAACATGTACACCCCTCACTTCTCTAGCGGTAAATTGAGGAACAGACACAAAGAAGTTGTGTCAGTGTACTCTCGCCAATGCCCTCTGACAGGCTGGCATGGTATCGTATTCCCAAGGCTGACGATGGTATCGAAAAAGGAAAGCGTCATCAGCAGTAACGCCATCTTCTGCTCCGGGCCTCATCAACGACCGATAATGCATCAATAGCCACCCCATTAGATAATGGTAGGATAGCTCTATTCGCTCAAAGTCCAGCATCGTCTCGCGGGCAATGACTTTGGACGAAAAGGCGCAGAGGCCGTGGTGTATGCTACACACCATGGCCGGAAGAAGGGCCAGCCTGACTCTAAAGACCAGCTTCACGGCCGGAAGGATGAAGTGGCGGTTGATCCTTTCAATAGAACCTGCACCTCCCGAGACTACGCAGTTTCGTAGCCACACCATCAAGAATCCGGCCAAAAGCGCTTTCTCAGACATCCGCCGGGCACTGTGGTAGAATTAGCTAAAGGAGTCAGTACGACTCCCAAATTTGTCACTGGTAGACCTCGACCACTTGGCATTCGACATCAGGTTTTTTATCTCCTCCTGGGTTTGAGGACCTCGAGAAGAAACCCGGCCAGAGGGACTAAATTTGAAAAGATACGAGACCCAGGACGTGTCGAGGAGCCCATGCGGCCAGACAGCCTATGCGGCCAGAAAGTCCATACGGCTGGTTGGCCAATGCAGCTCAGATGACCGTGAGGCTGAGGAGGCCTTGCGGCTGGGACGTCCATACGGCTAAGAAATCCATGCGGCTGAGGAGGCCATACGGCTGGAACGTCCATGCGGCCAGAACACCCTATGCGGCTGGAGGAGTTTATACATAGCCTTGCTTCTTATTCAAAGTATTTCAATTTTGTAAATTAAAAACTTTGAAGGGGGTCTTGTAGAAGCATGGAAAAGAATAAAGAAAGGTCCATGCGGCCAAGGATCCCTATGCGGCTCAGAGAGCCCATGCGGCTCAGGGATCCATGCGGCCCAATAGACTATGCGGCTTGAATAATTCCATGCAGCCCAGAGAGGAGCCACGTGGCCTTCAAAAAAGCTCTTCCCTTTGTCTTTTGTTGCATTTAATGCCCTGACGGCTGACAGCTCTGACAAATGACAGCTCTGACATAAAGGCGCAATAATGACTGACATAATGGCGTGTTCCTAGGGAAGAGGAGAAAATCTTCTCACAGCTGGCAGAATCCACCAAATCTGGAGGCATGTGGCTGCTGCATTTATGCGACCGACCACTCCATGCGGCCGACCACTCCATGCGGCCGCCCACTTCATGCGGCCGCCCATCTTCATGCGGCTATACCCTTTATGAGGCCGCCCATCTTCATGTGGCTGCCCATCAGCATGCGGCTGCCCACTCCCATGCGGCTGGCCATCTTCATACGGCTGTTCATCTCCATGCGACTGCCCATCTTCATGCGGCCGTTCATCCTCATACGGCCCACTCATATGCGGCTCTGCCAAGATGACCCAGTGGAGACACGTGGCACTTTTTACGATGATTGAGACACGTGGCAGTCTTATCTTCCTGGAATTATGGGTGCTAACAAATCCTAACAAGATCAGATTTGTTACAATCACCATAATTGTCCAGATCAAGTCAAATCGAGCAAATTAGACACGTGGCAGGCCATTACAAGTCGCGAATATTCATGGCAATCAACATTTATTATCCACAGAGATTTAATACAATCATATTAATTGCTTAAATCTATTATATTCGAGATGGACGGCCCAGATTAATTAACTCTCAGGCCGTCGACTTTTGAGAATGGGCAATCATTACAAACCCTAATGATGCCTCCCACTCTTATAAATAGCGAGGTGCCATTCCCTTGCAAAGCCCTCCCTCGGATCCAGAGAGAATCAGAGAAAGAATATACAGAGATCATGAGGACAGAGGAGCATACATAGAGAGAGCAAGGAGAGCATTTCTTCATTAACGCCAATCAGATCTTCTCCAGAGCCAAGGTTGCACCCGATCGTCCAAGGAGTAAGGCAGAGTTGCCGTCGCTTTCCCGAGCCTCTATCGTCACCCTCCAGAATCTAAAATAAATAATTGTACTTAGATTGCTGTACCTAGGTTTTTGTCCCTAGGCTTTCTTTGTACAAGCGAGTTTGTATTGTGAGTCTAAGTTCAGTCCTCCTACATATAATTGTTCTATACTTTTATAATCAATGGCAAACAAATACATTCTCTGATAATATTTCTGTTTTATGATATCGTCTTTGTTTATAGTATTTAGTGTAGATATCCATGTTCTGTTGACACATTTTCAGACGGATTGGTATTTGTCTGGATCCCGTCATAAGATGTTATTTCTCTTATATATGGTATGCCTTCTGCAAGTCTTTCTTGTGCTTTGTTCATTGTATAGACATGATTCCTGTGAAGGAGAGCTACTTCACAGAGAATACATGTCATGACATGTCATGACCGGATCCGCTATATTAGTCAAGGATTGGGGTGTTAGCGTAGATATGTGATCAATACCCCACAATACCAGCATTGTATCATCATTATGTCACCATTGTATCATCATTGTATAGTGTTAACCTTACACTCACGTATGATTAGCAAGGCCAAATATTGTATCAAGTTCTAAGTCGATCACATGTTGAAACTAGTGCTAAACTCACATAGATAGCAGTTCCAGATTTTCGTATATGATATACATTGTTCTCTTACCCTTCTCATTTATAGTTTTGATATACCCTGCCAGGATGCATGTACGCTCTACTTTACATAGTATATTCTCTCTATCTACTGTTACTTTTTCAAAATTGTCTAACTAGAACTGTTGTTTGAGATTTTGTATCGTTCTCGTCCTGATTGGACCTGTTGAAAATATTACAGATGATGAGGAGGAGTGCCCTACCTATTACGGTCCTCATGACATGGTTGGTATAGAGTTGGAGACCCTAGTGCTGCAGGGGCTAGCTCTGGCCGATGAGGCCTTGGTATAGTTTAGCTGGTTTAGTATAGTACTGGACTTTGTCTCCAGATTACTTTGGATTATTATTATTTGTTAGTTGTATGTATTGAGATTGTTGACTCAGAGATTTTGGACTTGTATTATTCTGTGTTCGATTTTCAGGATGATATTTATAAATCTTGTTGTCTTTATCTTTCAGTATTATCTTTCATTCTTAGAGTTTGTGATTTGAGTATATTATATTGTCATTGTTTGTCCTCCATTCGGAATTGACCATTCTCGACAGGTTCTGATATTATAACTGTTGATTAGATAGTAGATCTAGACAGCATTTCTATACCGTTTCTACGACGTAGGCTGGGACGTTGTCCCGTACTTGTGCCTTTACTCCGGGTGCGGGTCGTGACATTACTACACACGCAATCCTTATCTATAGATTCTTTCTCCAACAAGAATACTAGATCGAATGAAATATCCATAATAGCTGGTATTGCTCACATTAATAAAAGGCTCCGACAAAGCATATTTTACCTAATAAATACATAATGTGTCATACTCTCATAATTCCAGAAGAATTTTACTGAGTTTTAAAGATATAAGAAAAATGATTAAACTTTGAGCAAGTGAAATAATAAATAATTTTGTGTAACCACTCGTTTAAGAGAACCAGATGTTTGTCTAAGAGAACCAGAAGTTCGTTTAAGAGAAAACCAGAAGTTCGTCTAAGAGAGAACCAGAAGTTCGTCTAAGAGAAAACCAGAAGTTCGTCTAAGAGAGAACCAGAAGTTCAGTAGAGATATACATCACTCACATTTAGGATGTCAAGTCACATACTATCATGAGCTAGAAGTTCAATCCTATATCATGAGCTAGAAGCTCAATCTTAAGGGTCCATTTTGAGCCAGAAGCCGAAAGATCCTATACCTTTTAAATTGTGACATGGTCGATAAGACACCCCAAAAACATGATAATTATCAAAACTAATTCGTATGGTTATCTCTTATCAAATTGCAGCACACACCCTTGATCTCAATGATTAGTTTGTTTCCAAACTATTAATCCTGAAGATTGTATCTAAATAACTAGTATGCATAGCTTCGAATTGCATTATATGGCTTATGTTGGTATTACAGAACTATAATATTGGCATCTATGTTTTGGAAATTATTTTCTTTTTTCTTTCTCCTTAGACTATTAAATCTTCTAGCCATAAGTTTTTGATCTGTCACGTTAATAAGACGTAATTCCCGCCGTTAGGGGGAGATATGAAGAAGATGAATTATCGTTCTAGAAGAACGTCGTGAATTATCGTTCTAGAAGAACATCGTGAATCATCATTATAGAAGAACGTCTTAAAGCATCGTTATAGAAGAACGTCTTGCATCATCATTCTCAAAGAACGTTCTAAAGCATCATCCAGAAGAACGTGTCATGGCATATTTCTACTTCATCTAATCTTGACTAATTAGGAGAAATTATTTCTTGTATTTTATTACAAATAAATTATTAGATACTTACTCGATTATGCTGTATAAATAGTTATACCAACTATGAATCTATTTTCTAATAGAAGTACCAAAAGAACCAAATAATACTAAAGGTTCTAAAGATTCAACTCTCTAGAAAAAGAGACCGAATAATATAACACACCCTAATGCTTGAAGAAGCAGCTCCCGAAGAAGTATCTCATGTAGAGAAAAAGTTCATGACATCCGGAAGATGTCATGAACCAAAGATCAAATTTCTCAAAGTATATCGCTCCGGTAGAGGATATACCTCAGATTCCAGAAGAGACTGAGAAAGAGGTACCGGTACGCAAGAAATCTCTGTTTCAGAGAAATTTGAAATCAAGAAAATTTGTCATAGATGACATTATCGAATGAAAATAAAAAGGGTGATGAAAGTTAAATGATAACACTAAAACCACGAATAATCTAATGAAAAGATGCGATATCTCTCGCAAGACGTAGAGTATTCGGTCCAATAGTACAAAACCCAAAAGGAATAAACCCGGTAGATTTTGAATGGGTATTTGTAACAAATACAGACCCAAATATATAAGAGCAATGTTAGCTCAAGAATTCACAAAATGATCATGAATAGAATATAAATAAATATATTCTCCGATCATGATAGCCTAGATGATAAGATATATCCTCGAAGGTCGTCAATTTAAAAATTTTAGGTATATCCTTGAAGGATTTGATATTACCATGTTATCCCCGAAGGATCTACAAATGAGTCATATATGGATTAAACATCCAGAAGAATGTGATAGGCTTATTGAGTTTATGGAGAAATTCCTGAACGGATTCATCAAAATGGTCACCTCCTAAAGAGAAGATCCCCTGAAGAGATTAAATTACCTCCTGAAGAGAAAATCTTTTGAAGATTAAAAATATGACAGTATCTCCTGAAGAGATTTGAAATATCTCCGGAAGAGATTTGAAATATCTCCGAAAGAGATAAGAAATCTCCGGAAGATAAGGAATCTCCCGAAGAGATAAGTAATCTCCCGAAGAGATTGGAATATCCTGAAGAGATCGGAATCTCCCGTAGAGATCAGAATCTCCCGTAGAGATTCTCTAGAAGAGAGAGGAATCTCCAAAAGGGAGAGGAATCTCCAGAAGAGATAAAGATAAATATTTAAAAGAAATATCATGTAATCTCATGTAATCTCATGAAAAGATGAATCTCTAGAAGTGGTATACTATAAATCTCATGTAGAGATTTAATATGAATGATATACATATAATGGTCAGGTCAATAGGATCTTTTACAACCAAAAGAACATGTTCTGGGTCTTGAAGTACCATATTTAAAGAATATAAAATTCTTTATTATCATTTACTCAGCATAATATTTTAGAATAATATTAGGCATATAAATTATTCTTGATGAATGATTTGATTTAATGAGATATGCAGGTGAATAATATTTATCTAATACTCCATTAAGGGGATACCACAAACAAGATATGCTTTATAAATAAAGTTGCAGGTATTTTAGAGAATAAATCAAATCACTGCGGCAATTTCATCAAAGCGACCAGAGAATGTGCTTGACTAGGTTTTCAACAGTTCAACATATTAGGGGGAGTTACGAGCTTTCAGGAATCACAAATAAAGCCTGCAACCTCTTCATAAGGATATGAGTATAAATGTATAGACAAATAAAGTGTTGGGGTAAGATGTAATATTGTATTGAGGGTTAATTTTTATATTTTAAATTAATGTATGAACAAGAATGTAATATTTTTTGAGGGGGATCATCCTGTAGATGCAAGCATCCTGAAGACGCTAATAGAGACATCTTGAAGCATGCCTTTGCGTATTGTACTCTCTTTCTTTGTTGAGGTTTTTTTCACTGGGTTTTCCCTTCTAAAGGATTTTAACGAGGCAGTGTAAGTCGCACCCACTTGGATTCCTGAAGAATATTATTGTAATTTTTTCTTTTCTATGCATTTTTTCCAAAGGGTTTTTTCTAGAAAAGTTTTTAATGTGGCAATAATTAAAGTGGGTATCCAAGGAGGAGTGTTATGATTTGGATAAAATCCAAATATGGATGACCTTATCCATACCGATAACCACCTCTATCACATTCACTCTTTATATGTTATCAATGAGAAAAGCTACGTACATTCTTTCTAGCTACCAATTTCTTCACTTTCTCTCTCATTTTCACAATAGTGATATAGCTTTTGATGTCTTTATAAACATTCCAAATAGACAAATTTTAAAGGTTTTTATTATTTGATTCGATTTATATCCCCACCTGTCATGCCCCAGAACCAGAATACTGGAGAGCGGGGGCAGACATAGCTAGCTATGTACATCATAGTACAACCCACCTCTCTATACTGTCATGGCTGTCTAGATACATGAGGGTTAAACTACAATCCAAAAGTCTCCTATGGTCATGAACAAGCCTAATGTTTCAATCATAAGCAAGTAAGTAAATGTCACAAGATGTAAGATCACCAAATATACAATAGTAAGGCATCCCAAACATTATATATTTAGCTGATCATGAAGCTAGTCGTTACAAAATATGAAGACTAGCAAGAGTTTAGTCATACATGATCAACCCTAGGATCTGTCAATCATGTTACAGCCCGTAGGCAAACAGTATTTAAAGTACAATCGAGCTAACACGTGCTCGTCGGCTAAACGCCTCAAAAGAATAAATTTACGATAGAGAGTGAGAGCCAAAAATAACCCACTCGTTGCCAGGGTTCCGTATAGTGGTAACCATCATGCTGGAAAGTCGGTAGATCCTCTGGAGCTGCTCCGGTATCTGGCCATACAAAACCAGCTGGGTCAGATCCCAGAAAGAGCAAGCGCCACAAAGGAAGCTTCACTTAGGAACTAAAACCAGCAATTAGCACAAGAATAAAATTATATAATAAAAGACAGGAATTATGGAAAAGCATGACTGGGTGATATACGATGAGGTAACCATAGAACTATTCAGATAACCAGGTTACAACCCGTAAACCAAACAAAGACCGGGGTTGTAACCCTTCATCTGAACGGAACTTGGTTTCTCACCATTTATCGGCAAGATAAACCCAAGCATTCGGGTCATGTGGCATTCTGGTGCAGGGTCAGGACAAGACTAGACTGGTTGAACTTCATCCAGCATTTCACGACCAAGCAATGAGTACGGCTTGATACTTAACTAACTAGGGTTATCACAAATGCAATGAGATTATTCCAACAGCCACAAGCCCTGTAGACCATCCAGGTTATCCAAGTCGAATATCTTGTTTATGGAGGGTGCAACACATGGCAGTGTGCTGGAAATGTACCCTACTCGTCGGCAGGCTACAAGTCCACATGTACGCCCAGATAACGGGATTGCCTGTAGCTGGGAACTCTTATGGACTATGTTATCATTCTAGTCATTAACCTAGTCAAATTCAACATGAATCCCTGACCGTGGTACTCAGGAATTCATGTCCTAGACATGATGCAGACTCAACTTATCTATTTATACAAGCACAAACATCCACGGTGTCCAGGTCATTCATTCTTGTCATGTCAAGTAGTCGTCGCAACAACATTCAGTTATGTGTCATATCATGTTACTTGTCTGGAGTGCACCACGATGGGTCACTATCATGCATTATCATGTCGTGCCCATGTATCGTGCCAGGTTCATGTATCATGTCGTGTTCATGTCACAATTATCCCACATTACACTAAGGATCAAGAGAAACAACACGGATAAGGTAACAAGATTTGTCATGGCATAACAAATGGTACAAGAGATCAAAGGGGTGCCAGGGACAGCATGTACCAGCAAAACACATGCGCCAACAAACAGCATACGCCAGCAAACAGCCAGCAACAGCATTCACCAGCAAACAGCATGCGCCAGCAAAACAGCCAGCAACAACATTCGCCAGCAAGCAATATGCGCCAGCAAAACAGTATGTGCCAGCAAATAGCATGCGCCAGGACAGCATGCGCCAGGACAACATGTACCAGGACAGCATGCGCCAGCAAACAGCATGCACCAGCAAACAGCAGGTAACAACTTTTTACCAGCAAACAACATGCGTCAGGAAACAACATGCGCCAGGACAACATACGCCAGGACAGCATGCGCCAGCAAAACAGCATATGCCAGCAAACGGCATGCGCCAGGACAGCATGCGCCAGGACAACATGTGTCAGCAAACAGCATGCGCCAGCAAACAGCTGGCAACAACTTTTTGCCAGAAAACAACATGCGTCAGGAAATAGCAAGCGCCAGGACAGCATGCGCCAGGACAGCATACGCCAACAAACATCATACGTCAGCAAACAGCAGGCAACAGCTTTTTGCCAGCAAACATCATACGCCAGGAAATAGCATATGCCAGGACAGCATACGCCAGCAAACAACATACGCCAGCAAACAGTAGGCAACAGCTTTTTGCCAGCAAACAGCATGTGCCAGGAAATAGCATGCACCAGCAAACAGCATGCGCCAGCAAACAGCAGGCAACAGCTTTTTGCCAGCAAACAGCATGCGCCAGGAAATAGCTTGCACCAGCAAACAGCATGCGCCAGCAAATAGCAGGCAACAGCTCTTTGCCAGCAAACAACATGTAATGCTCATCTTCCCCAACCAGCCTCCAATGTCCATAAAAACCCATAAACCAAAAGACTATAAATCACTCAAAATAAGTCAAAATTAGGACTTCTAATGGTCTAAATTGGGTAGAATCAAATTTCCTACAACATGAAACCATCAAAACTTGAAAACAAGAAGGTTTGATGGATCAAAACCATAAAAATCCAAAAATGACTAAAACCTATCTACAAGAAAATATACAAGAAAATATAAAATGACAAGAACTAAAGTAGATTAGAAAGTTGTATAGAAGAGTTTAGAACAATAAAAATGGGGGGTTCCTTCATGAAGCAAGTTGCACTTGCCTAGGCTAGGGTTCTCTTAGTTGGTGGTAGAGAGTAAATGAAGAAGGAAGGAAGTAATAATGAGAGAGAAAGAGAAGGGGTTAATAAATGGGGATGGTAGTGGTATATAAGGGTTCTCTCCTTAGTTCATGATGAACCAATAGGCAACCCAAGACGAACCAAGCCAACCCAAACAAGCCGAACCAAGCCAGGAGACATGCAATACGAGTCAGATACGTACACGTATCCCAAAATATGTAATACGAACTATGGTCATCACAACTCTATCCACCTTAAAAGAATTTCATCTTCGGAATTTAATCAAGAGGCTAGAGATGCAAGGACAAGATATACTAATCACATACAAGCTATACTAGTCTAGCAATCAAGCAATTATTCATTCAAGCAAGGAATCGAAGGTATGAGGCATAAGAAGGATATTATATCTCACGAGTCAAATAGGTCGGGATATCGCGATCGGATATCATCCTCACGCCCCCACGTTGACTCATCCAAAGAGTGATGACCCCAAGCAACTCGAACTAACTTGATAGTCTTGCTCTTGAGTATCTTCTCTCTCCGGTCTAATATGGACACGGGCCCTTCCTCATACGAAAGGTTGGTACCAACAACCAATTTTGAATGATCCAGGATATGGCTCGGGTCCGGGATATACCGTCGTAGTTGGGATATATGGAATACGTCATGCACCTCACTCAGAGATGGCAGAAGAGCGAGACGGTATGACACATCTCCTACTCGCTCCAAGATATTGAATGACCTTATATACCTAGGACTAAGCTTTCCCCGTACGTCAAAACGAATGACGCCATGGTTAGGCAAGATCCTATGGAATACATGGTCATCGACAGAAAATTCAAGGGGACGTCGATGAGAATCGGCCCAATGGCGCTGACGATCTTGTGCAACGCGAAGATGATCTCTGACTCTCCTGACCACCTCAACTGTCTGAGTGATCAACTCGGGTCCAAGCATCTGCCTTTCTCCAACCTCATCCCATGCTAGTGGAGATCTGTACTTCCTACCATACAGTGTCTTGAACGGTGCCATCTGGATGCTAGCTTGGAAACAGTTGTTGTACGAGAACTCCTCCAGGTGCAAGTGATCTTTCTACGAACTGTCGAAGTCGAGCGTACAAGATCTCAACATATCCTCAAGAGTCTGGATCGTGCGTTCTGACTGACCATCTGTCTGTAGATGATAGGCTGAGCTGAACTGGAGACGAGTCCCTAAACTCTTCTGGAGACTCTGCCAAACGTGCAATATGAATCTTGAATCCCGGTCCGAGGTGATACTGACTGGTACTCCATGCATTCTGACTATCTGCCTAAGGTATATCTCTGCCAGCTGAGCTGTCGACTGACCAATTCTGAATGAGAGAAAGTGAGCCACCTTCGTGAGCCTATCAACTATAACCCATATAGCATCTCTACTAGTCGGGGATCGAGGTAATCCAGTCACAAAATCCATGGTTACATGCTCCCACTTCCATTATGGAATCGGCAAGGGCTGAAGAAGTCCAGCTGGCCTCTGATGTTCAGCCTTAACCTGTTGGCAAACCAAATACCAAGATACAAACCGAGCTATCTCCCTCTTTATGCCATTCTACCAAAAGTGTTATCGGATATTACGGTACATCTTCGTACCGCCCGGATGAATAGAATACTGAAAACTGTGAGCTTCTGCCATGATCTCATGTCTGATATCTCCACTGGATACACAAAGACATTTACCATGTCGAAGTATACCATCTTCGTTAATGTATAGTTTCGTTCGTTGTCCAGCCTCACACTCTGCTCTGAGTCCCTGAAGCTTAGAATCTGCTGTCTGAGCCATCTTGATCCTCTCAACTATGCTGGACTAAACTTGCATGCTGGCCAACAATGCCACACTGGTAGAAAGGACAACTTCTATACCCATCTTCTAAAGATCTGCTAACAATTCTGGTTATGCTGTCAGAAAATAGACTCCGGCTCTCCTGCTCAATGCATCTGCAACAACATTGGCTTTTCCAGGATGATACTACAGGTTGACATCATAATCCATAAGCAGCTCTAGCCATCTTCTCTGACGCATGTTAAGATCCTTCTGAGTGAACACATACTTCAGGCTCTTGTGGTCGGTGAAAATCTCTATCCTATCTCCATACAAGTAGTATCTCCAAAGCTTTAGCGTAAATACCACGGCTGCCAGCTCTACGTCGTGGGTTGGGTAATTCCTCTCATAATCACGAAGTTGTCATAACGCATAAGCTATTACCTTCCCATGCTGCATCAAAATACATCCTAAACCTTGGCCTGAAGCATCACAATATACTGAGAATTCTCTGGTCACATTTGGAAGTGTGAGAATGGGTGCCGTTATCAAGCCTCGCTTCAACTACTCAAAAGAACTCTGACATTCTGTTGTCCAAGCAAACTGCACATCCTTGCGGGTTAATTGGGTCAATGGCGCTGAAATCCGAGCAAAGTCCAAAACAAATCGCCGGTAGTTGTCGGCCAAGCCAAGAAAACTGCTAACTTCTGCAACTGTGCTGGGCACTGGCCATGTCTCAATAGCCACGATCTTCTGGGAATCCACTTCTACTCCTCCTCTGGTGATGATATGACCCAAGTATGAAATGCGATCAAGCCAGAACTCGCATTTACTGAACTTGGCATATAACTGGTGCTCTCGAAGAATCTGGAGGACAACTCTGAGATGCTGCTCATACTCCCCTTCACTCTTGCTATAGACCAAGATGTCGTCTAGAAATACTATCACGAACTGATCCAAATAAGGCATAAAGATACGATTCATGAGGTCCATGAATACAGCCGACGCATTGGTTGCTCCAAATGGCATAACAAGGAACTTCCAATGCCTATATCTAGATCTGAAAGCTGTCTTCGGAATGTCCTGCTCTCTGACTCTGATATGATGATATCCTGACCGCAAATCAATCTTCGAGAATACTGCTGCCCCCTTGAGTTGATCAAACAAGTCATCTATCCTCGGAAGAGGGTATCTGTTTTTTATTGTCACTGAGTTCAAGGTACGATAATCAACACATAACCTGGACGTACCATCCTTCTTTTTCACAAGAAGCATCGGGACTCCCCAAGGTGATCCACTAGCACGAATGAATCCCTTGGTCCTAAGTTCTTCAATCATCTTGTATAAGATCTCTAACTCTGACGATGCCATTCTGTAGACTCTCTCTGACACTGGGACTGTCCCTGGGATCAAGTCGATAGTAAACTCGATCTCTCGCTCTGGCGGCATACCTGGAAGCTCTTCTAGAAAAATGTCTGGAAACTCCTCGACTATCCGGGGCAACTGCACTGCTGCTAATGCCATCCACAACACTGGAGGAGAAGGTTCAACTTTGCCTCGGGAAAAGGAAAACTCTGGCTCGCCTGGGATGCTAAAAACAACCTTACCGATATGGCAGTCTATTCTAGCATACTGGTTCCTCAACCAATCCATCCCTAATACCACATCATAATCGGCCATCGGGAATTCTATCAATCTAGCGGGAAACTCTCTACCGCTAACTACGATCCGACACGAGGAAAACACTCTATCTACTCCCATAAGACCGTTACCAGTAAGTATATTAAGCCTTACTGATAATGACTCGGGCTCCAATCCTATCCGTATCGTGAATCGTGCAGACATAAATGAATACGATGTACCGGAATCAAATAATACTGAAGCTTGAAAGGAGTTGACGAGAATAGTACCTGCCACTACCTCACCTGGTGCTAATCCTTCCTCTACGGTCATCGCCATAGCCTGACCATGCCCTTGGGGTGCGGAACCCCTCTGCTGGAAACCTCTCTGCCTATTCTGGATATGGGCCTGGGCTTGCGCATACTGCTAGGGATTCTGTTGCTGAAATGCTTGGGTCAGGAGTGGCAAGGGCCTCAGCAACGAGTACTGCTGCTGCTGCTGGACTGGTACTGGGGCGGGTCCCCTAACCGAAGAACTAGAAAAGGTTGATGAAGAGGAACTCCCCCTATTCGGGCAGTTCCCAACCCTGTGGTCCGGTGCTCCACAAGCCAGGCACAATCCCTGTGCCCTGCGACACTCTGCCACTACATGCCCTGGCTTCCTACAATGAGTGCAACCTACTGCGGAAGCCTGCTTCTGCCTCTGCTGCTGCTGGGGATACGCCGGGGTTGAATGCTGAACCGACATAACTGAAGTCGCTCGCCACGGAGTTCCAATGGTCAAAGTCCTAGCTGCCGGGGCTGGGGCTGACGACTGGTTTATTTGGCTATGGGATCGCTTCCGACCTCCGGTCCTATCCACGATCCTCTAGGAGGTATATTCATGCCTCCGGGCTGCCCTCAGTACTGCGTCAAAGGTCTGATGCTCAAACTGCTCTACCGCCAACAAAATCTCTAGGTGGAGCCCCTGCTGGAACAGCTGGGCTCTATCGAACTCGGTCGCCACCAAAGTGGAAGCAAACCGACTAAGCCTGGAAAAGTCGGCCGCATATCCGTCGACCGTCCTGCCCATCTGCTTCAGATTAGTGAACCTCGTCTGTAGATCATACCAAGCAACATCATCAAAGTACTTGGTCTGAAATCTCTCCCTGAATACTGCCAAGGCAATAGGGGCCACTAATCCAACGGCCTGTGCCATCCACCAGCTGTGGGCAAGATCCAATAGCTGTAGGCGCACTACGGCCACCTTCTCATTCTCTGGAGTCCTGGCTGCTTCTAGAATCACCTCTGTGTCCTTAAGCCATACATCTGCAGCGATCACATCTTCACTGCCGTCGAAAAAGGGAGGGTTCAAGCGCTTGAAGCTATTAGCCGTGCTATTACCCTGATGACCTCCTCTGGTCAAAGCGTCTGCCACCGCCTGGTGCAAGGCATCTCCTCGACGATCCTAGGAGGCTAATAGTGACCTAATGAGACCCACCAAAGTGCCATCATCAGGCTCTGCAGGCTGGGCTGGCTGGACTGGTGGCTCTTGACCCTCAGTTGGCAAGACTCTGGAGGCTACTCCGGAATGCTGGGCTTGATCTCCGGATTGTTGCTGGTCCATGGGAGGTGCTCCGCCTTGCTGATCGGTAGGCCCAGGAATAATGTCGCTGAAGAAGACGACATAGAAAACAATAAGGAAGGACCAGGACAGATCAAAGATGCAAGCATGTGATCAGATCAAGGATCAGGGATTCAGAGGATACGAGCAGAGATCAAAGGCGAGTGTTGATTAAGACATCTATTCGGTAAATCCTCATATATCTTGATTCACAAGACCTGTATGGGCCACCAGTAAAACCATGTCACGCCCCAGAACCAGAATATTGTAGAGCGGGGGCAAACATAGCTAGCTACGTACATCGAAGTGCAACCCACCTCGCTATACGGTCATGGCTGTCTAGATACATGAGGGTTAAACTACAAGCCAACAGTCTCCTATGGTCATGAACAAGCCTAATGTCTTAATCATAAGCAAGCAAGTAAATGTCACAAGATATAAGATCACCAAATATACAATAGTAAGACGTCCCAAACATTACATATTTAGCTGATCATGAAGCTAGTCGTTACAAAATATGAAGACTAGCAATAGTTTAGTCATACATAATTAACCCTAGGATCTGTCAATCATGTTACAGCCCGTAGGCAAACAGTATGTAAAGGACAATCGAGCTAACATGTGCTCGTCGGCTAAACGCCTCAAAAAATAAATTTACGATAGAGAGGGAGAGCCAAAAATAACCCACTCGTTGTCAGGATTCCGTCTAGTGGTTATCATCTGGCTGGAAAGTTAGTAGATCCTCTGGAGCTGCTCCGGTATCTAGCCATACAAAACCAGCTAGGTCAGATCCCAGAAAGAGCAAGTGCTACAAAGGAAGCTTCACTTAGGAACTAAAACCAGCAATTAGCACAAGAATAAAATTATATAATAAAAGACAGAAATTATGGAAAAGCATGACAGGGTGATATACGATGAGGTAACCATAGAACTATTCAGATAACCAGGTTACAACCCGTAAACCAAACAAGGACCGGGATTGTAACCCTTCATCTGAACGGAACTTGGTTTCTCACCATTTATCGGCAAGATAAACCCAAGCATTCGGGTCATGTAGCATTCTGGTGCAGGGTCAGGACAAGACTAGACTGGTTGAACTTTATCCAGCATTTCACGGCTAAGCAATGAGTACGGCTTGATACTTAACTAACTAGGGTTATCACAAATGCAATGAGATTATTCCAACAGCCACAAGTCCTGCAGACCATCCAGGTTATCCAGGTCGAATATCTTGTTCATGGAGGGTGCAACACATGGCAGTGTGCTGGAAATGTGTCCTACTCGTCGGCAGACTACAAGTCCACATGCGCGCCCAGATAACGTGATTGCCTGTAGCTGGGAACTCTTATGGACTATGTTATCATTCTAGTCATTAACCTAGTCAAATTCAACATGAATACCTGACAGTGGTACTCAGGAATTCATGTTCTAGACATGATGCAGACTCAACTTGTCCATTTATATAAGCACAAACATCTACGGTGTCCAGGTCATTCATTCTTGTCATGTCAGATAGTCGTTGCAACAACATTCAGTTATGTGTCATGTCATGTTACTTGTCTGGAGTGCACCGCGATGGATCACTATCATGCATTATCATGTCGTGCCTATGTATCGTGTCAGGTTCATGTATCATATCGTGTTCATGTCACAATTATCCCATATTACACTAAGGATCAAGAGAAACAACACGGATAAGGTAACAAGATTTCTCATGGCATAACAAATGGTACAAGAGATCAAAGGGGTGCCAGGGACAGCATGCACCAGCAAACAGTATGCACCAACAAACAACATACGCCAGCAAACAGCCAGCAACAGCATTCACCAGGAAACAGCATGTGCCAACAAAACAGCCAGTAATAGCATTCGCCAGCAAACAGCATGTGCCAGCAAAATAGCATACGCCAGCAAACAACATGTGCCAGTATAGCATATGCCAGGACAACATGTGCCAGCAAACAGCATGCACAAACAAACAGCAGGCAACTTTTTGCCAACATATAGCATGCGTCAGGAAACAACATACGTCAGGACAGTATGCGCCAGGACAGCAAGCGCCAGCAAAACAGTATGCACCAGCAAACAGCATGTGCCAGGACAGCATGCGCCAGCAAACAGCAGGCAACAGCTTTTTGCCAGCAAACAACATACGTCAGGAATCAACATGCGCCAGGACAGCATGCGCCAGGACAGCATGCGCCAAGAAACAGCATACGCCAGCAAACAGCAAAGGTAATAGCTTTTTGCCAGCAAACAGCATGTGCCAGGAAACAGCATGCGCCAGGAAACAGCATGCGCCAGCAAACAGCATGCGCCAGCAAACAGCAGGCAACAATTTTTTGCCAGCAAACAGCATACGCTAGGAAACAGCATGCGCCAGCAAATAGCATGCGCCAGCAAACAGCAGGCAACAGCTTTTTGTCTGCAAACAGCATGCACCATAAAACAACATACGCCAGCAAACAGCAGACAACAACTTTTTGCCAGCAAACACCATGCACTACTCATCTTCTCCAACCAGCCTCCAATGGCCATGAAAACCCATGAACCAAAAGACCATAAATTACTCAAAATAAGTCAAAATCAGGACTTCTAATGGTCTAAATTGGGTAGAATCAAATTTCCTACAACATGGAACCATAAAAACTTGAAAATAAGAAGGTTTGATGGATCAAAACCATAAAAATCAAAAAATGGCTAAAACCTAGATCTACAAGAAAATATACAAGAAAATATAAAATGACAAGAACTAAGGTGGATTAGAAAGTTGCATAGAAGAGTTTAGAACAATAAAAATGGAGGGTTCCTTCATGAAGCAAGTTACACTTGCCTAGGCTAGGGTTCTCTTGGTTGGTGGTGGAGAGTAAATGAAGAAGGAAGAAAGTAATGATGAGAGAGAAAGGGAAGGGGTTAATAAATGGGGTTGGTAGTGGTAGGTAAGGGTTCTCCCCTTAGTTCATGATGAACCAATAAGCAACCCAAGCTGAACCAAGCCAACGCAAATAAGCCAAACCAAGCAGGAGACATGCAATACGAGTCAGATACATACACGTATCCCAAAATACGTAATACGAACTATGGTCATCACACCACCAAAAATAAATATAATTATTGTTGGCCCATTGGTCATGATCAAACCTGATTTTAATAATTTATCAAACTCTGTCTCGATATAAATGCAAGTCAATTCAGATGTTTACCTACGATATTTTGGACACTGCTCAACGATGGATATCTACTATGTTCAAGACTTAAGCTGTTTGCCGCTCTGAATGTACTTCCTGTTAAGCTATGTAATTTTTTATTTTATTGAGTCTAGGAATTCATTGTACACCGAGTCGTACTGGCAAATAGACTATCCGAAAAAGTTTTTCAAAACTATCATATTCTTTTACAAATGACCTATGTTTTTGAAAAACATCCTTTTTACCAAAAGTTTCTGAAGGACTTTTCAAAAAGCCAAATTGATTTTTTCTCAAAATGAACTGGCAGAACCCTAGCAGAACTTGGTCCAAGTTCGGCTAGAGTTCGGCCAGAGTTCGGCCAATTGAAACGTTAGTGAACGTTGGATTTTGAACTTGGTCATCCTTCAGTTACGGTTTGTTACAAAGAGTTCTGTCTGAATTCTGTCAGAGTTCTGTCTTTGGAAAAACTATAAATAAGGAAGTATTTCGATCATTTCAAATCACCAATTCACTTTCAATCTTTTCTCTTCCTGAGCTTATATTCTTCCAAAGAGTTTTTAAAAAGCTTACATTTTCAAATCCCAAGCCAGTTACAATCTTCTAGTCGATTTGCCAGTGCAGTGCAGTTAAGAAATTTCAGAGCGATTGTAATCAGAGGTTTGATAGAAGATACAACTCTTCACAATTGAAGTTGGTCGAGTTCTTCGTATCAAAGCTCGCGTCTGTAGAAGTTGCAAGGACTTCGTATAAAAACTTGCGAGATTTTCCAATAGTGGATTCAACTGGAAGCTAGAGTTCTTCCGACTGGACTAGTCCTCACAAGAGGGAAACCAGTATAAATCTTGGTGTTTGTGTTTGTCTTCTGATCACTTTTAATTTCTGTCATTTATATTGTGATTATTATTATATCTGTGATCTAACTGCTAACAAGATTTTTTATTAGCATTATTCCGTTGCCTACTCTATTCAACCCCCCTAGAGTATTCTGCTTTATGATTTTGTTCTTACAATTGGTATCAAAGCAGGCTCTCCATCTAGAGGTATTATATTTTGATCCTAATTGTTCCTACAATTGTTATCAGAGCGGGTTATACAGGTAAAGCAAGGTAAAATTGCAGTTATATTAAATTTTAATATAGATCACAGTATTACACATGGCAACTATGAAATTTACAAGTGAAGGCTAAGCCACAAACAGACCTCCACTGTTTGACGGCACAAACTACACTTATTGGAAAACACGTATGAGTTTCTTTCTGAAATCTCTTAATTTTGACTTATGGTCTGTAGTTATTGATGGCTATAAAAAGCCACCTCGTATTAATATTGATGGTGTTTTAGTTGAAAAATCCCATGACAAATATACAGAGGATGAAAAGAAAAAGGCCAGTCTTGACGTACGTGCTATTAACGCTTTATTTTGTGCCTTAGACAGAACTGAATTCAACAGGGTGTCTACTTGTACAATATCAAACGAAGTGTGGAAACTTCTTAAAATAACCCACGAAGGAACAACACAAGTCAAGGAGTCAAAGATCAGCAGACTTACTCAGGAGTACGAGGCGTTCAAAATAAAGCCAAGTGAATTAGTCACTCAGATGTTTACAAGATTTTTGGATATTATAAATCCTTTGTCTTCACTAGGCAAGGATTACAGTAACCATGAGAAGATTCGCAAACTTCTACGAGCCCTTACAAAGAACTAGATTCCAAAGGCTACTGCAATCATTGAAGGAAATGACCTCTCAATAATGTCTCTAGAAATACTCATGGGTAAGCTACTCACTCACGAGTTAGAACTTTAAGACATTGAAGATGCTATACCAAAGGAGAAGTCAGAAAGACGATCGCTCTCAAGGCTCAACATAGAAGAACCATTGAAGATGATTCTGATAACAGCGACTCCGACTCCGAAGATCAAGCTGTTTTGGTAAGAAAATTCAAGAAGTTCATGAGATTTAACAGGAGAACAAAAGACAACAAAGACAACAACAACAACTAGGAAGATTCTATTTTCTATGGATGTAAGAAGAAAGGACACATGAAGAAAGATTGTCCCTCAGCATCATCATTAAAGAAAAGCAGCAAATGTGACAAAGGATACCTGAAGAAATCTACATCAAGGAAGTACGCCAACACAAGCATATGGCATGAAAGTGAAGCCAGTGACTCAGAAGATGAACAATCAGATGACGCTGCAAATGTATGCTTGATGGCTTGTGATCAGGTAATTACTAATCCTCTATTTGATCCTTATGATGATTTTACCTTTGAGCAACTAGAAGAGGCTTTCAGTGAACTATTAGATGATTATAGAAAACTACGTAGCAAATATAAAACTTCTAAGAAGGTACTCAAAGAGTACAAAGGTGAAATAGAAAGACTTACCGACCTACTAGATCATGTTAGAGATAATGACTCTTTAAATGAGTCTGGTGAGCTTTCTTTTATTAAATTGTTGTTACACGAGACTGTTAAGTTATTCGAAGAAAAAGACCAAACTATTATCCAGTTAAAGGAAGACCTATCTAAGGAGAGAAAGAGTCTCCAGTGTGCACAGGTCAGATTAGAATCACTCACATCTGACTATACTAGATTATATGACACTTCCAAAAAATTAGAAATTAGTTTAGAAAAATGGCCTGAAGTTGCTGCTTTCTATTCTAACACGTGTTAATTACCGAATCATCGGAACACGCCCAACACTGTCAGACCAAACCATACTAAGACTATACCCAAGAAGACTAATAGGTATGCATTCTTCTATACTAGAAAACCAAAATCTACCAATCATACACTCAACATGCTAAATGTTATTATTGTGGCCTCATTGGTCATATATCTTCTGTATGTAGAATTAGAAAGTTAGTAGATTTAAATATTTATACTTGGATACCGAAAACTAACCAGTCAGGACCCTACAAGAAATAGGTACCAAAAGTTTCATCTATAAATTATTTTGTAGGTGGGACGCCCTTCACATGCTAGGAGCAAATGGATCCTCGACAGCGGTTGCTCACGGCATATGACCGGTGACGCTTCATTATTTGCAACATTGTCGAAGTGGAATAAAGAAGGATACGTCTCCTTCGGTAATAATTTAAGAGGGTACATAATCGGTATCGGTGACATTGGTAAGGCTCCCTATCCGGTGATTAAAGATGTTTGTCTAGTTACCGAGTTAAAACATAATCTGCTCAGCATAAGCCATTTAGCTGATCACGGTTATGGTATTAACTTCGTAAAAGATAAATGTACTATAATTGATAGTTCAACTGGTAGCACTATATTTGATGGTATTAGGGAAGACAATATATATGTATTCTATTTGTTGGAAGATGCTAACACAGCAGGTAGATGTTTGATGGCCAAATGCATTGAGAGTCAACTATGGCATATGAGACTCGGTCATGCAAACATGGATAAAATTTTAAGATTATTTACGAAGAAGTTGGTATGCGGCTTACCGGACATTTCTTTCAAGAAGAATACGGTATGTAGTAAATATGAAGAGAACAAAGCTACCAAATCCGCATTCAAATCCAAGAACGCTGTAAGTACCACTAGACCTTTACAACTGTTGTATATGGACCTATTTGGACCCAATAGAATTGCCAATCTAGGTGGTAAGTTATATACATTTGTCATTATAGATGACTTCTCTAGATATACATGTGTTTATTTTCTTGTACGCAAGAATGATGCATTACAGAGTTCGTTATCTTTTTCAAGAAAGTACAGAATGAAAAAGGGTTCATGATTACTCGCATTCGTAGTGATCATGGCGGCGAATTTGAGAATGCAGAATTCAAGCAATTTTGTGACACACATGGTTATTTGTATGAATTCTTTTGCCCTAGGACTCCGCAACAAAATAGAATTGTAGAACGTAAGAACAAAACTCTATCTGAAATGGCTAGAGCAATGTTAAACCAGTTTAGTCTACCTAGATACTGATGGGCTGAAGCTGTAAATACAACATGCTATATTCTTAATAGGGTTCTAATTCGACCTATATCGAAGAAGACTCCCTATGAATTATGGTTTGATAGAACACCAAATGTTTCTTATTTCAAAATCTTTAGATGTAAATGCTTTATTCTTAATACTAAAGATAATTTGAGTAAATTTGATGAAAAGGCCGATGAAGGTATATTTTTAGGTTATGCAGCAAAGAGCAAAGGATATAGAGTCTTCAACAAAAGAACCATGATCATTGAAGAATTTATCAACGTCAAATTTGATGAGCTAAATCAACACTTAGACGATGATGACAATGAAGACATAATCGCACCAAGTACAGCTACTGCAAAACCTTTACACAAAGATACAGAACCATCACATTAGGCATCAGATGAACCTCCAAGCAAAAAGTCGGAACTAGCAATCCTGATACTACACCAAAAGAGATGAGATTCTTGGGTAATCATCCAAAGGACTTGGTAATTGGTGAGATTACCAAGGGTGTAAGTACTCGTTCCTCTAATAAAGATATAGCTTCTTGTGTTGCTTTTGTCTCGCAGTCTGAACACAAAAATATTGATGAAGCATGTAGTGATAACTTTTGGTTAGATGCTATGCAAGAGGAATTAAACCAATTCGAACGGAATCAAGTTTGGGAACTTGTTCCCAAGCCCATTGATCATCCGGTCATTGGCACCCGATGGGTACTCCGAAATAAACTGAACGAGAATGGTTTAGTGACTCGTAATAAGGCTCGACTCGTAGCTCAAGGATACAATCAGGAAGAAGATATCGACTACAATGAGACTTATGCCCCAGTTGTGAGATTAGAATCCATTCACATGTTATATGCATTTGCATGTTTTCATAATTTTAAGATATTTCAAATGGATGTCAAAAGCGCATTTTTAAATAGTTTTATAAAAGAAGTGGTTTATGTAGCTCAACCACCCAGTTTTACTGATTTCAAATTTTTTGAATATGTTTTCATGTTAAAGAAAGCTTTATACGGTTTGAAACAAGCCCCTCGTGCTTGGTACGATCGTCTAAGCACTTTTCTACTTGATAACGGTTTTTCAAAGGGAAAGGTTGACACTACTTTGTTTATAAAATCTTTGAATAATAATATTCTTTTGATTCAAGTCTATGTAGTTGATATTATCTTTGGATCTACTGATGAATCTCTTTGTTAAGAATTTTCAAAGTATATGCAGAATGAGTTTGAGATGAGCATGCTGGGAGAGCTAAAATTCTTTCTCGGACTGCAAATCAAACAAACTAGCAATGGGACGTTCATAAATCAAGCAAAGTACACAAAGGATCTATTAAAGAAGTTCGACATGGAAGCAGTCAAGCCACTTAGCACTCCAATGGCAACTTCAACCAAGCTTGATATTGATGAACAAGGTAAACCTGTCGACGTACGTAAGTATCGAGGTATGATCGTTAGCTTACTGTATTTAACTGCTAGTCGACCAGACATTATGTTTAGTGTTTGTTTATATGAACGCTTTCAAGCTAATCCTAAGGAATCACATTTGTGCGCAGTTAAGCGTATCATTCGATACCTTAAAAGCACTTCTTCTGTCGGCTTATGGTATCCCAAAACCACATCATTTGACCTAACCGGTTATTCTGATGCTGATTTTGCCGGATGCAAAGTAGATAGAAAAGGTACTAGCGGCACATGTCATTTCCTAAGAAAAGCTTTAGTCTTTTGGTTTAGTAAAAAGTAAAATTCTATTGCATTATCAACAACCGAGGCTGAGTATATCGTCGCAGGACGTTGTTGTGCACAAATTTTGTGGATAAAACAAACCTTAGAAGACTATGGATTGTATTTTTCACACATACCCATTTTCTGTGACAACACTAGTTCTATTAATTTGACTAAGAATCCAGTATGTCACTCTCGTACTAAATATATCAAGATTCGACATCACTTTCTTAGAGATCATCAACAAAATGGAGATATAGACCTTGTATACATAGACACACAGAATCAATTAGCTGACATACTCACAAAACCTCTAGCGAAAGATCGTTTCAGTTATTTACGTCGAAAATTAGGCATTTTAGATGTCAATAATATTAATTAATTTTGTTTTATTAATTAATTTATTCGATACTCATAAACTGTTTCGAGATAAGCCTAAAAAGAGTCTGTCTGTCACCACGACTATGGTCGAAGCAAAGCGGTACTTAAGAGCTCTCTGGTGAACCTCCGTTAGCTGGGACAGTACTCCTATAGCTAATCTAAGACAGATGCTGAGTAAAAAATATTAATTTATAAAATAATATTAATTATATTACTTTGAGATTTAAAATTACTAAACTTTGAATTAAACACTTGAAACGAATTAATGAAAAAGATGTGGCCCCATTTCTATTTTTTTTGATATATATATATATATATATATATATATATATATATATATATATATATATATATGTATATAGCCAGGCAACCCTTGGCGAATTCGGCCCGAGTTTGGTCCGAATTCGGCCAGAGTTCGGCTGGGTATATATATGTACCAGCCAGAACCCGAGGCCTCCATCTTCTTCATTCTTTCAAACTACTTCAACAGCAGCTACCGCGCCTCCAAACCCTAGATTTTTCTCCATCCTTGTTCTTCCAATTCGAGTGGAGATTTTCGTCCAAACTATGGATTCGTGCGGAGAACTTCGTCCTCATTAGCATATCCAACTCTTGGAAGGTATAATCCCTTCTCTCCTCTACTTTTCAATACTTCGGGTTTCTAAAAAATTTTGGGAAAGAATGCCTAAGTTCAATCTCTTCAAGAGGAAGAAGACTAATGCCAGTGAAGAGGCATCGGCTTCAGATCCGCATACGAATTGCCTCTTTTCTTCGGTCCAATCGGACGATGGTGCGTCGGACGAGTTTTACTTTAAAACTTCCTATCAAGCTTTATTGTGCTACGCCGATTTTATCATGCGTACTATTTGCACCGGATCGCCAATTAAATTAACTATCTTTCTGGATCACCGCCCTTATTTTGAGGCATTAGGGTTACAACATTTTGTTACCTTACACTTCTCTATTGCCACTAATGCCATTAGGTTATTCTATTGTAATTTCGTGTTAGATACTTTTACCGCGAGGACTCGTGTCGGAGGAATCGATATCGAATTCACTGATAAAATGTTAGCGGAAATCCTTGGCATCCCAAACGAAGGTGCCCCGCTCGATGACGTCATTGATTTTGATTTCTCCGATGGCACGCCACTCGTTAGTTTTAAGAATGAGCTTTGTGCGCCCGCACGCGCTCATCCTGGAAAGTCCAAGGCTCTTGAACTTGTTTAACTATGAATTATATCGCATCATCTATTCCACCTTACTCCCGAAATCCACTTCCAAAGATGACGTCACTGCACTTGAGCTCTCTGCTCTTTATCATATTCTTAAGGGGATTCCTTTTTCTGCCCCTAAGACTATCATCCAGATAATGGGTAGATGTCGCGGGAGAGACCGCAACCTATCTTATGCGATGCTTATTCTTCGCATCTTTCAGAGATTTGATATTGATCTATCTACTTGTGCTGTCGACCCCGAGCCCAAGTTCCTCAAACTCTCTCATCGCAGCATTGCCACTGTTCCTCCACCTACTCCTTCTGCACCTACTCCCATAGCACCTGTTCCTCCTCATTCTTACCCAATGACATTTGAGGGTGTCCATCAGCACTTATTAGATCTGCAGTCATTTTATGTTGAGAATTCTAGGGAACACGAGTTCCGTGATGTGACTCGGTTCCAGGCGATTGCCAACTCCTTCGCCGATCTGAGGTTTGCACAGACGGGTCATTCTGCTAGCTCAATATCTCGAGACCCTTCTGTTTCTGGCTACCGTATTGACGACGAGGCGGTCCACTCTCTGTTTCATCCAAGGAACGCCTATAATTGGTATCGTACCACTGGTGCCACTCCTCGCACTTCTGGCACTGGTACTTCTGGAGCTGGTCCATCTGGACATGTTGGCACTGTAGCTGATGACGATGATGACGAGGATAATGATGACTTTTGAGATGTTAGATATTGAGACTGTTACTTTTGTCTTATGTATACTTGGAAATGCTCCGACATTCCAAGATTTTATCAGTACTCTTATTTTTAGTTATTATCAGCACTTTTCTATTATGTGACTGTTCATAGACATGGTTTTGATTATGCCTTAGTTTTGGCATCTTAGTTTATTATTCAGCACTTTATTTGTTTCAGTTTTATTCTCGCACTTTATTAAAAACTGCTTGTGACAAATACATGCCTGTGTTGTTCTCTAGACTATCAATACTCTTACTATTTATACCATGCATGTCATAAATATTCATATATATATTTTCTATTGTGTTTCTTCACTATTTTTTACTTATGCATTTATTACGGGGGAGCTTTCTCTCTTTGCAATTATTTTGCTAAGTGACAACGGGAGAGAAATAAGATCTAACATTTTTGTGAATACAGGTTATGAACAATTTCTTTTGATTACTATTTTGAATTGATCCAAGCTTAGATGTTATATCGGCAAGGTTTGTCAATTATCAAAATGGGAGAGATTGTTGGCCCATTGGTCATGGTCAAACCTGATTTTAATAATTGATCAAACTCTGTCTCGATATAAATACAAGTCAATTCAGATGTTTACCTACGACGTTTTGGACACTGCTCAACGATGGATATCTACTATGTTCAAGACTGAAGCTGTTTGCTACTCAGAATTTACTTCCTGTTAAGCTATATAATTTTTTATTTTATTGAGTCTAGGAATACATTGTACACCGAGTCGTACTGGCAAATAGGCTATCCGAAAACGTTTTTCAAAACCATCCTATTCTTTTACAAATGACCTATGTTTTTGAAAACGTCCTTTTTACCAAAAGCTTCTGAAGGACTTTTCAAAAAGCCAAATTGATTTTTTCTCAAAATGACCTATTCTTTTAGTGAACGTTGGATTTTGAACTTGGTCATCCTTCAGTTGCGGTTTCCTACAAAGAATTCTGCCCGAATTCTGTCAGAGTTCTGTCTTTGGAAAAACTATAAATAGAAAAGTATTTCGATCATTTCAAATCACCAATTCACTTTCAATCTCTTCTCCTCCTGAGCTTATATTCTTCCAAAGAGTTTTCAAAAAGCTTATATTTTCAAATCCAAAGCCAGTTACAATCCTCTAATCGATTTGCCAGTGCGGTGCGGTCTAGAAGTTTCAGAGCGATTGTAATCAGAGGCTTGATAGAAGATACAACTCTTCACAATTGAAGTTGGTCGAGTTCTTCGTATCACAGCTCGCGTCTGTAGAAGTTGCAAGAACTTCGTATGAAAACTTGTAGGATTTTCCAATAGTGGATTCAACTGGAAGCTAGAGTTCTTCCGACTGGACTAGTCCTCACAAGAGGGAAACCAGTATAAATCTCGGTGTTTGCGTTTGCCTTCTCATCACTTTTAATTTCTGTCATTTACTTTGTGATTGTTATTATATCTGTGATCTAACTGCTAACAAGATTTTTTATTAGCAATATTCCGCTGCCTACTCTATTCACCCCCCTCGAGAGTATTCTGCTTTACGATTTCGTTCCTACAATTATAACTACTAATATACCATATTTATTCTTTTTCTTCTTTGTTTTACTTCTACTTCCTCCAACTATGACTACTACCTCCGGTGAGTTTTTAAATAATTTTTTATACTCTCTCATATTTTCATCTAGACGATCATTCTTATAATGATTATCTACATCCAGACGATTATTCCTATAAATTTTGTTGGGCGCGTACAAAAGCGTTTGGTAACCCACCTGACCAAAACCAACTCTCGTCTAACGGACACCAATCATAAGATGAAGACAAGTATATGGTGGACGTACGTCACCTGGATAAATCCCAACCTTTAATAACTCAAATAAAATTACAAGATTGACAGAACTCACGTTGAACCCTTTGTCCTAATAGGTTCAACCCCCTCACCACTCTCAAGAAGAAAAATAGAAGATTATAATTGAGATCACTCACCAACCCGTAGTAATATTCCTAACCGAAGTTGACGACTCCTCGATTAGATCTTCTTCTTCCTTCTATCTTGGATGACGAAGTCCTAAGAGCAAAGTACAAAATTTTTCTTAGATTTTCTTGTGGATAAGCACCTCGAATCTCCACTTTTGTGCTTTGTGCTTATTCTTTGTGCCTCCACCCTCACCCAATATATATAGGATGAGAAAATCCTATTTTAGATCATAATATGATTTCTTAATTAGAAAGCCCTCAAATAAGAATCCTATTACACCTAAAATAGCCCATCAATTATCCTATTTTACATCATAATAGGACTTCCTAAAATAAGAATCCTATTATATCCAAAATAGCACAACACCAATTATGGACATCCAAATCTAATCAAATCAAATATTTAATAAGATTTAGATTCCACAAATATGTTGTTACCAAATCCAGACTAGACTCCAACAATCTCCTCCTCCAGTCTGATGAGAGGGTATTGACCCCATAGGTCCTCAACTGGACTCCATGCCTATCGTCCCACGACAGATTTCCTGCTCTCATATGCCACTGATCTTCGATCTTCCGAGTTGCTTTGCATCTTTCTTTGTCTCTAGCTCCCCGACCGTCATGTTGACACTAGCTGCTATGCATAGCACCTCCTGCACCACTGGGATCCTGTCGATATCAATGACACGACTAAGACCGAAATCTCTAACGATCAGTCTCACCGTAATTCTTGGCTACATGTCCCTGACTTCTGTCTTCCACCGAAAAGTGTTAACGTTCCGACGAGCTTCTTCACCCTTGGCTGGCCCAACCAAGCGGACGGTGTGGTTCTCACAAGATTCGAACTCCTGAACCTGCCCACCTTCGTGTCCGAACTTGAAGCTCCCTCATAAACATGCGTCCTCGAGCAGAACATCATACACTGTGCATGCCGTCGATGACCTACAACTCCCCTTGAAATATGTGAATAATATTGCTCCTGCCTCAGATTGAGTTTGATATAAACCTTGATTTTCTCTCTGGCTTCGAACTGCTAAAACCGATGTCGCTCCGTGAAGATTTGGCAAACCACCTGTCACCAAATCTAGATCCGTAAAGCAACCCACACCTGGAGACCGACCAGCTGTCATAGGGCCAACAAACTAACCCTCAATCTTTGACTCATCACCATTCGTCGCTTTATCTCGATGAACGGAATCCTCCGTAACCATCAAAGCATCTAGAAGCCCCTCCTCAACAAGTTCTCGATGATCCACCTCCTATCGAACACCCCTCGAGCCTCTATCCGATGTCTGTGGCCGGCCTGTATAGCTCAACGGCTTGAGCCTGTACATGACATAACACAAATCTCCCCGAGCTAGCTGTTGGAAACTCTTCGTAAGCATCCAATCTTTGCTTCCAAACAGACTACGACAGGCATCATCTGCCACCCTCCCTACGAAAACCAAGTTGTAGCACAAACTCGGTACATGTCGCACACCCCTGAGGATGAGTTTCTCACCAAACTCCGTCGTCAAGTGCACATCACCGATGCCTACAACTGCAGCCATCCCCTTGAATGTCCATCCAAATTGAACATATATATATATATATATATATATATATATATATATATATGAAATTGTTTGTTTTAGATTTTTTGGTTTTAGAAAATTTCAAAGGGGAATTATGCCAAACTCTAGTAAAAAGTAACCTTTGTACGAGGGTTTAAAAGAGCAAATGAGAAAATTTTAAGCTAAAAATTTACAGTTGCATTATTCTCTATTTGACTTTTCTAGAACATATTATTAAGTTATATTTAACAATCATTTAACTATTTAATCATTTTTTCTTATAGAATGTGTTCACAGTAGTACATAGCTTCAGTTTTTCGACCATAACTCCTATATGGCTTACTATTTTTTGTTCAAAACAATTTTCTAAAAAATCTAACATGTAGGACTATCATAATCCGATAGTGGCACGCAGAAATAATATTTATATTTTTTTATGGTTTTCCTACGATAGATTCCATAAATTTGATTATTCCAAAAAATAGGCAAATTGCAAGTGTTATAACTCAAAATAGGTATATTATTTTTCCATGAAATTTTTTGATCTGAATAATAGGTAATTTAACTAGTACTGTCAAAATTTTATCCTCATCGGGCTAGGGGCTTGGAAGAAATCATGATTTCATTCCCTGATGTCCCGATTTAACGAATTAAGTTCTTAGAAAATTATTGTCTACTAAGGTGATGTGTAGAACCTTAAATATATTCTATCAGAATTTGTGAAAATTATTTAGTATACAAAAGGAGTTTTTAAAATCCAAAAAGTAACCTTGGAGTCTTGAAAGTGGGTCTAAACCCTATAATTCGCTAGTAGATCAACCCCAAGTTATGTGTTAATGAAAGTTGCTTTATTTTTTTATGATGTTTGGCATGGGTACAGTAAGGCCTCGTTTGGTTCGCGGAATCATGGTGATGGAAGGGAATTCATTACTTTCCTATGTTTGGTGCCAAAGAAATTAAGGAGGAAAGGAAAGTAATTTCCAATGGAAAGAAAATTATGGAGGAAAATGGTTCCATCCATCCAAGCAATGATTCACTTTTCTACCTTTATCCTTTTCAATTTCCTTGGCATTTCTAAACACCAGAAAGAAACACCAAGGAAATGATTTTCCTTCCTTTCCTTTCCGCGAACCAAACGAGGCTTAAGGGGAGGGATGTATGACCACTAGCTTGTCGGTTACACAAATTCAATAGATGGTACATGCAACGATTGTACCTAGCATTTTTACTACCATACTTGTTTTTTGTTTCCATTGTTATTTCTATTTATTATATGATTCTCCATGTCTATATCATATTGTTGATCTCGACACTCGTACACATAGCATTATTGTATAGTTCTTTATATCCAGTTGTGCATGTCTATTACTCGTTTCATTCATTATCCATTTACTTGCATGCATGACTGATCTATTAGAAATGTATCGTAATTGGAAATGGGAGAATGCACTGTTAGGTTATGGAATGCTACTTGTATACCTATTAGCCCATCATACTCATATAATAGCCATCTGGTGTGATCACACACCGACATGTCGGATACCCACTCGCAGTCTAAATATCGAACGTTCTGTCCTAAATGACAAATGTTACATGGAATTCTTATTTCTTGTTTCTCTAGTAGATTAATAATGTTCTTGTTACTACTACTATTGTTCGCTGCTACACACTTGTCACCATTATTGTATTACCATTTATCCTTCTAGATTCACATGATAGTATCAGTGTTTAGCATGCATTCTTTTATGTTTACTCGGCTCCAATCTTGACTGGATAACCAATATTTTCAGCTTTAAAGGACAAGTAAGCCCACACACTACGGTCCTTTAGAGGGTGAGATAGGTGAGTTAGTGGAGGATGTTGAACCCATTCAAAATAGGGACATTATTTTTTAGTTAGCACTCTTTATTTCATTTAGCGGGTTTGTTCCTGAACCCCTTTATTCTGGACTTTATATTATTTTTCAATTTTTGTTATATGGTTTCTTTTGAACCATATGGACGTTAATTAATTAAATAAGTGACCGTGGGCTTTTATATGTTTGTATTCATTATTTCTTCATGTCTAGATTTGTGAATGAGTTTAAAATTGATATATATATATATATATATATATATATATATATATATATATATATATATATATATATATATATATATATATATATATATAAACACGTGAGAAGATTGATGAAATAGAGATCGTATTTATGTATTTTATGTAGAGATTTTGATGAATATGGAGTGGATATTTATATTATTAGTTGTGGAGGTATAGACTACTTAATAACGTCGACAATGCAGTATAGGCTGGGCTTGGCCACTCACTGGTACACAATTATTTATGAACGCGTCGAGACATTATCACCTATAGAAGGCAGGGTAAGCGACAAAAGTGTAAGATGGAGAGGGATTTTGCCCACTCGTCCTCAGACTCAAGGGAACCAGAGGGTTTTGACCGTTGGCTACGCAAATAGAGGTAAGTCTCCATGAGTGTCAATGACATTACTAGAGAGAAGGCCCATCTTAATTACAAGGTAAATGAGAAGGGGAGGTAGCTTGGCTATAATTTTAGTCCCACACTTGTGACCCCCAAGGTGTTTGTTGATTTACCCCAGAGGTCCCTTAGTAAAATTTTCTTCAGGCCGGTCAACCTATTTTTTGAGCTGACTTGTGCAAGAAGCAAGATAGCCTACAATGGATCAAGTAGAGACTAATGGAGTTAGGAGGGTGGCTATCACCTTAGATGACCTGGCTGAATCTATGTAGTTTTGGAAAATTACTGTGAGTCTCTATGTGCTGGGTCCCACACCAGTCTACGTACAGCCAGTTGAAAGGATTTGCGACCAGGGTCTGGAAGCTGAAGGGTGCGATGGAAATATTTGATAGACATAATGGCTTCTTTATTGTACAGTTTGCCCTGCAAGAGGATATGGAGAGGACCTTGGAGGAAGGTCTATGGACCTTCGATGGAAGGTTGATAGTTTTTCATCAATGGAATCTGGAACATAATTGTTTCCATCACAAAATATGAGTTTTGCTAACTTTGAATTTTGTGAATTACAACAAAGAAAGTACAAAGGAATCCTAATACTGAAGATTCTAAGTACAAAAAATAAAAAAAATCTGGGAAAGTATGACGATGAAGATCGAGTTGTTCAACTAACTTTTTTACTCCATTGACGATTGACCGAAGAAGTAAAATTGCAAAGTCTCTAGCTAACTAGCGAGAGGGACAACAGTTGGACTCTCTCTACTCTCTGATTTATGTCTTTGTGTGTCTCTCCCTTTTCTCTGTGTGGGAGGCACATGTCCTTCTATTTATAGTCTTTCTCACTGGGATTATCTTGCATGTATAAGACCTAAAAATCATTATTTTTAGTCTATGCGCCCAGAATCTGGGCAGTCGCATAGCATTCTTAATACAACGCGATTGTAATCGTGTACGCATGTAACCGTCCAGCTGCTATGTGGCATTAGTTGGGAGGAACTGCTGCTTAAATCTTGGAATGTTCCTAATCTGGGTTGTTATACCTGTTGCATGCATGACTCAGTCAACCTGAAGCATGGCATACGACATGATCGTTAAAAGAATCCCATTTTGATATCATGGTTATAGTGCCCAAGCCATAAATGCGAGACTGGACCTTCTGCCGTATGGGAACACTACCGTATGAGGGCTCATGGGGAATACCATCGCATGGGAACACTGCCATATGAAGGCTAATAGGAAAACTGTCGATGAAGACTCAGCCACATGGACAGATTTACTACATGTACACATGGAACTATACGACAGAGCGATGGTCGGTCGACAAGAAGGAGGCGGAGTGGAACTCTGTGACTGGAGCCTGCTAGGCTAGCGGAGGTGTAGGCATTGTGTCGCCAGAGTTACGTCGGGGAAGCGACGGTGCACATGTGAGCGGGGTTTTAATTTGGTGCTGATAGTATTGGTGAACGGAGGGCGATGGTATTGAGAACTACTGTGGCGATGGTGACGTGGGGCTGGGTGGACACGGCTGAGATGGTGACCGTGTGGATCTGTAGTCGACGGTGTAATACCCCATACCGCAAAGTCAATTGAAGGAAACGAAATGCCGACGACGTTGGGACTTAGCCTTGCAACGGTTACTCGAAGGCTCACTCGGTCGAGGCAACTCCTCGTTCAGGTGGGGTAGTTTCGGTGAACTTGCCTCATCTTAGCCTTTACTTAACAACTCACATGTTTTCAACTTGCACAAGTTAGGCTTGATAATAAATGAGACGCATCCACATAGCTAAGAGAATAATCCCGACGGGTCAGAATGTCTTAGAATATGGAAATGGTCCCACGGTCTACTTAGAAGTTGGCTCAACGTGCTTTCAAATGACAATCGGTCCTTCGTCCCGTGGCTTGGGAGAAGGAAGTTGGCCTAAGTTGCTAATTTGTCCCGACACTCGAATTAGCCTAAGTCACAGGCGTCGTCCGCTTGAATGCTTGATAAAGCATGCACGGTCCCGTCGTTTGCCCCAACACTCGAATTAGCCTAAGTCATAGGCGTCATCCACGTAAATGCTTGATAAAGCATGCACGGTCCCGTCGTCCAAGGCTTGGCATAGCCTTCGCATGTCCCATGGGTTGCAATATTGTACGGCTGGTGGCTTAAGTCCAGGCACCCAAGAGTTTGGTTATTCAAGTCGACCCCGTGTATAGCACGTTCCCTAGATGCGAAGTTCGGTGTAGCCTTTGCTCGTCGAGTCGTTGCCCGAATAAGTTAGATAAGAGTTGTGCTGGGCTATCGCAACCATTTATAGTACAGTCCCGTTCTATCTGCAGTTGTCAAGTCGCGTAGTCCCTTGAGAACAAGGCTCGTCATATAAAGTATATGACTTGAGCGATAGCGTCACCTAGAGAACCAGGCCTGTCTAAGGCACGAGCCCTGGTGGATTTAGTAAAGAGTATGCCACAGACAAAGGAAGTCCACGCGACTGGTTGTCGTCGAGATCGGTCCCGTTACTTGGGAGTCTCGATAAGTCTCGTACACGAGATCGGTCCCGCTACTTGGGAGTCTCGCTAAGTCTTGATAAAGAAGCACACGAGATTGGTCTCGCTACTTGGGAGTCTCGCTAAGTCTCGATAAGTCTCGTACACGAGATCGGTCCCGCTACTTGGGAGTCTCGCTAAGTCTTGATAAAAAAGCACACGAGATCGGTCTCGCTACTTGGGAGTCTCGCTAAGTCTCGATAAGTCTCGTACACGAGATTAGTCCCACTACTTGGGAATCTTGATAAGTCTGGATAAGCAATCATGCGAGATCGATCCCGCTACTTGGGAGTCTCGATAGAAAGAAGAAAAATATGGTCATGGTTAAGGAAGGACATGATAGATCGAGTTGAGTCTTGCATGGTCATTGGACAACTTGTCGACAAGATGAAGTCTTCTCGAGTGATCGCTGGGGCGCCGGAATCATGTCGGCCCGGAAGAAGCAATGCAGCTCTAGGTAGGATGCTGGATAACCACATGGAAGATACATGGCACTTCCGGGGCTAGCTACCCGTGGAGGGATAGGCCGATATCTCGAGCCGAGTCCAAGATAGCTTGACATTGCTAGTGACCACTCATATAGATGGGTCGGCAGAATAGCGGCACACCGCGTGTATGCCTTTAGTTTGAGTCTAGAACTTGAATGCATGTTTAGTAGGTAACACAATGTCTGGGCCTAAGATTAGGCTGCAGCATAGGCATCGTGCTTGGCATGATACTCGGCGTTGGAATGTTCATGGAATCGTCACTATGTTTTACAAGTCTCGTCTAAGTTGGTTTATGAGTTGAACATGTAGGCCGCAAGGTGGTAGCATGGATAAGTCTTGATAAGTTGCATGGCACGGCCTCAATCTCGATGCACGAACAAGTCTAAGCAAGGTCTAGAGGCACGACCTGTACGAGTCGTTCCCTTGACGTCGTTGGCACACAAATGGTTTAGAGGCATATGAAAGAAGTGGAAGTCTTGGCACAGTCGAATCGCATAAGTTCCTGCTTGGCGAAGCACTGCCTCGAATACATTGAAGTCGCGAATAGAGTATGACACGACCCTGCCGTCCCGAGTTGAAGTTTGGTCAAGTACCTAAGCGATAAGGCATTGCCTCAATCGAAATACACGTTGGAATTGTGGCACGACCATGTCGTAGCACGTCGGGTTGGTCAGACGTCTACGTCTTAAAACTGATCCTAAGGAAAGACTAGAAAGATAATCGTAAAGGGACTTGTATTACACAAAGTAAATGAACGTGTCGGTTTTGTATGGGTGGGCGAGGAGCTCAGTCCACTAGTACAGTTGAGTACTGACACCCACACAGTTTTCATGTGCAGGGGCAGGTAGAAGCTCATGGCATAAAGCTCGCTTGGATGTGTCGAGGCACGGAGATCCTTGGCGAGTCGAAGCGTGCAGCCGCATGAACTCTAGACTTATACGGGACACAATGTATGGATATTGCCTTCCGAAGCTTTCGCTGGCTCAAGCATTGTATCGAGAGATGAGAGAGAGAGCAAAGTGACTTATAAAATGAGAGAAAAGTGAGCACAAGAGACTTGTAATCATGGCCTTGTGCCTATTATAATATGATTGTTCAATATCAATAAAGAGCTCTTTTGAATAACTTATGTTTTGCCTTTAAATTTTTGCTGCATGTTTAATATTTCTGCTTGGGACTTCTGTGCGACGACCCCGTTGCCACCGCTGTAATCGGCCGTTATGAAACTGCCTTGCACGAGCGCAATCTAGGCTCGTACGGTATCACGCCTTAGCGAGGACGATCGCTCCTACGAGAGCGGGGCATGACATAATGGTATCAGAGCACGGCTTTACGTCCTTGGACTACAAGTTGAATTTCTCAGTTTTGAAAGCTCATCGTCAATAAAGAAGTATTCGTTCTCTATGAAATGTCCCACGGCATGTCCATACAATAAGTATAAATATTTTTAAAAGCTCGTACAAGTGTTCAATTGAACGCATCGGTAGGCCTTTGTGCCGAACGGTGTCAAACTTGACTCGATATAAAACACATGCTAAAGTTAGCAAGTCACGTGCGTGCCTAACTAATCATGCGTCGACATTAGCAAATGAGCATGCTAACTCGAAGTATAGTACGCACGGGATAGCCATGCATACGGCTTTTTGGCTAAGTTGTGCCGCGTGTCGCGCACCTAGACTTTTTGGTGCGAACGAGTCACGAGCAATATTAAGTATCGCTCGGTCGAGAACGGAGATACACTTAGAGTGTATATCGATAGGAATGCTATCGAACTAACGCTTAGGCGTACACGGAAGATTGATCTGGATTTTGAGGAATAGAGCGAACGACTTAGTACGTCGAGACGATGTGAGTGATTACGCTAGAGATTCGTTGAACGAATCTGAAAGATGTTTTAGCGAATGATGCGAATATGATTGTGGATTAAATCGGATGGCTCGAATCCGAGTAGTGTATGGTTTGTCTTGGAAATCATTCGAGCGACATTGAGGATTAGTGGTAACGACGAGTATGTTGGCGAAGCGATGCGATCGCGCATAGCCTTAGAACGCGTCACATTTAGTTGGTTGTGACTTCGTATGTTCTGAACAAGATATCGTTCGGACAACTTGTGAATGGGCAACGCGAGTTAGAAAATGATTCGGAACGATGAAACAAGTGAAGGTCTTGATTGAGAAAATCTAGTAAATCACACGTACAATTTCGGATTGAAGTCAAATGAAATGTGACTTGAGTTTTGGACAACAATCTTGAAACTAGCGTAAGAAATAGCGATCGAACTTGGTCTTGAATATCGAGGAGATTGTGGAATATCCAACTCGGACAACAACATTTGTGCACGACTCGGAGTTCATTGCAAAAGGAAGATCGTCAGGTTACGTACATCATCGATGGTATTGAGGCGTATCAAAGATCGATGTGCGATAACTCGGAGGTACTCTGATTCAAGGAATAACGATCATGTAAAATGTCATTGTTCTGCTGGATGCCATCCTCAGGATGTTAGAATATGTCGAGGAAAATATAGACTGGGCTTGAGGATTTTCTAGTTGAACGAATGACAAACGAACTATCAAACTGAGATCTTGGCTTAGATGAAAATAAAATGTTTGGATTGCTTCGACGATAACCACAACATTGATGTTCTTATTTTATGCAAGCGCAACTACAGCCTCGCACATGCGTCACGCCGATTAGGACAATCACTACACGTGAGCGCTGGTATGGTGATTCATACAGCGGGGGTGATCGAACTTGTATGGCGTGGCAATTTGTATGCATCGACTTGTGGTTTGACGTGAAGGTAGACTCAAGGATGACCCCGTGTGCTTGACGATTGAACTTGAGGATTGAGTAGGTCCAATCCGCGTATCGAGAATAAATTAGTCTAGACTCAAGCAAGAGTTACTCCTCGATGAGAATGATTATTCCGCGGGAGCGTTGTATGGTGATTCATGAACCACCGTGGATGATCGAACTCGCGTAAAATTTGGGCGCAACATATTGTCGAGCTAGACGACCTCATGATCGAATACATAAATTGGTTAGAATTGGTGAATTGAACAAAATCAAATATGCGCAATGAGTGCTTGATGCGTATTAGGTGATTATGCTCGATGTTTAGAAATCTTAGTGACGCGAGCTTGGGTAGAGAATCCCATACTATGGACTTGGTTTGACCTTAGGATTGGGGTCAGTGTTGGCATTATTGTTGGGGAACTATGATTCCAATCCTGACATTGACTTAGCCTTGAGAAATGGCCTAGCGGTTAGGCGAGACGCCCTGTTTCAAGAGTTAGCAATCGAAAGATTGATCTTGAGGATTGGTTGGATAGATAGAATTATTCTAGGGTATGAAATGCCCCTCATGAGAATTGGCTGACATATATATATTTCAGGGACGCCTGAGTATTTGTACGATGCGACTCGAGTGAGAATGGCAAATTCTCTATCATGTGGCTTGGCTGAATGCATGTATTTGGGGGACGCCTGGAATGCGTGCACGATCCAATCAAGTGATACGTTGAATTCAAACGAGACTTGAGGAATGGAAGAGTGTCGAGAATTTGGAATCGTGTTAATGGAAATTTGATAATAGTGCGAGCGTGGCTCGGAATCAAAGAAATGCGTAGGCGGAGTGTGTACGATAAAATTATGGCGTACCTCGCTCGATTGTTATAGTCCCGTGTCTGGGCATGATTAAGTCTTGGCCATAGAAATGGTAGGATGACTTGCCTTCAGGAAAGTCTCGAGGACGAGACTTGTTCTGGGTGGTGTATGTTGTAGTGCCCTATCCCGCAAAGTCAATCGGAGGAATCGAAATGCCGACGGCGTCGGAACTTAGCCTTGCAACGGCTACTCGAAGGCTCACTCGGTCGAGGCGACTCCTCGTTCAGGTGGGATAGTTTCGGTGAACTCTCCTCATTTTAGACTTCACTTAATAACTCGCATGTTTTCAACTTGCACAAGTTAGGCTTGATAATAAAAAAGACGCATCCATATAGCTAAGGTAATAATCCCGACGGGTCGGAATGTCTTAGAGCATGGAAAAGGTCCCACAGTCTGCTTAGAAGTCGGCTCAGCATACTTTCAAATGACACTCGGTCCTTCATCCCGTGGCTTGGGAGAAGGAAGTTGGCCTAAGTTGCTAAGTTGTCCCGACACTCGAATTAGCCTAAGTCATAGGCGTCGCCCGCTTGAATGCTTGATAAAGCATGCACGGTCCCGTCGTTTCCCCAACACTCAAATTAGCCTAAGTCATAGGCGTCGCCCACATGAATGCTTGATAAAGCATGCATGGTCCCATCGTCCAAGGCTTGGCATAGCCTTCGTATGTCCCATGGGTTAAGTCGTATTGCATGGCTGGTGGCTTAAGTGTAGGCACCCAAGAGTTTGGTTGTTCAAGTCGACCCCGTGCATAGCACGTTCCCTCGATGAGAAGCTTGGCGTAGCCTTTGTTCGTCGAGTCGTTGCCCGAATAAGTTAGACAAGAGTTGTGCTGGGCTATCGAAGCCATTTCTAGCACTGTCCCACTCTATCTGCGGTTGTCAAGTCGCGTAGTCTCTTGAGAACAAGGCTCGTCGTATAAAGTATATGACTTGAGCGATAGCATCACCTAGAGAACCAGGCCTGTCTAAGGCACGAGCCCTGGTGGATTTAGTAAAGAGTATGCCACAAAGGAAGTCCACGCGACTGGTTGTCGCCGAGATCGGTTCCACTACTTAGGAGTCTCGATAAGTCTCGTACACGAGATTAGTCTCGCTACTTGGGAGTCTCGCTAAGTCTTGATAAAGAAGCACACGAGATCGGTCTCGCTACTTGAGAGTCTCACTAAGTCTCGATAAGTCTCGTACACGAGATCGATCCCACTACTTGGGAGTCTCGTTAAGTCTTGATAAAGAAGCACACGAGACCGGTCTCGCTACTTGGGAGTCTAGCTAAGTCTTGATAAGTTTTGTACACGAGATCGGTCCTGCTACTTGGAAGTCTTGATAAGTCTGGATAAGCAATCACGCGAGATCGGTCCCGCTACTTGGGAGTCTCGATAGAAAGAAGGAAAACATGGTCATGGTTAAGGAAGGACCTGATAGATCGAGTTGAGTCTTGCATGGTCATTGGACAACTAGTCGACAAGGTGAAGTCTTTTCGAGTGATCGCCGGGGCGCCGGGATCATGTCGGCCCGGGAGGAGTGAGACGGCTATGGGTAGTATGCTGGATAACCGCATGGGAGATACTTGGCACTTCCGGGGCTAGCTACCCACGGAGGGACGAGCCGATATCTCGATTCGAGTCCAAGATAGCTTGACATTGCTAGTAACCACCCATGTAGATGGGTCGACAGAATAGCGGCACAACGCGTGTATGCTTTTGGATTGAGTCTAGAACGTGAATGCATGTCTAGTCGGTAACACAATGTCTGGGCCTAAGATTGGGCTGCAGCATAGGCATCGTGCTTGACACGATACTCGGCGTCGAAATGTTCATGGAATCGTCACTATGTTTCACAAGTCTCGTCTAAGTCGGTTTATGAGTCGAACAGGTAGGCCGCAAGGCGGTAGCATGGATAGGTCTTGATAAGTTACGAGGCACGGCCTCAATCTCGATGCACGAACAAGTCTAAGCAAGGTCTAGAGGCACGACCTGCATGAGTCGTCCCCTTGACGTCATTGGCACGCGAATGGTCTAGAGGCATATAAAAGAAGTGGAAGTCTTGGCACAGTCGAATCGTATAAGTTCCTGCTTGGCGAGGCACTGCCTCAAATACATTGAAGTTGCGAATAGAGTATGGCACGACCCTGCCGTCCCGAGTCTAAGTTCGGTCAAGTACCTAAGCGATGAGGCACTGCCTCGATCGAAATACACGTTGGCATTGTGGCATGACCATGTTGTGGCATGTCGGGTTGGTCAGAAGTCTACGTCTTAAAACTGATCCTAAGGCAAGACTAGAAAGACAATCACACAAAGTAAATGAACGTGTCGATTTTGTATGGGTGGACGAGGAGCTCACTCCACCAGTACAGTTGAGTACTGACACCCACACAGTTTTCATGTACAGGCACAGGTAGAAGCTCGTGGCACGGAGCTCGCTTGGTCGTGTCGAGGCACGGAGTTCCTTGGCGAGTCGAAGCATGCGTCCGCGTGAACTCAAGACTTATAAGGGACATAATGTATGGACATTGCCTTCCGAAGCTTCCGCTGGCTCAAGCATTGTATCGAGAGATGAGAGAGAGCAGAGTGACTTATAAAATGAGAGAAATGTGAGCACGAAAGACTTGTAATCATGGCCTTGTTCCTATTGTAATCTGATTGTTCAATATCAATAAAGAGCTTTTTTGAATAACTTATGTTTTGCCTTTAAATTTCTGCTGCATGTTCAATATTTCTGCATGGGACTTCTGTGCGACGACCCCGTTGTCGCTGCTGTAATCGGTCATTATGAAACTGCCTTACACGAGCGCAATCTAGGCTCATGTGGAATCACGCCTTAGCGAGGACGATCGCTCCTACGGGAGCGGGGCGTGACAGACGGCGTAGAGGTGGGTGTGGTTAAAGTGGTGGTGGTGACAGTATGGTGATGGTTAATAATGGTGGTAGTCGAAAATGGTGAAGCTAGGTGGTGGTCGGGAACTAAGGAGTGGGTGCTGGTCGAAGGAGACAGGGACGAAAGGTCGGGTATATGGTGGCGGGGTTGCCGGATTGGTCGGAATAATGGCAGAAATGGTGGTGGCGTGATGTCGATGCTGGTGGTTGTGGCAGATGAACGAAAATAGACGCAGCCGAGGTGGTGGTGAAGATGCGGATATGGAGGTTGGTCGATTAGAATAGTCAGGGAGAAGTCAGGCTGTGCCAAAGGAGTTGGCGGCTGTAGGAGAAGTCTCGGTTTAGGAAGTTTCTATGATGTAGCTTTGGGAAATATGTCCTTATATAGGGAAAATGGGGAAAAACCCTAAAAATGTATATGTAATAGGAAATTAGGAAATAGTAAAAAAGCACTAACAACTAACTTAGTCACTAACCACTAACATATTTGTTATCCATTGATTTTAATTAGATAATTAGTACTAAACCAATTACTATTTATTAATTAATTAATTAATCTAATTACTAGTATATTAATAGTTGTTTAGTTAATTACAATCATTATTGGAAACTATATGATTTAAATAAAATAGAATAAAAGTATATTTATTTACGGTAACATTTTAACAAATATTAGCCTTATGTAAAAGTAAATATTTATTACTTTAGAGAAATTCATGAAAAGGAAAATGATTTATTTAGGACACAAAATCTCGAAAATATAGTTTTCTTAAATTCAAGACCAGATAAACACTGATAGCATAATATGGCCGAAAATATATCGTATTCACGATTCCAAAAATTTCAGAAATTCCAGAGATTTGAATAATACAAAAATTTTAAAAAATTCCAAAATTCGGTTAATGGAGATTACAAATCTACCCTCCTTAAGGAAATTTCGTCCTTGAAATTAAGATTAATGGAGGGATCAAAACAAGATAGAGGGTTTAGTCAGTACCTTAGGCACGATCGAAGAATGATGACTTGCCGCGATTACGATAATCAAGTTCAAAATATCTTCGGCACGATTAGTGATTTTGGTGCGATAGAAACGAATTATGAACGAAATTATATAGGCATGATTTAGAAAATAAACTTAAGTCATTCAGGCACGACCTCAGTCATGGTCAGGAGAATCGAAGGTAGAATTCAAAATTCAAATATGGAATGCTTTAGTGGTTTTAGGTTTAAGGAAAAACAGACTCAGAGTCGCATAGGCACGATCAAGAGCGAAGCTTAGTTATGACCAACAAATGGTTTAAGTATAAATCAAGACTTGAAATCAAGGTCTTATAGCCACGATCGAAAATCTAATGAACATGATTAATTAAGTCATGAAATATGATCTAATTTCACTTAGCACGATTTAGGATACGACTACGAAACCCAAACCTGGGCATGTTTTAGGAATGGAACATAAGCACAAGTATCTACATAATCAAATTCCGACAGCAATAGAAAATTGTTTAGATATAATCAAAGTCCAAATTCTGGCACAACTAATAAGTCATATAGTCATGACCGAGGACCAAGGTTTAGACAAATTTGGAAATAGTATTCAAGTTATTTAAGCGCGAAGTCGCGACTAAGAAAATCAAAGTTGTCCAATTACGATCAAGTTTGAATCATGTCTAAGTATAGAATGATCAATATGATCTAGGTTTGATAAGATCAGATTCAAGGTTATATAGGCACGTTCAAATACGAAAATGATGCGACTAGCAACACTAGGAATAATCGAATATTTGGCACGATCAGTGACCAAGGATCAAACCACATGGTCACGAGTGAAATCAAGGTTCGGATGTGTTGGAGAATTTTGGGATGACTCAAATCGCTTAGGCTCGATTTAGGATAGGGCGACAAAATTCTTTAAAACGTAGTCAAACGAGTGACTAGGGAATCAAGATTTAGGTATGATAGAAAATTTATTTAGATATAGTCGTGATTTAGAGATCAAAGGTTTTAAGCACGATTTGTGGGTTAAGTTTATCATGATCATGAAAATCAAAGTCGTGTAGTCATGCCAAGTCATCTAGGCATGACTAATCATAAGAGTTTCGGATATAATTAGTAAATCAAATCATGGTCATGAAAGAGTTTAGGCACGAGTGATATTGGTACCAAGGTTTAATCACAATCAAAATTAAAATATTGACATGATGAAGAATAGGGCTAATCAATTCTTGTTTAAAATGGAATTTAGGTTCGATAAGAACGAAATCAAATTTTTTGAGCACGAGCATCATATTAATAGAGATCCATGTTATAATTGAATTTAAATCAATTGAGTACGATCAAGAATTAAGAATATTGGTACGATAAAGGGATGACTAAAGTCGATTGGTCGCGTCAAAGGAAATTAGAATTTAGCGATATTGAAACTTAAAGGATGATTCAAGGATAGGGAAAAATCAAATTCTTTTACCAGGTTAGGAAAATCAAAAGGAGGTAGGATTTCATAAGGAGTCAAGGAAATCATCTCACTCTGCTTCGACTACTACCAGATTATCTGGTCGTAACTTCTCAGTTATGCCTCTATCTTTCAAGCTAAGACATACCACTATTACTATATAAAGATAATCAACCTTCACGTTTCCTTCAACCTTATTCCTTCACATACTGTCCCATTTTAAAATTTAGAAGCCCCTCAAAATGTCAAAAATTTCCCTATAATTGAAAATCTCATGTCCTAATAGTTCTTAATCATTCTCCTACCAATCCTTTGCTAAATCTCGTATGATCACCGTATGCGGTAATAATCTTTTCTCCATTTTTTTAAAATTCCTAAATTTAGCATCATAGCCTAAAAACGAAATATCTCGAAAATCAGTAACCTAAAATTATCCAAGTTCTCAAAACCAAGTCGACCTCGAATATCCTTATCAATTCTACGATAAATCTATGAAATATTACCATTCTAATCATTTGTATATATTCTACTGCCCTTCTTACTCGAAATCCTCCTACGTTCCTTACAAAATAATTCATACTAAAAATATTTCTCTAAGTGCAGTCATTTCCAAATTGATAGTATCGGCCTCTTGATTTTATTTTCAATCTCAGTCATAACCTTAGCCCAAAATTCTATATCAATATCCAACATTTTATATTCCTACTAAGATCGCCACATGGTAACAAATTTCATCCCTTTCAGCTAGATGACTACAATACTTCATCGATCTTTCCCAGGTAAAAAGATACGAGAATTCAGAGGTTTCAAAGTGTAGCCGACATTAGTAGATACGAGATAGGTGAGTGATGTAATTAGGACAGTGTTAATTTAGACGAAGAAATAATGGTAAGACAAGAAATAATGACATGAATTGCTCTTGCTCATCTGGTCATAAAGAAATGAACCAATTTAAGATATGATATGGTAACCATACACGTCTTTCTAAAATCATATTGTCAGAATTTTTGCCACGGCAATAAGCATAGCTACAATAAACGATAGAGTCCATAACTAAGTTATACACTCTATAATCACGTCATATAGAATTCTTACCACGCCAACCGGTATGGCTGCAAGAAAATCTAAATTCCATAACTAGGATAAGTATATCCAAAATTAGGCTATATGTCCTTGTCATGCTAGCTAGAATGGCTGCGATAAATTCTAAACTCTATAAATAAAGCAGACATTTACCTTTCTCAGTGTCCTCATCAAATATGCTAACAGATTATATCTTAATTCAATCCATAAAAATTTATCTCGATACGAAATCAAAGTCAACAACGAACATCAAAATTCAATGAACAAACAAGAAAGAGTAGACGGAAACAAGTGGAAACAGATCCCGAAATAGAGTTCAGAGGGAGGTTCTATGGTGTGAGTCCTTAAACCAAAATCTTTCCTTTTGGAATATTTTCTTAAATACTTATATCTATCCTCATTGTTAATTTAGTTTAGATAATATATGTGATATAAAATAAAGTTGTCAAGGTAGGCTTTTGTAAAAACCTGAAGTCCAGGAACCTTAGTGCAAACATCCTTAGTTCAGATTCTTCTTTTGAACCGAAACTCTCAAACCTCTTGTGTTTCAATTCGATTTGAATTCAAAGATCCTACTCTCCAAACCTTAGATGAAATCAAATCAGATTCTTCTTATCTCCTCTAATTGATCAAACACTAGTATATATATAGGAGGGGATAGCAGCCGACTTTTTCCCCCTAAACCCTAGTATCCCTACTTCTTTCCTTGCAAGAATCAAGGAGGAAAGCTAAGGAAGTACCAGTTGATTGAGAAATAGTCCCAAACTTGTCATCAACACCAAGAGCTAATCATCTACTATTTAAAAGTACTTGTGAATTCCTATCATAAGTAAACATGGGGCTGAGATCAATTTGTATTCGATATAATTCCTAGAAGAGACTAAAGGAAGGGAGAGTACTCGTATCAGACCCTCTTCGATTCGTTAGTCCCTTGTAATGTCAGGGTGTTATTGTTGGCATGTCAGATGTGTCATGGGGAGAGCCTCCTGTGTCCATGTTTAGTAGGCCATTAGGCCATAATGGTGTTTCCTAGGTGGAAGATTTCAAACCTGTGAAACTCAAGAGACAACTCCCTATAACTTTGCCCCTACTGCCAAGAAGAACCGAATAGGTTAAGGAGGAGGTGGATATTGGTATCATTTGGTCCTAACACATTAAAATTCTCTTATAACAAATGGATACTGATGTGTTAGATGTCCTATTATATCAAATGGATACTAGTACATTGGTCCCTATCTTGTATCAATTATTCCTTTATAGCAGTTGCACTTATTTAGGTTTCACCTTGTATCAGGTGGCAACCCCAATGCTATATGCCAAATAAATTAATTGTAAAGTTGCCTTAGTCGTAAGCATGCTATCTAGTTCCCTGAAGGTAGGGAACCACATACCTTGCATATGGGTGGTTAGTGCACCAGGATTACAAGAAATATGACTAAATTAGTATACAACCATATATGACTTAGGTACAGAGGTTGTACACACCATAACAGAGTACCATACAACTGAGTGCCTTGTATCAGCAGAGAAAATAACCCATTGCACGAGTACAACCCTGACACAGTATACTAATTGAATGCTAGAGTATCCTCCTTATCTCTGCTACAATGCTTTATCCTTGTATGTTGTCATGTACCCGTAGAACACTACTAGCCACCTGTGGCCATGTCAGTAGAACACATAGCAGAGCATGGCCTGGGTATAGAGAAGTAGAGTTGAGGAGTAACCTACCCTGACCCACCAACAACCTAATTAAGTAACCATGGGAGGGTGTCCATAAACATGCGTTATGAATTTTCCTATTGCAGTCTTCAGTATCTACAGATGTTAGAGTACCGATTGCATATGATGCATCATGGGGAGTGATTAGGGGTAGAGGATATCAGTATCCTACTTCACATACGAAGGGGGAACATCACAACAATAACAAATAGTTCGGTTGGGGGTTGTGCCATTTAGTATCCATCTATATCCTAAAAATGTAGGCTTGGATGTGATGTGTAAGATGTAGAATATATAATGGCAGTAGATAGGTACTCTGGTACCAGTAGTTTTAACCCTACCAATCGACTGTGAGAATCGGTTTGAGTATCAGAACACTAAATGATGGGTAAGTATCATGGTCCTAAGTGTTGTGGCCAAGAGTAAGTAAATGGGGCTTCTTACGAGAACAGCGAACTTGTTTCCCCATGGAGTAAGGGATACATGTTCTATAGCAGAGTACCAGAGAACTTGGTGTCTTGTATCAGTAGAGAAATTGACCACATAGGCTACTTCATTTATATTTTACCCTACGACTATTGGCACATATATGACACCTGACACAGTAGACAAATTGAACACTAGAGTATCCATTCGACTCTTGTAGCCAGGCTATAACAGACCTCAGACTTTCTAGCCTAAACTTTATAACATATATCCCATGTATCTGTCATAGGAATACTTCACTAGAGTTTAAATCCAGGTTCTAATGACTCACCCACCATTGATACCACACCTTATATACATTTTCCTATCCATATTGACCCTAATCTACCTTAGAAAATTGGAAAGTTACCTACATATAACTCCTTCCCAAGCCTATAGATATGACACTACACAGGTTAGATAGGAACATACCTAGGTTTTACTACCTTGTGAGCACTCGAGAGTACCTACCAGACATGAGAAGGTATTGGGAGCCACTATAGATCTGATAAACAAAGAAGGTACAGGGACCCAAAGTGTCAGGTAAATTTTAAGAGGAGGACTCAACTTCATGACTTGTTAAATCCCATAAAATATTAGGCATGAAGTCTCTGCCTAAGGCCAAATAGTAGAGGTATCTGAAATATAGATCAGTAGCAGGTAAAGTTACCTACTACATGGACTCTAAGACACTTATGGGAATAGGTACATGTTGTTCACAGAATAGTGTGGTACTCCAGATTTTGCCTGTAGAGGTAAATGGTTATTGTTATACTAGGAGAATAGAACACACATGTACTTATAAGAGTAAATAAATAACTGGTTAGGCTAAAACTTAAGAAGCTGGATAAGTAAAATTGTTTGAAACATCTAATAACATGTTAAATTCATAAATAGGTTACCTGGACTCGGGTTTGGCATCGGACCCACAACAGCAGCATAGGACCACAGGCAAGTATACCTTGCCTTTCTTTACAGCTTCATTTACATGCATTTTCTTTCATTATCTAGTCTCTTTGATTGATTGCTGACATGTGCTTTTTCATATTATATATACTAGTTGAGTTGTTTCATTGACATATAGTCCTTGTTCACGATTGGCCTTGTAGTTCACACTTGGATCTATTCTCACCCGTACTTGATTGAGGTGTGTCATATAATTAGTGCGTTATAACTGAGCTATTTTTCTTGTTTCAATTTTCTCAACCTGTGAGTCCACACTCAGGTCGAGGGTTTACTGTTTGCACCTGCGAGTCCACACTCGGGGCGAGGGTATTTGCCATGAACTAACCTGCGAGTCCACACTCGGGGCGAGGGTGTTTGGCTTGAACTAACCTGTGAGTCCATACTCGGGGCGAGAGTTTGGTATCCATTGATATCTTGTTTGCCTATTTCTTCCAGCAGTTCATTTATGCATAGTTATTCACATATTCGTGTATCGTCATTGCCTAGTCTTTTCATGTTTATATCATGTATTTTCTTCATGCATGATTAACTATTAGATATGCATGTTTTATGTATCTTGCTAGTTCCCTGAGGACTTGATGATCTCTTCAGGTTTAGCCGAGTTTGGGCTAGGTTCAGACGAGCAGGTTTGACCCAACGTCAGACCACGGTACCACTGCAGCTGAGAGTGTCATTGATAATTAGCATATTGGACTCAGTTATTCTATTCATCATGTTTTTATTTTATTTCCGTCTACTGGTAGTGGATTTGTATCCACCGGATGCGATTTGGATTCTTGATAACTTGAAAACATTCAGTTTTATAGTATTCTCTATTATTCAGTTTTTATTGTCATTCGTTGATCTTAGTTGTATCTTTATTTTTGTGGATGAGATATAGATTTCCACGTAATTCTAGATTTTTGTGACTTGTGTATACTAGACATCGTTCTACCGCCGATACTGCGGCGTAGGCTGGAGTTGGACACAGACTTGTATCCGAAAGCGGGTGCGGGTCGTGACAAATTTTTTTTGGTGGCCCATACAGGTCTACGTTAATCACTTAGGTTACATTACTGTACCGTCGTGAGCTTGCAAATAGGATTAGACACTTAGGATCTCATCCACATGTCTTGACTCATTATCGATCTCTATCCTTGATTTTTATTGAATCCTTGACTTGCATCCTGCTTGAAATTCTTCAAGGGCTAAAGTATTTTCTTTTGTTACAGTTAAATAGATTATCAAGATAGGAACAACGTTCCCCTGAACACCCCACTGACTGTATGTAGATTTTTTACATATGGGACCCCACTGACGCAAGGAGGCCAGCTTACTCACCTGGGCAAACCGTCGCAGTCGCTGTTCTCGAGATTCCGTAGAGACGACATTCCACCACAACCACAGTTTCCTCCGCAAACTCCACCACCAGTACCCGTTCTGCCTCCAGCATCTGTCCTACCACCATTACTTGTTCCACATCTAGCATATTTTCTACCGCCAACACATGTTCTTCATCTAGCACCTGCCATGTATCCAGCATCTACTATGCATCCTACACCTGTTATGCATCCAGCACCTGCCATGTATCCAGTACCTGCCATGTATTCAGCACCTGCTCTGCCTCTGCCACATACACTAGATAATGTTATGCTCCTGGGGATCTTCCAAGAGCTCATCACTTCCCAGATGGCGCAAGCCAACAACTTCCGTGACACTTTGAGAGAGGCTCTTCATACTAGAGATGCTCCCCAACCGCATCCTGGAACTCCCAAGAACTTCATGGACCTTAGGCCCAAGAAATTCAATGGGATGGAAGGGATTCTCTACGCAGATGAGTGGTTGGAGAATGTGGATCAATTTCTTCAGATGGCTCGAGTACCTGAAGACCTGAAGATCAAGTCAGCCAGCATGTAGCTTTACGACATCACCCGCACATGGTATAGAGATGAGCCCCGACTTGCTGCACCTGACGTGACTTGGGAAGAGTTTAAGGAGCTGTTCAAGAAGAAGTTCTACCCCAATGTAGCTTGAGAGGCATTAGAGAGTCAGTTCGAGAGTATGGAGCAGGGCAACCTCACCATCGATGAGTACACCGCAGAGTTTTCTTGCCTCAGCTGCTTCATAGAGAGCATGACCCCTACAAGCAAGGCTCAGAAGTTCAAGAAGGGATTATCCTACGAGATTCGCCTAGCCATCGCCACCAGTCAAGCTACTACCTACGAGGGGGTCTTAAAGGTCACACAAGCAGTAGAGAAAGTGCTAGAGCGCAAGCCGAAGAGAGACCGAGATGCTTATGGAGGAGACAACAGACAATCGGGAGCGACAAAATGTCCCAATGTCCCAAAGAAGACCCTAGCACAGCAGTATCATCAGTAGCCACGAAGAGCCCTATATTGAGACAAGATGTTCCTACCAGCCAATATTGCACGAAGAGAGGCCACGTCCAAGAAGATTCCCGTAAATGGTTAGGGTTGCGTTATACTTGTGGATCCAACCAGCATATATCTCGATTTTGTCCGAAGAAAAATGCGAGTGCCCCACCACCACCAACCACATAAGGAGGACAAGCTTTTGGCATGATCATGGGAGATACGACCATACCACAAGGACGAGCTGACGGTAACTCCTAGCATATTATAGTAGTGGTATTATTGATAGACCTATGTTAGATTATGACTTGTGAGTACTTGAAATATTCTAATTGCAGTATTTTTAGACTATTCCTTCTAGTAGACCATAATTACATAAGTGTGCACCCTTATAACCTTTAAATTTTGGGGACAAAATTTGTTTTAGGTGGGTAGATTTGTGAGTCCTTGAACCAAACTCTTTCCTTTTGATATATTTTCTTAAATACTTATATCTATCCTCATTGTTAATTTAGTTTAGATAATATTTGTGATATAAAATAAAGTTGTCAAGGTGAGATTTCGTAAATAACATGAAGTCTAGGGACCTTAATGTAAACATCCGTAGTTCAAATTCTTCTTTTGAATCGAAACTCTCAAACCTTCTATGTTTGAATTTGATTTGAATTCAAAGATACTTCGCTCCAAACCTTAGATAAAATCAAATTGGATTCTTCTTATCTCGTCTAATTGATCAAACAATAGTATATATATAGGAGGGGATAGCAGCCGACTTTTTCCCCCTGAACCCTAGTATCCCTACTTCTTCCCTCGCAATAACAATCAAGGAGGAAAGCTAAGGAAGTGCCAGTTGATTGAGAAATAGTTCCAAACTTGTCATCAACACCAAGAGGTAATCATCTACTGTTTAAAAGTACTTGTGAATTCCTACCATTAGTAAACTTGGGGCTGAGATCAATTTGTATTCGATATAATTCCTAAAAAAGACTAAGAGAAAGGGAGTACTCGTATCAGACCCTGTTCGATTCATTAGTCCCTTGAAATGTCAGGGTGTCATTATTGGCATGTCAGATATGTCATGGGGGATAGCCTCATGTGTCCATGTTTAATAGGACATTAGGCCATAATGGTGTATCCTAGGTGGAAGGTTTCAGAACTGTGAAACTCAAGAGAGAACTCCCTATAACTCTACCCCTACTGCCAAGAAGAACCGAATAGGTTAAGGGGGAGGTAGATGTAGGTATCATTTGGTCCTAACACATTAGATTTCCTCTTGTACCTAATGGATAATGATGTGTTAGATGTCCTCTTGTATCAAATGGATACTAGTAGGTTGGTCCCTATCTTGTATCGATTCTTCCCTTATAGCAGTTGCACTTGTTTAGGTTTCACCTTGTATCAGGTGGCAACCCTAATGCCATATGCCAGATAAATTAATTGTAAAGTTGCCTTAGTCGCAAGCATGTTATCTAGTTCCTTTAAGGCAGGGAACCACATGCCTTGCATTTGGGTAGTTAGTGCACCAAGATTATAAGAAGTATGCCCAAATTAGTATACAACCATATATGACTTAGGTACAGAGGTTGTACACACCATATCAGAGTATTATACAACTGAATGCCTTGTATCAGTAGAGGAAATGACCCATTGGCACGAGTACAACCTTGACACAGCATACTAATTGAATGCTATAGTATCCTCATTATCTCTGCTACAATGCTTTATCCCTGTATGTTGTCCTATACCCGTAGGATACTACTAGGCACCTATGGCCATGTCAGTAGAACACCTAGCAGAGCATGGCCTGGGTATAGAGAAGTAGAGTTGAGGAGTAACCTACCCTTAACCAACAAGAACCTAATTAAGTGACTATGGGAGGGTGTCCATAAACCTGCAATATGAATTTTCCTATTATAGTCTTCAGTACCTACAGATGTTAGAGTATCGATTGCATATAATGCATCATAAGGAGTGACTAGGGGCAGAGAATATCAGTATCCTACTTCACATATAAAGGGGTTTACATCACAACAAAAACAAATAGGATCGATTGGGGGTTGTGCCATTTAGTATCCATCTATATCCTAAAAACGTGAGCTTGGATGTGATGTGTAAGATATAGAATATCTAATGGCAGTAGATAGGTACTTTGGTACCAGTAGGTTTAACCCTACCAATCGACTGTGAGAATAGGTTTGAGTATCAGAACACTAAATAATGGGTAAGTATCAGGGTTCTAAGTGTTGCGACCAAGAGTAAGTAAATGGGGCTTCCTGCGGGAACAGGGAACTCGTTTCCCTATAGAGGGAGGGATACCTGTTCTATATCAGAGTACCAGAGAACTTGGTGTCTTGTGTCAGTAGAGGAATTGACCACATAGGCCACTTCATTTACAATGTACCCTACGACCATTGGCACAGATATGACAGCTGATACAGTAGATAAATTGAACACTAGAGTATCCATTCGACTCTTGTAGCCAGGCTATAAATGACCTTAGACTTCCTAGCCTAAACTTTATAACAGATATCCTATGTATCTGTCATAGGAATACTTCACTAGCGTTTAAACCCAGGTTCTAATGACTCACCCACCATTGATACCACATCTTATATACATTTCCCTACCCATCTTGACCCTAATCTACATTAGAAAATTAGGAAGTTACCTACAGATAACTACTTCCCAAGCCTACAAATATGACACTACATAAGTTAGATAGGAACGTACCAAGTTTTTACTACCTTGTGAGTACTCGAGAGTACCTACCAGACATGAGAAGGTATAGGGAGCCACTATAGATCTGATAAATAGAGTAAGGTACAGGGACCCAAAATGTCAGGTAAATGTTAAGAGGAGGACACAACTTCATGACTTGTAGAGGTATCTGAAACATAGATCAGTAGCAGGTAAAGTTACCTACTACATGGACTCTAAGACACTTATGTGAATAGGTACCTGTTGTTCACAGATTAGTGAGGTACTCCAGATTTTGCCTGTAGAGGTAAATGGTTATTGTTATACTAGGAGAACAGAACACACATGTACTTATAAGAGTAAATAAATAACTGGTTAGGCTAAAACTTAAGAAGCTGGATAAGTGAAATTGTTTGAAACATCTAATAACATGGTAAATTCATAAATATGTTACCTGGACTCGTGTTTGGCATCAGACCCACAACAACAGCTCAGGACCACAGGCAAGTATACGTTGCCTTTCTTTACAGCTTTATTTATATGCATTTCCTTTCGTTATCCAGTCTCTTTGATTGATTGCTGACATGTGCATTTTTATATTACATATACTAGTTGAGTTGTTTCATTGACATATAGTCCTTGTTCATGATTGGCCTTGTAGTTAACACTTGGATCTGTTCTTACCCATACTTGATTGAGTCGTGTTATAGAATAAGTGCGTTATAACTGAGCTGCTTTCCTTGTTTCGATTTTCTCAACCTGCGAGTCCATACCTAGGGCGAAGGTTGACTGTTTGCACCTGCAAGTCCACACTCGGGATGAGGGTGTTTGCCTTGAACTAACTTGCGAGTCCATACTCAAGGCTAGGGTTAGTAATTTGTTCAAACCTGCGAGTCCACACTCGGGGCGAGGGTTTGGTATTCGTTGATCTCTTGTTTGCCTGTTTTTCCCAGCAGTTCATTTATGCGTAGTTATTCACATATTCGTGTATCATCATTGCTTAGTCTTTTCCTGTTTATATTATGTATTACCTTCATGCATGATAAACTGTTAGATATGCATGTTTTATGTATCTTGCTAGTCCCCTGAGGACTTGATGATCTCTTCAGGTTTAGCCGAGTTTGGGCTAGGGACAGACGAGCAGGTTTGACCCAGCGTCAGACCACGGTACCACTACAGCTGAGAGTGCCATTGATGATTAGCATATTAGACTCAATTATTCTATTCATGTCATTATTTTATTTACGTTTACTGGTAGTGGATTTGTATCCACCGGACACGATTTGGATTCTTGATAACTTGGAAACATTCAGTTTTATAGTATTCTCTATTATTTAATTTTTATTGTCATTCGTTGATCTTAGTTATATCTTTATTTTCATGGATGAGATAAAGATTTCCATGTGATTCTTGATTTCTGTGACTTATGTATACTAGACATCGTTCTACCGTCGACACTGCGGCGTAGGCTGGACTTGGACACAGACTTGTATCCGAAAGCGGGTACGGGTCGTGACATCATGGATTGTCCCAAAGGTACTATCTAGGTCAAAATTCAAAATTTCTTGAATATATTCTAAAACAATCTCAAACTTTGTATATATAGATTGGCTAATCATTCTCTTCTTAACCTAAATGGTATATAAGTTCAACTTCTACTTTCTAGTTCTCTTTGGGGTCCATAAAACTCATCCTAATGCAAGTAAAGGGTTCAGTAACGGACATATATTCAAAATCAGGACGAGCAAAAGCAAGTGGAAATATACTCAAAAGATCTTCGAAATAAGATTCTCAGGGGTCATCTCTGAATCTATCAAGAGGTCCTAATATGTGATTGAGTACCAAAATCCTAAAATATTTCATGACTCAAATCTTAATCCTAGAGCAGCCTTTTAGTTGTACGACTAAGCCTAAGTACTACCACGACTTTGCAATAGTTGCAAAGACTGACATGCATGGGCCACCACAAAAATGTGTCACGATCCATACCCGGATATTCGGACATGAGTACATGGGCCACGCCTAGCCCATACTGCAATATCGACGGTAGAACGTTGTCAAGTACCCAATAAATATCTACAACATCTAGATGATCCATAAGAACAATGTACTCAAATCACATCACAATCAGCTAAGGAAGATATAAATTGGAATGATATCAATAACATCGAAATCAAACAGAGTCTACAAATGAATATACAAGACCAGAAAGTATTAGAGACAAATCCGATAACAAAACATAAATCGAAATACAAAGGGCTAGAACTCCCGGGAGACAACTCACGATGAATAGAACATCGAGATCCGTCTCAGCTAACGTCATCCTCTAGTGCAATAATGTGGGACATAATAGTTCGTAAAAATGTGGTTATCCAGTCAGGATTGGAGCAAAGTACATAACGCTGAATGCAGTTCTAATGCATGGTGGTAAATATAGAACTAGCAATATAATATAATACATGACGTACTATAAAAAAAGTACAGAAATACAGGAGATATAGATAAGTAAACTGAGTACATGAAATAGAATAGAGAATCTATGAACTGTAAATAATATAAGTGTTTCAGAGCACGAGATGGTTATGTGATTGGTTTAGGTTGTACATGATTATTCTACGGTAACTCGATTATACATGAAGGCATAATCGACATGTACATGATTACACTAATGGGATTTAATCATATAACCACTTCTACTCTCCATACCCCAATCAATACACAAGGATCCGATAAAATTATGTTACGTACATGATTGTTAGTTTATACATGAAGTACATATAAGAACATGGGAGTACATACGAGCACATGAGAGTACATGAGAGCACATAAATGTACATGAGAGCACATGAGTGTACATGAATAATACGAATACAAGGAGTACTCAATGTACATGGTAAAGTACATGAACATGAAATACCCGATGCACCCGTTAAGGAGATAACATCTCATAATAAGTTCCATATAGTTCTAGTCCGTGTTAACAATGTGTTAGCATTAAGTAAAGTAGTCTAGAGCAGGCAATATAGATACTATCATGAATGAAAACTAAAAGAGAATGTACTCGCCTTAATTGGTTGTAATCGATGTGCGCGACACGAAGGTGTCGACACGAGAGGTACAACGTTATACTCCATAAGATGGTCTCAAATAACGGCACTGGCGTTTCCATTGAGACCAGAATAGTCAAAATAACCTAGTTAGGTATATAGAAGTCCAAAATTAGGGTTGTTATGATAATCGAATTGAGAAAGGGAAATGACTATATTAGTCACGATTAATAATTTTGGAGGAAAATATAACTCGATAAATATAACTAATTTTTGGAAATCATTTAAATGTCAAGAAACTATATTTGTATAAATCAAGCATTTTTAGATAATATTTAAAACCCATAAAAGTCATTTTGTACTAAGACCCTCATTTTGTCAAATATGCTTTAGGTTAAACTTGGTAATAATACATTATTATATAATATAATTCCAAATAATTAATACAACTAATAACAATAATAGTAATGGTGATAAAAGAATCAATAATAATGCTTATACATTTATATATATACATTTTTAAAAAAAGAAACCTGATCAGCTCGAAATAAAAATTAAATATTAAATAACTATTTAAACAGATATACATTAGGCTTAAAGGCCCCAAGTCCATCCAACAAAAAAAAAACTAACATAATTTGTCAAAAGCCCATTATCCATATGATCCAACAAAAAATAAAAAATAATTAAATTTAAAACAGCCATTACTGTTCCTAAACCTAAAATTAGAGAGAGAGAGAGAGAGAGAGAGAGAGAGAGAGAGAAATGAGAATTGGGAAAAAGAGTGACAGAGAGAGAGAAGAGAGGGAGGCTCACTGGGGTCATCGACACCAGAGGCTGAATAGGCACGCGGCCTGAAGGCGCGACGACATGTAAAGTCAGACGTCGGACGCGGACAGTAGAGAGGGCTCATGAAGATCGGTGGCGCTCCGATGGTGGTGGTGCCATTGTGGATTTGGGGGTTGGAGGTCGCAGGAAACAGGTCCGAGCGATCGTCGATGGGGGTCGATGGGGTCCGTTGGTGATGCCGGACTCGTCACGGTCGGTGGATCTGGCCCAATCGTTGGTAGTTCTGGCATCTGACGTCGGACATGGCGGCTCATCGGGGTCGGGCACGACAGAACAGTGGCCAGGCGATGAGATTGGGTGGGTGGTCGTTGGGTTAGGTACGGCCGGATCAGGCCGGAACGCATCACCGCGGGGGTCGACACCGCTCAAGTGGCGGATGTCATGGCCAGAGGCTGATCTGGGGAGAACATGACAGAGCGATGGTCGGTCGACAATAAGGAGAGGCAGAGTGGAACTCTGTGACTTGAGCCGGCTAGGCTAGCGGAGGTATAGGCGCTGTGTGGCCGGAGTTAGGTTAGGAAAGCGGTGGTGCAAAGGTGAGTGGGGGTTTTAATTTGGTGTTGATGGTGTTGGTAAATGGAGGGCGGTGGTGTCAAAAAATACGGTGGCGATGGTGACACGGGGCTAGGTGGACACAGCTGAGGCGGTGGCCGTGTGGATCTGTAGTCGACGGCGTAGAGGTGGGTTTCGTTGAAGTGGTAGTGTTACAGTATGGTGATGGTTATTGCTGGTGGTGGTCGAGAATGGTGAAGCTAGGTGTGGTCGGGAACTAAGGAGTGTGTGCTGGTCGAAGGAGATAGGGACGGAAGGTCGGGTCGATGGTGGCCGGGTCACTAGATTGGTCGGAACAATGGAAGGAATGGTGGTGGCGTGATGTCGATGCTGGTGGTGGTATTAGATGAACGAAAATGGGCGGAGCCGAGGTGGTGGTGAAGACGCGGAGACGGAGGTTGGTCGGTTAGCATGGTCGGGGAGAAGTCGGGTTGTGCCAAGGGAGTTGGCGGTTATGTTTAGGAAGTTTCTATGATGCGGCTTTGGGAAATTTGTCCTTATATAGGGGAAATGGGGAAAAACCCTAAAAATGTATATGTAATAGGAAATTAGGAAATGGTGAAAAAGCACTAACAGCTAACTTAGTCGCTAACCACTAACATATTTATTATCCATTGATTTTAATTAGTTAATTAGTACTAAACCAATTACTAATTATTAATTAATTAATTAATCTAATTACTAGTATATTAATAGTTGTTTAGTTAATTACAATCGTTATTGGAAACTATATGATTTAAATAAAATAGAATAAAAGTATATTTATTTATGGTAACATTTTAACAAACATTATCCTTATGTAAAAGTAAATATTTATTACTTTAGAGAAATTCAAGAAATGGACAATGATTTATTTAGGACCAAAAATCTCGAAAATATAGTTTTCTCAAATTCAAGACCAAATAAACACTAATAGCATAATATAGTCGAAAATATATTGTATTCACGATAACAAAAATTTCAGAAAATCCAGAGATTTGAATAATACAAATTTTTTGAAAAATCCTAGAAATCGGTTAACGGAGGTTACATAAGCTGTCCCGTGCAGTGTGCAACTAACGGTTACGAGAAAGATGACAGTATTTGCTTCAGCGTAATCATTACACTTT